>MNCI01014546.1:358944-649889 GCA_015680685.1 Gnetum montanum
AAAAAGAAACCAATAAAGAGATATATCTTACCAAAACGTTAACAAGATTGTCCATCAATTGAACACAGAAAAACTCACCAAATTTCTTTGATCCAATGGAACACCTTGTGCATTTGTAGATAAACTATCCCCTGAACTTGCAAGAGATGCTGTAAACTGAAGAGTATCTCCTAAAGTAATTACCTGTCAATAAATGAGGAGTCATCTTGCTAATAACGGCAATATCTGTCACGGAGCAAGCAAAATTGGTTGACATTCCTTTCAAGGCCAACTCTATGACTTCAGAAAAAAAAACTGAAAAATAGCAACAAAATTTTGTTAACCGTCATCTTAAGTCCTCGTATAGTTTTAATTACAATCTGTAATGCAGTGTCTGAAAATGCATTCTATAGACAAACATAATTCTTGCTTAGGAGGATCTCTTTATTCCCTTTATCTAACACAACGGGTACTCAAACCTTGCAACTCAACTCAACATGATTAACTGGAAAGTCGTATCAATCCAAAGACGGAGGTTACTGTTACAAACATGGAAAAGAGATGCCAGGTTATGGTACCCGTCCGCCCTCTTACTTGTTATCCTCAGGAACAAATTAATCTGAAGCAAAAGCAACAAAACTTTTCATAATGTTGTAGGATTCCAACTGGCATTATTTATTAGAAAATTACATTAAACAAAAAAGGTTTAAAAACTATGCCAAATTAACCTTCGCAGGTGAAAATAGAGTTAGAGACGGAGGCTCGATGCCTGACTGCCGCGACGCACTCTCCAAACTTTCGTTCGAACCGTGGAACTGCAAGCCGAGCAACCAAACTCATTCAGAAATGCCGATTTAATATTTTTAAAAAATTGCTCCAAATGTTTCGTAATTGGATCCTATCCAACGATAGTCAGACGGAAAATAGCATCCATAACAAGAGAGGCAGAAAGAACTCCGAGAAATGGATAGCGCCGAAACTCGGATAGCAATTATGACCTTTGTTCGGGAACTTTGGCGACGGGAAAGCATTAAAGAAATGCTTATTTCAAGAAAATGCCGTAAATGCACGATGATTGAGCCAGGATTCAATAGAAGTAAAGACTAGAGCAATCTAGAATAAATAACCAGAAATTGATAGCACAATTTAACCAGAAATCGAGAATTCCGAAAACAGCAAAGCAACATTACCTTTGTTTGCGAATTTTGGCCAGCTTTAGCGCTAGCAGATCTCCATGTTTGCGAGCGTTTTCTAGACACAGGCAGCAATTTGTTGTGTAGACGCTCTGTGTCAACTGGAAACGGCACGATCGAGAAATGAGAGGAGGAGCACAGCGAAAGCAACGCCATTAGCAAGCTTTGAAAGCTCAAAGCAAGGCTTCCAAGAATTGTCAGGAATTGAACCTGAACTCGTAGATGCTCACTTGCTGTCGCATTTTTGAGGTTCGACTTGAAAGAACGGTAAGAGAAAAGTTTGAACCAAACTTTTGTTGCCAGGTTCTATTCTCTCTCGGTTTCTCGATACAGTAACAGGGGCGGGTGTCGGGCCCCGAAAAGATAAAGTAGTATAAATAAGCATAAGCTGTGAGAGATGTCCTAGAGTCGTGGTTCTCTTGGGCTCTTCCCATGGTTCGGGGCCATGGAACACTCGGGTGACTCTCAAGTGTTAGAAAATCTACCTGGCTTGGTGGTATCAAGCTAGCAATAGGACACCCTCCTATTGCAACTCTCTTCTAAGTCCTCTTCATTCCCTTCTTCTTCATGGAGAAGAATTACATGCCCTGATTCTATGGCGGTCGTAGATATGTAGGTAGCCAAGACTGGATAGTTTTGGTGCAGTGCCAGGCCACACCTTGTACCATATCGTGAGGGATCTGGGGTGAGGCACTTTCCCTTGTAGGTGCATCGTCTCCCCTTCCACTGATGTGGTCTACAAGGTTATGTGTGTGCTTGTTTGCTTGGTCCTCGTTTTGTAGTTTGGTTACCCTTAATGAGGTGCGTGGTCATGTCCGTTAAGAAGCTGTGCTTTTGCTCCCATTTGTATTCAATCCCCACTCAAACCAACGATTTCATCATGAGGCACACCAAGAGAGAGATAGCACACTCTCATAATTTCAAGATTCATACACATCAATCATTCCCAGCAACTAACACTGGCCTCAACCAGGACCAAAATCTCAACACAATCGTATGAGTCATGGGCAATAGACAATCATCAACTCAACCCAAAAATAAGGAGGAAGTCCAAGGTCTATCCAACAACAAGTCTGCATCAAACCAATTCTCGCAACAACGAGAAACATCACGAAGGATGCGTTCATAAGAAGACTCTCATCAAACGAGGTGCGATCTCAACAAGAACCAACAATAAGATGACCTAGACTAGTAGTCTTTGAATCAAAGTGACAAAGAAATGTCATCAATCAAAATAGTGCTGCCTCAAGCCCAAAGGCTACACCACTACCTCAACAAGGAGCACACTCGTAAGGATCATCAATAAGGGCAATCATGCCTCATGCATAATAAGTTGTCAAACAAGACAACAACCATTTGGCTTTGGGATGACACAAACAACCACTGCATCCTCAACATTTCCAACAATAAGTCATCATACCATGTAAAACATTTAAGCCTTGCGTTACAAATGATAGACACGACCAAGATAACATGCATGCAGAATTTGAAAGCGCAACCAAGAAGACACGCATGCACAAATAGACGAACATACAATTGCAAACATGAATGTATGAAGTCTACCGACAACGGTCTTAGTCCACCCAGAACAAGGCTCACCAAGAGCACATGTCCGAAAGACCTCCATCTTGAGGTACCTGGGAACCATCTTGTCCCCATTTGTATTTTCCCATACTCAAAAAATACATGAGCTATCCTAGGCTCCGCTCCGAGGACGTTGCTTCTTTGTGTGGGGGAGGATTGTGAGAGATGTCCTAGAGTGGTGGTTCTCTTGGGATCTCCCCATGGTTCAGGGGCCATGGAACATTCTGAGGTGCCCTCGGGTGACTCTCAAGTGTTAGAAAACCCCCCGGCTTGGTGGTACCAAGCTAGTAATAGGACACCCTCTTGTTGCAACTCTCTTCTAAGTCCTCTTCATTCCCCTCTTCTCCGTGGAGAACTACATGGCCCTGATTCTACGGAGGTCATAGATATGTAGGCAGCCAAGACTAGATAGTTTTGGTGCGGTGCCAGGCCACACCTTGTACCAGGTCGTGAGGGATCTGGGGGTGAGGCACTTTCCCTTGTAGGTGCATCGTCTCCCCTTTCACCGATGTGGTCTACAAGGTTGTGTGTGTGCTTGTTTGCTTGATCCTCGTTTTGTAGTTTGGTTACCCTCAATGAGGTGCATGGTCATGTACGTTAAGAAGCTGTGCTTCTGCTTGCACTCACTTGTGAGATGCTTGCTTGCTCGAGGCATATTCCCCGGGTCTTCCGCCCTAGATCCATTGGATCTTCATGAATTCCTTGGGGTACCGAGCAACATCGGGGCAACGATGTTACATAAGCTGTGAGAGATGTCTCAAGCTGGTGGTTCTCCTGCGCTCTTACCATGGTTTAACAGTATGGTTATATGGGTTGTGAACTACTTGGGCATGTATCATGAGTGAGGTGTAGCTATATTTGCCTATGGAATAAACCTCTCAAAGAGGATCCTTCCTTTAGGTTCAAAAATCCAATGAAAGGTATTGATCATGAATGACGATGGTTGTTCTTGGCACAGTAGGGAAATTTAGACTTTGGGAACCTAGATGTTCTTTGGAGAATTCGTGGTTGGTTGTCCTTGGAGGTGATTCTATATGCTTCCTTGGACTAAGTATTTAGAAAATGGTGCTTGTCCCATATCTTAGAGTGAGAAGGATAGCTTGTAAGATGCAAGTGTGATTGATCCTTGCTCATGTACAGGAAATTATGATTGCAATGTTGGCATGAGATGTGTGTATGAAGGATATCTTGGGGTTGATTGCCCAACATACCCTTCACTTGTTCCAACACTTGAGCAGGTGTTCTCGATGTTGAACAACCTTAAAGAATGTCATTAATAGATTGGGTTTGTATGCTATGATAGCCTCTTCGAGAAGTTTTCCAAAAAAAATCTAGATATTCTCTTTTGCTATGGAATTGAAATAGCATAGGATGATGAAATGAGAATTGCGATGCTGGTGTGTATACAAATGGCAAGGTCAGGTTCAAAAGATCTGTCTTTGTACCTTGCTTTGAAGGGAGAACATGCTCAACTCCCTTCATACCAGCCTGAACAGACATGATGGAAAAAAAATGTGCATGGTATGGATGCATAGATTTTTTGCTTAGATAGTGACACTAGTGAGACCTCGTGGGTCTGGATGCAAGAAGCAAAATGTGGAGTTCTAGTAAGCGTGAGTTGCTTGTGGAGACATGACTCTTTTGGAGCATGTTCTCCCTCTCAATTTTATGTTCCCAAATCCATCACCATGGGTAGTGGCCCTGATGAGCCCTCAAAATTGATGATAAAAATCAATGGATGCTATGCCATTCGCAAAGGAACTTAGCTAGACTTGTGGAAGAAGAGTTGTCTTCTTACATAGGTATGAACCTACGTAAGAAGATAAGTCTCTAGACCTAAGAAGGGATGGATTTAGGGGATGCCTTATAGACGTTGGCCCTTTTGGGTTGGACTACTCCCACTTGTCACATAGTAGGGAAAGTCTTTAGGGTTCCTCCAAGTGCCCTTTGCGTCTCATGCAAGGCATTGGATGGAAGGATGTACTGGGTGTTGGGGTTGGTACCTTCCTTTAAGCTTGGCATCAGTTGAGTTGATGGATTTTCCAAATTTGATGGAGTTCCAAACCCATACTTGAAGTGTACTCTTGAAATCATTCTAGGCTCCACTCCAAGGACATCACTTCTTTTGTGCGAGGGAGGATTGTGAGAGATGTCTCAGGGTGGTGGTTCTCCTAGGCTCTCCCTATGGTTTGGGGACCATGGAACACTTTGAGGTACCCTTGGGTGGCTCTCAAGTGTTAGAAATCCCATCTTAGATTGGCGGTACCAAGCTGACAACAAGACACCCTTCTGTTGCAACTCTCTCTAAGTTCTCTTCATACTATCCTCACTTGGAGAACTACATGGCCTTGATTCTGCAGTGGTCATAGATATGTAGGCAACTAGGACTGGATAGTTTTGGTGTAGTGCCAAGCCAAACCTTGTACCAAATTGTGAGGGGTCTGGGGATGAGGTACCACCTTGTAAATGCATCATTTCCCCTTCCACTAATGTTGTCTACAAGGTTGTTTGTGTACTTGTTTGCAAGGTCCTCGCTTGGAGTTAGTCATTCTTTCTAAGGTGCATTTCCATATATATATATATATATTAAGAAGCTATGTTGCTGCTTGCACCCTCTCTTGGGTTGCTTGCTTGTTAGAGGCATATTCCCCAAGTCTTCCTCCCTAGATCCATTAGATCTTAGTGAATTCCTTACGATGCCAAACAATGTCAGGGCAACGTTGTTACATGAGCCCTACATACTTGTTCATCCATTTTTCAAAATTAGTTAACATTTTATTAGAGTTTACGTTGTCTAGTTACTATCACTATATGTATTTTGCACCATTGAAGAGGAGCTAAAATAATAGTTTAAAATCCCTAAAAACTCAGAAAGCACATTGGGGTAACTGAACTAAAAAAGGAAATGGTCTACATCTCTTCCATTCTCTCAACCAATACTGCCATCTTGTCTTATGGTATTGTATGCTCTAGGTTCTCATTTCTGTTTTCCAATTTTGCGTCCTTATAATCAATTTTGTCATTATGCAAACAACTTCATCCTCTTGGTTATTTCCATGCTAAATCTTTTCCTTTATTATTTAGTTTGATACTAGAAACTTTGAACTTTTTTTAACCATATTTATCCTAAAAATATATACTAAAAAATTTTATAACCTAGCATTGCTTACTAGAATTTGAATATATAATTTAGAGCTTCCAAATCAAGAGTCTTATTGCTACACTAATACCTCATTGTTGAGAAAGGTTATTGTTTATAAGCATATTATACTAGTAACTTATATGTACTATTTCTTGCTTTTAGCTCTTAGTAATACTTTATATCATCATATTGCACAATTTGTACAAAATTTCTCTTAGAGTAGTAGCCACTCAAGAAAGGGCCTTTTGTCATGTTGCTTAAGACATTTACACTTCTTGCAAAGAGGATAGTGGCTTAGGCTTCGTGAATTGTTACAAGAAAAGTACTTGATGAGTATAGAATCTTGGAAGCTTTTTTTTTTAATAAATATAACCAAATTTGTAGGCTTAGACATAGTGATTATTGGAGAAATACTTACTTGGTTAGAGCATATGACTTATGGTTTGTAAGACACAAGTTTCATTTCATAATTATGTTTAACAAAATTTTGCATTGCCTTTATCTCCCTAGGGGTAAATATAGTCATCTAGTTTTGGCTTTAAATAGGTCTTAAGATCTATTGTTATAAAACACATTTGGAAGGTTTTATTAGTGAATGTTGGGACTTTAACAAATTCACAGTTTATGATTCAATTCTTAATAAGTTATCTCCTTAATGGCTTTCCATTAATAATGAGTCATATATCAATGTCTTTGTAGTACATGTTGTAGGCTTGACATTACCTCTCTTTCATCTCTTCCCAAGCATATTTGATAGATTACTTAGTCTGAGTCTATATCACAACTTATCTCTCTTGATTTTTGTCTAGATGCTTACTAAACTGCCCAAAGCATTACTTTTAGAAACCTTTCCATTAAAGCTTCTAAGGATAACAATTTTTTAATTGAAAATTGTTAGGTTAAATAAGATTAATGATACAAGCTTAAATATGTTAGCTAAATTAAAACTTGAACGTCTGTAGTAATGAATTAAATGTAGAATTGAAATCCAGGAATGTGGCTAAATTTAAAATTAAAATTAAAATCTAAAAGTTTTTTTAGGAAGAAGGCATATTCATCCACTCAAATTCTAATTAAATATTAAACATCTTGATTCAAAACAAGACATGTCATTAGTAAGCTAATGGGTTTTTAATAAGTTTTCTAGTAAAATCATTTACAATTACAAATTCTGGTTTGTATCCTTAATTTTTTTTAACTAAGCAATGCTAATGAGTAATGGGCAAATGTGATTTGGAAAAATGAAAAAAGATAAGTTGCAGTGTAGATGCGACCCATATGATATCATACTACATTAATTCAAAGAGAAATAAGGGGATGTCAACTTCCCTCCATGCATCTTTATTCAAAAACTCAAGTTTGTATTAACAAAGATTTCAATTTTAATGTATAGAAAAGATATAATTTGTCAAAATTTAGATATATATTAGAAGTATATAGCCAACCTAGTATATAGTATTGGAGAACAACATTACATTTTCTTATAATGTCCTATGTTTGAGTACATTAGATATAAGCTAGATATCACATTTATAAATTTGGCTAATTTGTTGCAAGAATTATTAAGAACACTTAGTAAATTTTTAATGATATTTTTAAAACTCAATTTTTTTAATGATGTTTTCAAAACTATTGTATATATATTTCAATTGCCAAGTAAATCCAAAGGATTTACCTAAAATAAAAAGGAGTAGTGTATAACATGAAAGTTGAAGTAAAATATGTATGTATGTACTAAAAAAAGACAAATATAAATGCTTATGTGAAATGGCCACTAGCATGACACCTATACACCACTTTGCATCAAATCAAAACATCATTAAGAAACATATCCTACCTAATAATCCTTCTCTTGCTTAAAACTCACTTCATCAAATGTTAACTCTTGTGTCTTACACTCTTTCCCAATGAAAGTTTAGATAAGAAATGGAAATTAATTGTATAAAGTTTCTCCATGTAATCCAAGAGACAACAAAGTTCACAATTCCATCTTTTTTTAAATAATATTTTTAATAGTAAGGAGTGAAGAAGTTATGAGGATTTGAAATTATTAAATGTGGCTTATCTGTTTTAAGATTATGAACCCAAAAAATTATAATTTCCAATGAGTTGGATCAAGTTTGAACATGTATCTCTTTGCTAACCTAACATTATGTTGGGTTTTAAAAGCACATGTAGATCCTATTAGCATAACAGAAATGAAACTAACTACACATTGAAAGCGAGGATGAAGGGAGAAAATAAAAGGAAGTCTCGAGCCCTTACCAGATTAGGGCAATTAATTCCATTTCTTTCATTTAAATTTATACATATAGTTTCTTTTATGTTCATTAACCCTAGTAGACAAGTTGGTTAGCAATCATGTGGTTGTACTATTAGATGGAATGTAAGGTGGTTAATAATCACATGGATTTAGCAAGGGCTAATTATGTTGGTATTAACAACCTATCTAACAATCACATCCTCAATGTCAACATAAGAAAAAGATGCATCCTCTCAACCCAAATTTTAATCCCTTGATGTGTGTCCTATTCAATTTCATGTCATACATCATTTACAAGTACAACATAATTTTTCATCAAGATATTGAAAGGCTACTTGCATTCTTCTTCCAACTATTGGACTAATAACGGATTTAATCTTGCTTCATTTTACCTCCTCATGTTGCAAAGTGTAATACAAACCATGTACTAACAATGGATCCTTTTCTCACTTTGGGTTGTGTTATGGTAAAGATCATTGTAATAAGAAATCTATCAAAACTTAACACAAAACTGAGCCAAGTAATCTCATGGCTACCAAATGGTCTAGGAAAATCAATTTCTCAATTAATTTTCCCTTAAATTGAAAAGGGATTTGCAAATCATTGTTAAAAATCCAACAATCTAAGACAAGCATTTTTGCTAAATGCCAGTAGATACAAAGCAGAAAAATAGCACATGTGGAACAACCAACAAAATAAAAATAAACAAGAAACATGTATACGACATAGAATAAAACAAAAATGTGTGCATAGCTAGCAATCAAAACAATTGAAATAGAGCATAAATTAAAACAAATCTAATTCATTAAAGACTAAATCCAAAGAAAATGCTAGAAAATAGATCTAGAAAATGTAAGAAATAGAAAAACTGAAATAGGCAAATCAAGATAATATAAGAGAAAATTAGAACCTACCATGGAGATGCTAAAAAAATAAACCAAGGATTATATGCTTCTGATGAGGAGCTCTATTACTCGTTCTCTCTCTGATACATGCACTTGATGTAGATCTAACAAGAACACTGTAGATTCTAGAGTTAACAAAGAAATGGATTAGATCATATCAATGTGCTAACTTGATTCCAAATGATTCTTTATGTATTAGGAATATTGTACGAAGGGGATACAAATGTGTCAACAAGGAAAAGAAAGAGAAATTAGAGAAGTCGACACCTCTAGTCGGAGAACAGTTATTCTAGAGAGCAAACTGTGCTTTTGGAAAAGATTTTTAAAATCACTAGCAAGCAAAAGCTTCAATGGTCCAAAAGTTAAGCAAAATGCTAACCAATCATTCAAAAAGCTAACCCCTTTCTGTTTAGAAGTATCCTCCTATTTATAGGCCAAAAATTTATCATTAATCATGAAGAAATAACACATTGGGGCCTACAAAATCTTCTGAAAGGTTCTAGACAGGAGAATTGATATGTAGATAATTAATTTAAAAAATAATGCTAGACATCAAAAATAAAATTGTCAAAGAAGCTCGAGTTAGAATAAATGTAGGAGATGATGCTGGATATTGAAATTGAAAGCCAAGAGATGAACAACAAAAAAAACACTATAGATGACATGGAATGTCATTTCTAGCAAATTTCAAAGATGGAGATCAAAAACCATGTTGTAAATGATGCATACCATCGAGTTTGGATTGCTAAAGATAACTCTAAGTTGAGAAGCCATAGAGTGTACCTAACATTCTAACTTATGCAAAAAATGAAAAATAAAAAAAGAAGCCAAAGTGGGTACAATAGGTTTTGCATCACATATTTTTCTATACAAAAAGCTTCTTTCATGCCTCTCACATGGGCATCCCAAGCTCCTTTATACCTTAAAAATAAATTTTAAGGGAAACAACTTGGTGCTTTCTTTGTATTTCAAGATAACATTTATACACATCATTACATTATCATCACTTCACATGAAGCTATAAAGTAGCTCTTCATCAAAGCTCTTATGAGCAAGCTCCATTCATTGTGGTCTAGGAATCCTCCCCTTGATGGATGTCGTAGCACTTGCATCTATTTTATTTAGCTCTTCTAGCTATGGCTACCTCATCACAACTATGATGTCAAAGCTTACATACTTCACAACCACCACCAACACATCCACTATTGTCATGTATGTTGCTCTAAACTCCATCACTATAGGTCCACTAACTCTATCAGTTGAGGAAGCTGAAGCTTTTATTCGACGTTGTAAATAGTGATTTTTATTGTAGTTTGCACTCAAATTCTGGATTGAAGAAGTCATTATCGAGGACCATCGATCCAATGATGCCCTAATGCAACAGAGGTGCTATCCTTTTAACTCTTTTAAGTAGGAAAGCTCTGTAGTAAGGCTCTTGAGATTAGGACATTTTCTCATACATAGTACATTCAACCATGATAGAGGTTTGTGATTTCATGTAATGACTTTAAGTTGTGTGAGATTGTTAAGATATAATTACTCTAGGTTTGATAAGTCTCTAGAAAACATTTGTTGCACTTATAAACATATCCACAACACAAGAACTCTTAGACTAGTAGCCATTATAAACCAAGTGCTCCAGCCAAGGAAACTTGACTAGTACTAGCTTTTCTAATCACCTAAAGTCTAAATGTAATCTAAGCTCCTTGAAATCAAATACTTCAAACATTTTGGAGCTTTAGTTATTGTAATCATCTACACCCTGTACCATAGCCAAGAGACCCAAATGAAGGAGGAAGAATCTTGTTGTCTTATCCATGAAAAGCCTTCTAGTCTGTATTGATGGAGTTCTAGGTATGGATGCCTTGGAATTCACACAATATTTAGGCTTAGTTGATTCATAGAAGTAATTTGGGTCTTCTAAGCCACACTTGCTATTACATCATTGATCTACTTGAATATTAGCTTTAATACATTGTTTGATCCTAAAACAATGCACATAGATCCGATTAACATAACAAAAATGAAACTAACCACATATCGACAACCATGATGAAAAAAGAAATTGAAATGAAGTCATGAGTCCTTAGTAAAATAGGGAAAGGACTTAGATAATTAATTTTATTTTCTTCATCTAAATTTGTATATGTAGTTTCTTCCATGTTCATTAATCCTAATAGAGAAGTTAGTTGACAATCATTTGACTATGTTGTTAGGTGGAATGGAAGGTGGTTGGCAATCACATGATTGTAGTTGGGCCTAATCATGTTGGCATTGATAACTTGCCCAACACATTAACAAGGAAATATGATATTTTCCTATTTTCTTAGCATTGAAATCCTTGGAGCTAGATCAAGCCTCTCTCTAAATGATTTTAAAATGATACCTTTTAGAGTTTACCAATTTGGATTGTTTAATGTCATAACAATGAGGTATTACTTAGTAGTATGCATCTTGAGATGGAAATACTAGTAATAAAATCCACGGTTACTAAGATAAATCCTTGTAACTAACCTCATAGTTACTATTACCAATGTAAAAAATTCAAAGTATAGTAGAAATGCACTAAAGAGGTGAAATTATAGCAAGATATAAAAAGAATAAACCAACTATTTGGGAGATGTTTTTTTCAGGTTTTCATCCTGAAAAATCCTTCTCTTTGAAGTAGGAAAAGGATTATACCTTGCCCTCTTTTAGAAGTGTGCTATTGGATTTTCACTTCCCACGAAATGCTTCTTGTAAACTAAAAAAATAAAAAAAATATATCAACTTAGGCTATAGCTAAAACATGAGTTGTTGAATGATGTTACCTTGAGTAGATAAACAAAGAACATTAGCTAGTGAATCTCTGTGATAAACCATGTTACATCTAAATTTTAATAATGAGGCATTAACATAGTAGGATGGGTCTTGATGTGGGAACCCTAGGTGATGAGTGGTGGAGCAATCCAACATCCAACCATACAAGTCACGAGTGTTCACGCATGACCTAATCATAATCTGTGAATGGACAATGTTGATATGCTAGTAATTAAGTTAAGCTCATGATTGCTATCTTTCCACTTCAAGTTAGTGAAGTCTAAGTGTATGGTTTAGCTTGTAGTGAGGCATATGTTAAATGATGTTGTAGGGCTAAGTATGCTCCTAAGTGTAGACATATTGGAAGTAGACTTTAAATGCTAATCTAACTAATAATGAAAATGTAAGTCTATTATAGTCTACAATGATGAGTATTTTTTCTTGATTCAATGTACACACCTAGGGCTCATATAACTATTACTAGGTTGCTAAGTGAGTTTACTATTGAGCGAATCAAGTGAAACCCCTATTGGGACTATTAAATGATTACACTTAAGCACACGAAATCAATTATACTCATTCTTCCTTAATAACATGCAAGTGAAAATAAAGTGCTTGAAAGATAAACTACTATGCTAGTAAAGCAATAGAAATTATGCTAAGTAGTAAACTAGGGAATGCTGCAATGATGGGAAATAGTTTCAATCTATATTTTCATCACAAGTTATGCCCAAGTACAAACTACTCAAACAAAGACATTATTCAACTATGACACATCACATTGTAGGCATTCACTCTTCTATTACTAAGTCTAAGTTCAAGAAATAAAATTGCAAGAGTCTGGTTACAATGGGAATGAAAAGTTATCAGATCGTGCACCCAAGTGTCGTATTTATAGGGCTACATACATCATAAAACATCGTATCAACGATGATGTAGCATGGGCTACGACATCGTATCAATGACATCATTGATACAATATCATTGTTATGATATCACATTGGCCAAAAATTTTGACTTTATCATACCCCCACAACTAATTGGAAACTCGTCCTCAAGTTAAAAAAAATGAGGATAGAGTCCCTCACAAAATTAGGAGGTATATTCAATAGGACATAACTGTTTGCTTATTTACATGACTTGGAATGCTACAGTGTTGTTTTACAAAATTTGACACAAGTTCATGATAAGACAAAACAAAACAAAATTGGGAATAGCTCAATGTAGATCAAGTTCCTGATGGTGGTGGTTCTTCCACTGGCTGCTTCCCTTTATCATTAGGCTTCTTAAATTAGTATTTGTTCAAGAATGCCTGAAGTTTTTCCTCTTTTGTTTTGGTATCATGTACCATCCATGCTTTTTGAGCGATGTGTGATGGAGTTGATACATCCCATGGACATGGTAGCTGCTAGAATATTTGATTAGCTTTCATATACCATGTAGCAAACTATCATCTTTCTTCTTCAAATGCCATAGCTATTTTTCTTAATACCTGATAATCTGTCATTCTGTGAACTAGGTTAGTTGCAATGTCCTTTTGGCCCTAGTAGCCAACCTTGACAACTTCTAATTCTAAGTTTTCCATGTGTAACTTTTGTAGTGCATCTTTTCTATTAGCAAAATATTTCTCATACATAGCATACATAGCCACTACTTGCTATTGCAACTCATTCCTAGGCTTGCCTACTATTAACATGGCCAAGTTACCATATAGAAGATTTGCTAACCCCATGTACCTTGTAAGATCTTTAATTTGCAAGTCTTTATTTTTGGTTTCTACTTGATGAATATAAGTTAGGATATCCAAGATTGGCTACCAATCTAGGTTTTATGTTGAAATAGAATTGATCTTGGCTTTAACCATATTGATTTCCTTTTTGTTGAGCTACTTATACATGCCCTCTTGATCTTTGAAATGTTTCTTGAGTTGCTCATGTTTCTTGGCCTCATTTTCCCATGCACTAATTTTGATGGTAGACTTTTGTCGAATTGCATGGACTTCTTCCATTGATAGGTTCCTATTTTCTACAGTGAAGTAACTCATATCTTGGTTGATTCTCATAAGTTGTTTTCTTAATTGGTGGATGCTTTCTTTGAAAACATTCTTCTATTTTTCTACATTAGTCAACCTTGTGCTATCTACAGCTAATTACTTATTCTCTTATTGCAAGGTAGTGAATGCTTTGGTATTTGCATATGTCTGAGCTTCTACCACTAAAGCATCCCATACTACCTTTTCCTTCTATTTTTTCATTCACATGTTATGATTAATTATCTTATTCAAATGGTCATTTCTAAACTATTCTAGTTGTTATGGTACGACAAATTGTGTAGGATCTCTTCTTTCAAGTTGTAGGATCATTAGCTCTTCTTGTAATCTTTTGACTTTATTTTCAACATGCTTTGCCCTGGTCTTGGCCATGACCAACTTCTTCTTGGTTGTAATTAGTTCATACTACATTGTAGTGATATCACTAGGGATATCAAAAAGATTTTGCATGACTTTTCGTATCTACAATAGTCTATTAAGGATGTCCTCATGTTCAGTACTATTCATTAAGAAACTCACAAGTATTTAAGCATCTCTTACTCGTAAAAGATTTGCTAGTGGCACAATAGGAACATTGAATGATTCTTTAATATGATCTATGATCACCTCAACTACTCCTACTGCATCTTGATGCTACATTACCAAAATTGTGGCTCCTTCTCTGGTTTTTAGCATCACTTGGAATGATGCAACATTCCTTGAGACCTATTGTGACAAAGCATCCCATCATCTTAACTACAATGATATCTAGTCACTTGTAGGATTTGTTGAGATGGTGGCTTTGACTACATCTTCGATGACCTTATAGAGATTGACCCCCTCTCTTGCTCCCCAACTAACAATTTCTGCAATCTATTGTAGATGGCTCATTAATGGCTTGCAATCCTATGGTAGTATTGGAACTTACTACTACTATTATTATTGTTGCTGCTATTGCTCAATCTATTATTAATTGCTAGGCCCACCCTATTGTTGTTGACCAATAGCTAGAGTACTACTGGTAAGTGTGGTACCTAAAGTTCCCTAGGTGGCTACTGGTTTTTGCACTTGGTTTTTCTTTGGAGGCACTGGTTTGAGCATCTCTAAGGATGAAGCACTCTGAGCCTTCCTAGGGATGTCATTAGTGTACCATAGGATTCTAGCTTATCTAAACAACTTTTTGATAAGGCAAGAAAATGGAAGTATCAACTTCCTTGCCTTCTCTTCTTCAAATTGCCTTTGAATTTTGAGGAAGTAGAGATAGGTGATGTTTGCATTGAATTTTCCCATCAGGATGGGACTTTGTATGGCCACATGTTGATATTTGATTGAGATTTTTGGTAGTGAACATGTGGTGGTGCCAATTTTGAAATAGATCTTTTCTTCAGAGGTTAGCTCAAGGTAATCTTTATCATCCTTGGCATACACTCATTGCAACTATTGTCTTTATGCACCATTGTCAGCTATGGTGAAGATCTATGTCATGTTTGCCCCTTCATTGGGCACATTAAGGGCCTTAGCGATTGCTTCCACTGAATAGGATACCATGACTCCCTTAACTTTGACTGTTGCATCAGTCTGCTTATTATGCTAGAACTGGTATGTCTCTCCTAAGTATCATTCTTCACTGCTTGTAAGTGTGGGTGATAGTTGTGATGCTTGGATTACATCTTTACCATTTCTAGAGCAATTTCCATGAATGGACCAAAATTAAGTTCCATGATGATTGTGAATAGGATCAATTTTTCTTGGATAGCTTGGAGGCAACCTAGTGAGAGCGTGAGGCATTGTCCTTGTTCTGGTGCTTGCAAAATTTCTACATCCACCTTGGTAGAGTGCTCTGTGGTAGGAGTTTATTAATGGATACTGAAAGATTGATCCTCTTTCTCTACTTGCAAGGTTTCCTCCCTCATTTGGCCTCTTCTGAGGCCTCTTGGTCTTTTGCTCCCTAGTTTTGAAGGTTCTCCTTATGGTAATCTCTTCAAAGCCATCTGCATTCAACAAGGGTTTTAAATTATTAAAGTGTTTATATCAGTTTATCATAGTTCTCTACCTTGCTCATACCCCTGGTTATATCAAGTTCCTATTATATGAGGATTGCAAAGTTAAAAATTTTTTTAAAAAGGAACCCCTTAGTTATATTATTGAATTGCTTATGACCTTCTACCATTTCTTTGCTTATTATGACCTAAAATAGTTGGTATGGTCTATTAGGAGTGTTATTTAAGTCTTTTTGGCCTTAGCTTCATTGATTAACTTTAATATTCTTGTTATTCCTTATGTACTTACCATTTATAGCATCTTTTGGCATTAGAAATTTTTGGCTCAAGTTTCTAGTTATATTGCATAATTCACCCCTCCCAACTTCTCATGACTAAGGTGAGTGCTCCAGGATTAACAAGGTTTAAGAATTTTTAAAATCGGAGCTAGAGGGCAAAGTTATGAGCGTCGGAAGTTAACATGTTAGAGATCTTAAGAAATGGCAAAAACTCTCTTCTTACAAAATGAGGAATGGAAAAATTTGGGTAACTCTTGTGCATATATATACTATTTTTATTAGTGCAACATCATAGATCATACATTGTATGTACCTACAACATTGTAGCTATGACATCACTGCAAAATTTTCAAAATTCTTCATTAATATTTGGCAAAAAAAAATGAGTCAAATAGAATATTTGGAAGATGTAAAGCTTGGCTAAAGGGTCATGGGCCATTAATGATGCATAATTTTCCAGAATTTAGCATTTGAAGTTTAGGAAGAAGGAATCTTAGGCAATGAAAGTTTATGGAATGGATAAGAAATGGGTAATGAATTTCTAGTATTTGGATAGATTATTTGATGTGAAGGGAGGTCTTTATTGATTTGTGATTATTTTGGATGGCACAAGATGATGTGGAATTGCTTGCCAAGTATGAAATACAAAAGTTATACAAGTGGATCCTCCCCAAAATAGGCTCCAACCCTTAGTGCCCTTGTATAACCATGCCTAAAAGTGTCCTTCGGCACTCAAGGAGTTGAATGTAATGCATACCTATTTAGAAAAACACATATGTTAGTATCACCAAGTTGGGAAAATTACACTATATTACACAAAACCACAAGTTATGAGTAACTATATAGTGAGGTGAGATGGATTGTAGAAAGGATTGTTGAACTTGGGACGTGAGGTGTCTTACCATAGGCATAGTGAATCCTTGTGTGTTATTGATGGTTAAAGTAATCATTAGCCCTTTGTTCCAAGATTCAAACCAAGTCTAGGCCACATTCTAATGACATTACATTGTTTCATCTCTTGGATTTACAACCACAAGACTACCCTTGTTGCAAAGAGTATCACCATTTAGCACATTATCCAAGGGAGGAGTTTATTAATTGCTTTTTTATTAGTTTTTTAAGATTTATGAGAAGCCACCTACCTTTAGGCATGGATAACATGTCTTTCTAGTGGGACCCTCGAAAATTTATTTTTTGAATGGATTTTCATTTTTTAACTATGTCAATCTTACCAAAGGACTACCTTTAGGCATGGGTAACATGTCTTTCCAGTGACATGGTAAGGCAACACTTATTATACTCTTACTCCCATATTTTGTTAGATCTAAAAGGATATAAGAAACCTAAGCAACAAGATAGATCTCATAGTAATCCAAGAAAATCCACAAATCCCTTTGATGTCACATCCTTTACATTTCCACTTGGTTCTTCACTTTTTGATCTAGGCATAATGATCACAAGTTTATTCTTAGTTTTATTATGAGAAGAATATCATTATGGCCATGGTAGGAACCTCTTATTGTTGGAATGGATGGATGGATGTTGTGGTCTCATTGTATAGATAATTAGTCCCTAATGATTGATAACATAGAGAAATCTTCACCTTATTGGGATTACATCTTGCCTTATTTAATGGGTTTTATTGGAAAATTGATAGAAATATGGATAAGTAAAATGAGAAAAAACATGAAAAATTAGAAAAGATATCAAAAATTAGAAAAATAAAAATAATGAAAAATTGTCTAAGAATTTAAAAAATATTAATGAATATCAGAAGTTTAAGAAATGGATAAGTATAAAAGAATGAGAAGATATTAATGAATGTGAAAATTTGTAAGAAATGAAAAAGGTATAACAAAAATTATAAACCACAAATAGTAGAAAATAAAAAAGTTAAAAAAGTACTTATTAATTCCTAAATTAGGATAAGGCATCTCCCCACAACTGAACTCCTGGATGAGTGTGTGGAAAATAGACCCTAGTTTCCTTGGATCATACACTTGAGGTTTCTCACTTACCATCCTTAGCGACTTAGTTTTTTGATTATCGTCCTGTGTAATCTTAATGGTAATTGAATTTTGATCATCTAAGTTCTTATTTACAAGTTCTATTGGTTTCTAATTATGGTTTAATATTTTCATTTGTAAGTTCTTAGTTGGGATCATTTTCTTAGAAGAGGAGTTAACAAGAGGATAAGATTATGCATGTTTTGGATAAGTTTAAGTTCTCAGTTTGTGGCCATTGGGTTTCTTCTGGTTTAGTGGCCCACACTCTTTCTTATGCACACACTTGATTTTCACATTTGTTGTGGGTTGGTGTACAGATCATGTTGACATTTTGAAGTGTCAAACCACAATTGCATCCTTCTTTATCATTAGTAATGCATGGAATTCGCTATGTATGTATGGCTTCATGCATGTCTTCCTTAGAGATTTCTATAGATAAATCTCTCATTCTTAATTTAGCATGCACAGTGCTAAGCCATGCTCTTCCCATAATGATTGGAAATTCCCTGTCATCATTTTTTATGTTGATTACAAGAAAATCTGCTAGATAAGACCACCCATTGATAGTGGTCACCACATCTTCTATCTATCCTAAAGGAATGGTCTGCTAGCTCTAGCTTGATGTTGCACTTCTTCAAGGGTAGTAGGTTCCATGCCTTGATGTTGCTTGATATTTACACCAGAACCTAAGTCTAGTAGAGCCTTGCATGGTAAATTTCCAACTACTAGTAAATAAATCAAAGGAATTCCTGGATTAGTTATTTTCTAAGGGAGTGGTCCTACCTTTATGCAATATGATATTATTTCTATTAGCATGATAGTTGTCATATTGGCATTGGACAATGATGGAAGCTTGTTATTTTTTGGAGGGTTGAATCTGGATGGAGCTAAAGTAGATGTTCTCCTCATCCTTTGAACCCTTTCTGGACTCGTTTGGAAGAGAAACTATTTTCTAGATCATGGTTTATGCATGATTACTTCCTCTTGTATGTTGACTTTCCTAGTTGCACTTTTCTGCTGGGGTTGTGATGGAAATTCCCTTTGTATTATAGGTGATGGCATTGGTGGTAAAGGAATTGGATGTTGACTTAGTAAACTAGCCACTTGTGGATGCATCTATGGATTGGAGTCTATCTTTGGTGGCTTAGGTTTGTAAATATTTGGGTGGATAGTATTGCAAAGCTTGAACTATTGCATTACCTGGAGAAATTGGACATTGAACATAGTATCCATATGGGTCTAGTTGCCTATATGGGTACTACTATTGTGGTGGTGGCATTACCCATGATTGTGGTTGTTGCCACTACTGATGATATTGCTCCTATGGCTGTGGATGTGCTCCACTAGGGTAGTAGACTGGTTGGAAGGTTTAACAATAGTTACCTTGAGGATAAGGCAACCTTTTGGGCATATGCTTTTTGACAAATCTTGGGTTCAATGCATATGCCCTCGTTTCTTGCAAATGTGCCATAATAGGGCAACACCCTTGAGGATGGTCATATTGGCACATAGTACATCCTTCTTTCTCATCTGAGCTCGTACCTAATAGTTAGCCACTAAAGCTACCCTTCCTTTTTGTTCAAAGTCTCTTTTCTTCTTCTTTTCCTTACTTTTGACAAGGGCCTACTCAATTTTCTCCTCCAAAATTTTTAGAGCTGTTACAAACTTGTCATCTACTGAATTCCATATTTTTTATACCTTTGTTGCAATATTGGTTATAGATTTATGAATATGTAGCATTTTCTTCTATACTACCTCATCCAAGGTTTACTCCTCTTATAGATCACATATTTGTACATCCCTATTGCACATGGATGGATCTCTATTGTACTCTTCTATTAATTCTCTCTTCTTTAATTCACCTTCTTACTTTACCACTTGATCAACAAGTCTTTGGATTCAATGAGCAGACATCTCTGATAATTGACCTTAAGCATAAATCCCAAGGGTTTCTTTGGTCTTATTTTTGAGTCCATCGACAATGTGCTTAAGTTTCTCCCTTTGAGAAAATCCATGGCCTAGGCACCTATGCAATAGTGAATAGTATCAACCCATTACCGTATCAAGGGATTCATGGGTCCCTTGCTTCCATCCTTGGATTTTTTTCCTAAGGTTTGACACTTGGGAATAGGTTTGATACTTGTCATTAAAAAGTTCAAGCATGTTACTTCATCTCTTGATTAATTCTGGTTGCAATGATCTGTACCAGCTTTTAGACTCTTTGACAAGTGTCCTAGGGAATAACTTGAGTTTTTGCCAATCACTTTCTATGTTCTATAGGGTGTAGGCATCATGAAATGTTTAAAGGTGGTGTTGTGGATATGTGTTATATCCAACCTTAAATATAGGCATGTTATTCATGTATAACCACTTGATATGGCTGTCCCTTATGTGCCTAGTTAGAATATAAACAACTTCCTATATATTGATCATGCTTCAAGTTGCCTATAGGGTTTCTTCGTGCTCATAGGGTTCTTTTGCTCTATTGTAGTGGTGCCCCCTTTGATGCTCATATGTCTCTTTATTCTCATGCTTATATCTATTTCTTCTCAGCTCATGCTCTTCATCTTCTTCATAATAGTTCGTTGGGAAATAGTCATTTTGATCATGTGTTTGATGCCTTTCCCTCTTATGGTCTCTATACTTGTGTCCTCTTCTATTAGAGTCCATCGATGATCGTGAGGATGAAGATGAAGCTGTGGAAGAATGATGCCAACTAGTCCTCCTTCTATGACTTTGATATTCTTCTCTTTGGAATCCAATAGAAACTCTTGGCCTTGAGTCGTGCTTATACTTAAAGTCTTTGGCTTCTCTTCTAGGTGTCTCTGCTATGGTAGAATGTAGTTGTATCCTAATAGGTTCTTCTAATCAAATAATAGATGTTTGGGAATTGACTTCATGATCCTGGTGGAGTTTTTCTACTATGAATGCATCACCATCTAGTTCTTCTAGGACAATAAGAGAGTTGATTTGCTTCCCTTTGTTGTGGCCATGTTTAATCTCCATAGCAGCATCTCTCTTCACTTGTGCCTCTATGGGTTCATAGGGCCTCATCATGTGTTTGGTCACATGATACCCATCTTATGCATGACTCACATCCATTTCCCTTAGATCTGTGTGAATCATTATGATTGCTGAACACTATGGAGGTAGAACAATGTTGCCATGTAAGTCTCTCCATCTCATTTGCCCATCTTGGAGGAAGATGAAGGTGAAATTAGGATAGTAGGGATCTTCATGAATGTATGAGATTATTGCTTACATTAGCATACCCTAGTCTTCATCGTTATTTATGCTATCATTATCCTTATTCATCTCTTTGGTAGCTGATAGTGTATCTTTCATTGGAGCCTTGTTTTCATTATGATGCTTGATTAAGTGTGTGTTAGAATTATCTATAGATTAGGAAGATTACCTTTTGGTTCTTACTACAACAAACTTTTTGAAATCAAATACTCAAAACACATTGACTATCCTTGGCAATGGTGCTAATGATGAGTAGTGAAGTAATCCAACATCCAACCATACAAGTCATAAGTGTTCATGTGTGACTTGATCATAATCTATGGATGAACAATGTTGATATGCTAATAATTGAGTTAAGATCGGGATTGCTATCCTCCTACTTCAAGTTAGTGAAGTCTAAGTGTATGGTTTAGCTTATAGTGAGGCATATGTTAAATGATGTGTTAGGGCTAAGTATGCTCCTAAGTGTAGAAATATTGGAAGTAGAGTTAAATGCTAATCTAACTAATAGCAAAAACATAAGTCTATTCTAGCCTACAGTGATGAGTATTCATTCCTGATTCACTGTACATGCCTTGGGCTCATGTAATTGTTACTGGATTGCCAAGTGAGTTTACTACTGAGTGAATCAAGTGAAACCCCTATTGGGACTACCAAACAATTACACTTAAGTGCTTGAAATTAGTTGTACTCATTCTGCCTTAATAACATGCAAGTGAAAATAAAGTGCTTGAAAGGTAAAGTGTTATACTAGTAAAGCAATAGAAATTATGCTAAATAAAATAGTAAACTAAGGAAATGTTGTAATGATGGGAAATCATTTCAATCTTTATTTCCATCACAACTTGTTCCCAAGTACAAACTACTTGAACAAAGACATTGTTCAACTATGACACATCATATTGCAGGCATTCACTCTTCCATTGTTAAGTCTAAGTTCAAGAAATTAAACTGTAAGAGTTTGGTTATGATGGGAATGAAAATTTATCAAATCATGTGTCCAAGTGTCGTATTTATAGGGTTGCACACATCTTTAGACATTGTATCAACGATGACGTAGCATGTGCTATGACATCCATTGTTACGATATCGCATTAACCAAAAATTTTAACTTTCTCACTAGGTCACAAGTTCAATTCTACTAGGTAACACTGACTTATAAACTTCTATAAATATTGGGATGTTTCAATCATTTTAGGTGTTTGCATTGTATCATGAAGTAGTACTTTCATCTATAGAAGAATCATTCTTTCTCTTGCTATGAAATGTTATCATGGTTATGGAATGCAAAAGAGTGTGTAAACACACAAACTAATAGCATGAGCATCATTTGTGCTACCTAGAGCATGTATGTTGCATAATAATAATAATAATAAGTAGTCATAATAATTGTATGTCTATGAATCACTCATTGGAATAATCAACAACCCAAGGAGATGAAATGGATTGAAATATATGCATACAAAGGATCATGATCCTAGGTTTAATGCTAATTCCAAGATGAGTGAAACAAAGGAGAGCTAGTAATCATATAATTTAAATAAGTACAAGTTGATTGTAATTAGTAATATATTTGTTAAGGTTTCTTGAGATGAAAATTGGGAAATATACATAAGAAAACAATTTATGTGTAGTTTTGAAGTATATACATATAAAGGATAATCATCCAAGGTTTAATGTTCATTCCAAGATGAGTGAAATAAAGGAGAGCTCGTAATCATTTGATTTAAATAAGTACAAGTTGATTGTAATCAATAATAGTTTTGTTAAGAATGTTAAGATGAAGATTAGGAAATATACAAAAGAAAACAATTTACATACAATTTTACAAGCTAGATTAGACTTTGTTATGTGTTAATTTACCTTGCGTTAATCCCATCTAACCTAACCTAACCTAATCCCACATATCCTTATCATCCAAAATCTATATAATAAGAGGGGGAAGGAAGAGAAAAAGGAGAGAGGCATTATTATTATGATAAGTGTTCTATGTAGGAATAAAAGTAGAGGAGGGAAGAAGATTAATATCTTCTGGAACTTTCAAATTTTCATCTACCAAGCTTAAGTGATTTGTCTTTGGTCTTGTATTTATCTAGATTTAGGAGTTCAAGGTTGATTTGTACCTAAACTAGGAGTTTCATAAGTAATTTTTGGTAGATTAGAACATTCACCATACAAACTTGTTGGAGGAGGTGTGCCTCACGAAGGGACTAACAAGCAAGCTTGTGCACAAGGCATTCTCTCTTGCAAATCACATTTGGGGCTTTGTAATGAGCTAAGCACTTGCATTTTAGTTTTTCCTTATTATTTTAAGAGCTATGAAATTCAATTATTATTGTAAGCTTGGTTATCTTTGGAATGTATGAATTTTTAATGCAAATGTTGTTATATTTATATAATCTTAACCCTTAGAAAATCATTAGCATTATTAATAGTCTCTATTTAGTAAATATACTATACCACATTTGCTTCACTAGCTTTGACTATTCTCAGGTTGCCATACCCATAAGTAAGGTGCCCTATGCAATACCTTGTGAAACCATGGTTTTTAGGTGTTATGCATTAGTTAACCATGTGACCAAATTTTTTGTATCAACAAACTTCACCATTCTACTATTGATCAACTTATCACATTGAAACATCTTATTGATTGTGCATAATGGAAAAATAAAAGAACTTTTATTTGCTTTGTGGATTTCTCTAAAGCATATGTTTTATTTATGCAAAGTAAGTTATGTAATATTACAAGACATAGATACTCCTTCATCTTTGATAGTTGCTATTCAAAGTATTTACCAAGAGGTATATATACAGCTCACTACTATCATAAAAATGTCTTATTTTATAGTGATATTGGGGCGAAACAAGGTTGTCCTCTTTCACCTACTCTTTTTGATATTTTTATTGATGAACTTGAAGAGTGGATGCTGAAAACTCTAGATAGATACTCTATTAGAATTAATGATCACTTTGCTAACCTTTTACTGTATGTTGATTGATAAGCATCGGGTACCCCTTCATCTAACCATATGAATCACAAGTATTCATGCATGATCTAGTTGAACTCTATGGATGGGACTAGTTGTGACATCTAGATTGTTAAACATTGATTGCAGGATGTTGTCTTTCCACTTGGACTAGTGGTAGCTTTGTCATGTATGGTTTAGTCCAAAGTGAGGCATATAATAATTAATGTTGTTAGGCTATGATTACTCCTAGTGATAAACATGATTGGGGATGAAATTTAGTCCCAAGTCGAAGTAATGATGGTAATGTAAATCTACTCTATCCTAGGCTAATGTTTATTTGATCTTGACTTACCGTACACACCTTGGACTCATGAAACCATTTTTGGGTTACTAAGCATTATGCTACTAGGCAAACCAAGCTATAACACTACTAGGATTACCAAACAATTGCACTTAAATGTTCAAAACTAGTCATACTCATTCTGCTTTACTAATGAACAAGAAAGTAAAGTACTTGGAAGTGTAAATGATTAAACTAAGAAAACAATAAGAACTACCCTAAGTAAAATAGTAAAACTAAGTAGATGTTGCAATGATGAAAAGAAATCTCAATCTTGTTTTTTGAACATGAATTGTGCCCAAGTACACTTCACTCAAATAAAAATTTTGTACAACTACTCAACACCACACTATAGGCATTCATTCTATTACTAAAGCTATAAAAGAAAACTACAAGAATCTAACTAAGGATGGAATGAAACTTATTTGGATCCATGCACCTAAGTGTTGTATTTATAGGCTACACACATCCTGCAATATCATATCTATGATGTCATAATATGTGCTAGGATAATAGATATACGACATCATATATATGATATCTTGGATGAAGAAACATTGACTTTATCAAATAGATGTGGCATTGCATCTATGACATCGTAGATGCGACGTAGTAGCTATTATGTAGCAGCCAAATGAGACACATCAACAAGGATTCTACACCACATATGCAATGTAGCATCTACAACATCTCATCCAACTAATGATTCACCACTGATAATGTAGCTCTCATCTTCAACTCTAAGGAAAGGTTGCAACAAATGCTTACTTTTTAAGGTGATTTTTGCCAATGTTTAGACATGAAAGTTAATGTATAAAAAAAAAATTATGATATGTGGTGTTAGGAATAATGATTACTCTCTCACTATTGGAAAGGACCTAGTGAATATGATACCAACTTACAAATACCTTGGTCTATATCTTTCTCACAATCACAAGTGGAAGATTTGTATTAAATAAAGGATTGCAAGTAGATTAGGAGTCTTATTTGATTTAAAAAGAAGATGTTAGAAGCAATTTGTCTTAACTTGGGAAATCAAAAAATAGTTATTTTGTTCTTTCGTGCAACCAACTCTTTTGTATGGGTATGCAATGTGGGCTCATGGACTTGCTAGAAACTATTAGATGAAAATAAAAGAAGTGTAAAGCATTTTTTGGTCAAAGAATTTTGGGTTAAAAGGCATGCAGAATATGATTTGTTGCTTTTTGAAGCTAGTATCATGCCTTTAGAGATAAAAGCTCTTTTTGATTTTGCAACATATGTTCATAGTCTCTTCTATAGCACAACAGCTAAATTTTCGAAGGAAGTCTTAGTTTCTATGAAATTGATGAGTAGTGAAGAAATTCAACACCCAACCATAGAAGATATGAGTGTTCACATGTAGCCCAATTATAATTCATGGACAAGGCAATGTGAATATGCTAGTAATTGGTTCAAGTTTAGGATCGTTTCCTTCCCATGTGGAGCTAGTATAATCCATGTATATGGTTTAGCTCTTAGTGAAGTATATGATAAGTGATGTTGTGTTGGCCATATCTCCTAGCTACAATGGTAAAGTATGAAAATGATTCTAAGTCTAGGAAAATGGTAGAATAATCTACTCTAGCCTAGAGTGATGAACATCTATTCCTGGCTTGTTGTACGTGCCTTGGGCTCATGTAACCATTCTTGGGATTACCAAGTGACTTCACTAATAAGAGAATCAAGTGAAACCACTATTGGGTTACCAGATGATCACACTTATAGTTCAAAACTAGTTGTACTCATTTCGCTTTACTAATGAACAAAGAAAGTAAAGTACTTAGAAATGTAACTAATTAAACGAGGAAAATAGTAAGAATTATGCTAAGTGAAATAATAAGAATTATGCTAAGTAAAATAATAAGGCTAAGTGGATGCTACAAGGATGGAAAGCAATCTCGATCTTTATTTCCATCATGAACTATGCCCAAGCATACTTCACTTGAATAAAGACTTTAGACAACTGCTCAACATTACACTACAGACATTCACTTTATAGTTGAACTATGAAAACAAATTGCAAGAGTCTACCTAAAGTTGGAATGAAAAGTTTGGACCATCCACCTAAGTATAGTATTTATAGGCCTACACATGTTTGCAATATCGAATATGCAACATCGTAGCTTGTGCCTTGATATCAAGGATCCAATATTATAGCTCTAATATCATAACCGGTCAAAAACACAATTTATCATACCCCCACAACTGACTAGAAACTCATCCTTGAGTTAAAACAATATGAGGATAGAGTTCCTTACAAAATTGGGAAGTATATTTACATGACATTGACTACTAAATACATGACTCTTGAATGTCATAGTGGTGTTTTACAAACATTTACACAAGACATGACATGACAATTTTTACAAGAAATAAAATTTGGTGAAGCTTGATGTAGTCTACGTAGTTCCTGGTGGTGGTTGCTCCTCCATTGGTTTCTTTCCCTTATTTCTAGGCTTCTGGAACTTGTATTGATTCAGGAGTGCCTAATGCTTTTCCTCGTTCATTCTTTGGTCATGTACCATCCATGCTTTTTGTGCAATGTGTGATAGAGTGGGTACATCTCATGGGCATAGTAGCTATGGAAGCATTTGATTTCTAGGTTGCAAACTATCTTCTCTCCTCTTCAAATTCTCTAACCTTTTCATCTAATTCATGGTAGTTGGACAACCTTTTGGCCAAGTTTGCTACTACATCTTTTTTCCCTTAATAGTCAACCTTAACTACTTCCAATTTAGAAGTTTCCACTTGGAGTTTCTGTAAAACATCTTTGTGATCTACAAACACTTTCTCATATAAGGCATATGTGGCTACTACTTACTATTCTAGATGGTTTCTAGACCTACTTGTTGTTAACTTGGCCATGTTAGCGAAATGAAGGTTAGCTAATCCCATGTACTCTTTTAGGTCCTTGATCTACAAGTATTTATTCTTCACTTCCACTTCTTGAACATGAGTGTAACTATCCAGGATGGGTTGTGAGTCAAGATTGTGTGTTGAAATGGAGCTAATTTTGGCTTTGGCCATCTGGATCTCTTGTTCATTGATTTGCTTGTACATGCCCACTTGATCACGGAAGTGTTTCTTGAGCCTTTTGTGCTTCTTTGTCTCATTCTACCATGCATTGATTTCAATAGCTAACTTTTGTTAGATGTTGCATACCTCCTTCATTGAGAGGGTTCTATTTTGTCTTGCAAGGGAGCTCATGTCTTGGTTGACCCTTACTAGTTGTTCCCTTAATTGGTGGATGCTCTCCTTCAAGATGTTTTTCTACTTTTCCATAATGATCAATCTCATATTGCTAATAGCAAGTTATTTATTTTCTTCTTGGATTGCAGTGAGTGCCTTAACATGTGCATATATTTGTGATTCCTTTATGGAGGCATTTTACACTACTTTCTCCTTTTTGTTCTCTATTTGGTTATTCTAATTAATCAAGAGATTTATCTACTTTTACTAAAATTATTCCATCTGGTTAGGTGTAATGAATTATATGAGATCTTTACATTCAGCTCTCAAGGCTGTAAGCTCTTTTTGATTTTGCATGCTCTACCTTGGTTTCTTTCATAACCAGTTTTCCTCTAGTAGCAATTAGCTCCAATTGCACTACAATGACATCACTTGGGATGTCGAAGAGTGTTGTCATGACTTGTTCAGTTTGTAGTAGTTGATTAAGCATCTTCATGGCTAATAGGAGTCACTAAGATTCTAGTGAACATTTGAGCATCTCTGGCTTTAGTTAAATCTATCGGTGGCACAACAGGTACAATAAAAGATTCTTTGATGTGATAAGTGATCAACTGTGCTGCTCCCACTACATCTTGGTCAAACATTACCATGACTATGCCTCCTTCTTCTATATCTAGCACCACTTGAAATGATGTAGTGTTCCTAGAGATTTGTAGTGCTCCTGACTATAGTGAAATTTGTCCACTTCTAGGATCTGTTGAAATGGTAGGCTATGTGGTACTATTGATACATCTATAGAGGTTGGCTTCCTTCCTTGTTCCCCAACTAATAATCTCTACAATTTTTTGTAGATGACTCATTGATAGTGTGTAGTCTTGTGGTGATGGCACTAGAACTTGCTATTGCTACTATTTTTGTTATTCCTATTATTGCTCTTGCTCTTATTCTTGTTGCTCTTCACCCTGATCCTTCTTGGGTGGTGTTGGTTTGAGCAATTTAGCATATGAAGCATTCTAAGCTTTCTTGAGAGTGTCATTGGTGTATCCCAAGGTTCTAGCCTACTTGCATAGTTTCCTAATAAGGCAAGGGAATGGAAGTATTAGTTTCCCTATCTTTCTTTCTTCAAACTACCTTTGAATCTCCATAAAGTAGAGTTGTGCGATATTGGCATTGCATTTTCCCATTAGGATCGTACTTCCTTTGGCTACATAAGTGGATAGCCTATTTAGTCCTTTGGTCGGGAAGAAGTGATAAGTGCCAATTTTGAAATAGATTTGCTCCTCTAGAGTTAGCTCACTATATCCCTTATCTTCCTTACCATATGTCCATTTTAGCCATAATTCCTAATTTTAGCATATGATATTGTGGATAGATGTGCTATTTTTTCCCCTTTATTTGGTATGTTCAATGCTTTTGCTATTACCTTGGTTAAGGATGAGACTGAGACTCCTCCAATGTTAATTGTGGTGTCCTCTTCTTTGTTGTGCCAGAACTAATAGGTTTCTCCAAGGTACCATTCACCACTATCAGATAGGATAGGCCATAGTGGTGATGCCTTAAGTTGTTTCCTTACTGCTTCTAGCATAAATTCCATGAATGGGCCAAAGTTCATCTCCATAATGACTGTGGTCAAAATTAATCTTTCTTGAATAACTTGGAGATAGTCTTTTGACAACGTGAGGTGTTGTCTTTTCACTTGCAATTCTTTTGCCTCTCCTTGGGCCAATTGTTTAGTAGCAAGAGTTTTTTGATGGATACTAAATGATTGGGCTTTTTTCTCCTCATGTTTTGGTTCTTGTCCTTTGGTTTGGCCTCTACCTTGGTCTCTTGGTCGTTTGCTTATGCCTTGTGAGGGTTCTCCTTGTGCTCCTCTCTTTGGGACCATCTACAACCATTCAAGGGTTTGGAATTACTAAGGTATTCTCATATATTCTTAATAGTTCCATACCTTACACATACCCTTAGTTATGTTAAGTCCTTAGTTTATTGTGATTGTAGAGTTAGAAAAAATTCAAAAAAATTTTCCATAAGTGTTAGTTTCTTTATGTCTCCTCACAGTTATCTATTTCATTCTTATTTATGGCTCATAATGATGGTTATGGTTCCTTAAGAGCATTATTTAAGTGTTTCTGGCATTAATATGATTAATTATATTAAAAATTTGCAAGTTTCACTTTACACTTACCCTTAAAATACCTTTTGGGTGTTAGAAAATTTTGAAAAATTGACTTAGATTTTCCTCACTAGCACCCCCCACAACTAAAATGAGCACTCTGAGATTAGATAGACATGAAAATCACAAAATTCAGAATGATAACATGCAAGATATGGCTTGGGGAAGCTAGGAGGTCAGAGCTCTTTGAGTAGGAAGATAAATTACAAAAACTCCTTTAGCTACTTAACTAAAAAATGAAGAATTTAGCTAAGTCCCCATGGTATATATAGTTTTTAAGGACCTAATATTAGAGATCCGACATCAAGGATCTAATATTGGGGTTGACTTGATATTGGAGCCCAAAAATATTCAGTTTTCATGAAGTTCTAAGGGGAAAAATAATTCCTTTGAATGTCTAGAAGGTTTAAAGGTTACTCAGAGGGTCTGCATGATGGATGTATGCATATTTTTCGAGAGTTTGTCATTGAAAGTTCATAAAGAAGAAATTTTGAGATACAAAATTTATAAGATGGATTAGAAGGGTAATGAATCCATGTTGTTAGAATAGATAATGTAAATGATATGGGAAGTTTTATTGATGGTCGTTGATGCTAGAAGGATCAAGATGATGTGGAATCACTTAGTAGGTATAAGGTACAATAGTTATACAAGCTTCTCCAAGCTCTAGCCCTTAATGCCCATGTATAACCACATCCAAAATGTCCTTAGGCACTTAAGGAGTTGAATGTTACACATGTTTAGCAAAACATACATGTTAGTACCACCAAAATGAGAAAATAGCACTTTGTTATACAAAATCATAAGTTATGACTACTCTTATAGTGAGATGAGATGGACTTAGAAGGGATTGTAGAAAATGGGACATGAGGTATCTTACTGTAAGCATAATGAATTCTTGTGTTTTATTAGTGGTTAAAGTAATCATAAGCCTTTTTGTCCAAGATTCAAACCAAGTCTATACCACACTTCAGTGACATCACATCATTTCATCTCTTGGAGCTACAATTGTAAGACTATTGATGTTGCAAGGAGTATTGCCACTTGGCGTATTGCCCAAGGTAGGAGTTTTATTCATGGCACTTTATTTTATTTTTAGATTTCTAGAAAGCTACCTACCTTTAGGCACGGGTAACATGTCTTTCTAGTGGGACCCCCAAAATTTGTTTTGTGCTCTTTTATGTTTATCTGTGTCAACCTTTCAAGGTAGCACTTATTTTACTCTTACATCCATTTTTTGTTAAATCTACAATGATGTAATACAACCTTAGCAACATGATAGAACTCATAATAATAATCCAAAAGAATTCACAAATCCCCTTGATGTTACATACTTTTCATTCCCACTTGGTTCTTCACTTTTTGATCCATGCGTAATGATCATAAGTTTATTCTTAGTTGTATGGTGGAAAAAAATATCATTATGGCCATGGTAAGAACTTCTTATTAATGGAATGGGTGGATGGTTCGTGTAGGCTCACTGTTTAAATAATCAGTCCCTTATGACTTGATAACATAGAGGAATCTTCACCTTATTGGACTACATCTTGTCTTTTTTCGTAACATGTCTTATTGGTAAGCAAAATTATTTACAAAGGGTTTAAAAACAAAGTATGAGAGAAATGAAAAAGATAGTAAGAATTTTGAAAAGGTGTAAAGAATGGAAAATGTTAAGGAATTGAAAAATATATCAAAGGTTGTCAAAAATTTAAGAAATGAAAAGTATCAAAGAATAATAAAACATTAAAGAGTGTGAAAAATCGAAAGAAAATAAAAAATTTTGTAAGGTGCCTACAATTCTAAATTGACACTCCCATGATTATTATTAAGATTACGTAAATGAAATATAGAACAAGTAGAAGACTGGTGGGTAGGTTGGGTAGATTTATTGAAACATCCATAATATGGTTTGACTTGTTAGATATTGACAAGGATAAGATTATGTGGACAAGATGGGTGGTCTTATGTGGATAGGATGGGTGGTGGATATGTAAGGCACCAGATGGATAAGTGGCTCATACAATGTATGGTCCCTCCCAAAGTGTCTAAAACTTAGCTTCTTAGGGTAAATGACTAGGATTATAATAAAGGACCTTGTCATTTGGTTGTATGGTTACATGTCTTATCCATGTATCGTGCTTAAGTTTGGACAGTGCTAATAGAATTCACTACTCATAAGTGCTACTAGTCAATTCTCATTTAGAAGATTTAGGTTCATTATATGTTCCTTTTATGATAAGCTTAGATTAAGATCAAGTTGACTAGTAGTAGCTAAAGTGTGAAGCTTTGCCTGGATTGGGAGCATTGGCAACTTGCCATAGACTAACTCATATTGTGTATATCCTATAGGTAGTTTTCAGGATATTCTATAGACCCATAGAGCATCATTTAATTTACTACTCCAATCCCTTCTAAACCTACTAACTATCTTAGTGAGTATTCTAGTAATTTCATGGTTAGTTACTTCAGCTTGAGCATTTGCTTGGGGATGATATGGTGTTGTTAGCTTATGGTTTACCCCAAGTTATTGCATGAGTTTCTTAAATGTAGCACCAATGAAATGAGTCATGTTATCTAATATAAGCATTCTTAGTACTCTAAATCTATTCACTACATGTTGTTGGAAAAATTTGGTAGTTGTCTTTGTTGTACAATCTTTTACTACTACTACCTCTACCCACTTTGTGCAGTAATCCACAATCACAATAATTACACTTTTTGGTTTGACATAATTTGAATGGGTCCTATAAAATCAATTCCTCATACATCAAAAGGTTCCAATGGCTATATCTAGTGTTGTGGCCCTTCATATCTAGTCATAATTCCTCCATCCCTTTGGTAGCATTCACAAGATTATGCAAAAATGTAGACATCTCTGAATAAAGTAGGCCAAAAGTATCCTACCATCAATAGTTCGAGTGTTGTTCTATGCCTTGCATAGTGGCCACCACATGGGCCTTCATGGATGTCTTATAAAACTTTCTTCTAGTCACATTCTAGCATATACCATCTAACAAGCCCATCTACATGGATCTTGTATAGATTGCCATTGATTTCCATATACTATTTTGCTCTGTAGAGAAATTGCTCATCTTGTTTTCTACTCCATTCAATAGGAAGCTCTTGTGTTATTAGATAAGTCAAGTACTCTACAATTCATGTCTTTCTTATTAAATCTACAACCTTTATCATTCTCGTAAATAGATACTCATTGGGAAATCATTTTGACAAAGGTTCCACTTGATTCTCTGAATCCCATTTCAACCTAGATAAATGATTAGCTACTACATTTTTTGTTCCTTTCTTATCTATCATTGTGATGTCAAACTCTTGAATAATCACAAGTCATCTCATCACTTTGGGACTAATTGTTGGCTTGTTCATCAGAAATTGAATGGCACTATGATCAATGTGGACATAAATTTAGTAACCAAGCATATAATGTCTAAATTTTTCAAGTACATACACCACGGCCATCAGCTCCTTTTCAATTATGGTGTAATCTAATTGTACTTTGGTGATGCTCCTGCTAGCACAATGTATGTAGGATGGTCTTTTCTGATCATCAAGTTATGTCAATATTGCACCAAGCACATAGTTGGAAGCATTAGTTATGATATGAAAAAGCTTGGATCAATGTAGATCTTGGAGGATTAGTGTCTCTACTAATTTCTACTTCAAAGATTTAAATTCCTTTTCACATGACTTAGTCCACTCAAAGGATGCATCGTTCTTCATGAGCTCTACAAGTAGTTTGGATATCTTAGAAAAGTTTTTGATGAACCTCTTATAGTATCTCGTATGGTCCAAAAAGGATATTATATCGTTCATTGTTTGTGGGCATTAAGTGATGTTTTGGATGACTCTAATCTTTTTAAGATCTACCTTTATACCCTTATGGAAGATTTTGTGTTCCAAAACTATGCCCTCCTACACCATGAGACGACTCTTCTACCAGTTGAGCTTTAGATTGGTTTCAACACATCTTTTAAGTACCTACTTTAACCGGTTCAATGCTTGTTTGAAATCTAGCTTGTATGTGGAAAAGTCGTCCATGAAAACTTCAACACCATTACTTATTTGCTTTTAGAAGATACTTAGGACTAGTCTCTAGAAATTTGTTGATGCATTGCAAAGACCGAAATACATTTGTTTGTAAGAAAACATTTACCATGGGTTGGTAGACATGATTTTGTCTTAGTTTTCAAGTGCAATTTAGATTTGATTGTATCTACTATACCCATCCAAAAAATGGTAATACTCATGTCCTAAAATTATGTTCAGGACTTGATCAACAAGTGGCAATGGAAAGTGATCCTTAAATATGGTTGAGTTCAACATTCAAAAATCAATGCAAATATGCCATTTGCCTTTCTTCTTTGGAACTATCACTAAAGGAATTGCACATTCACTTTTCGTAACAGGATAGATGAATCTTTCCTTTAGCAACTTTTCCAATTCTTGCTTGACTACCTCCTTGAGCTTAGGATTGAGCCTTCATTGAGGTTGGTGTTTTGCTTTGACTGTAGAATTAGTATAAATCCAATGTTGACAAATTCGTGGATCAATTTCTGTGATCTCATCATTAGACCCCATGAATGCTATAGGCCATTTGTTCAGTACTTTTAGTAGTTCCTTTTTTTTTCTTTGTTTAGGTTAGCATTGATAATCACTGGCTTCTTGTTATTCAAAAATGCATATTATAATGTTGTCGATAAGGCTTTCAATTCTAGTAGTTTTTGTTCCATTGTGTCTTAGATCTCTAGGTATTGCTAGTCTATTTCTTATTCTTGATTGATTTGAGGGTAGGAGTGTCTTTTCCCTAGCTATTCTAACTTATCTATTTTTGCTACATAGGCACTGATAATTTGCTCTTCAGGTTCTATGTACTTATCAAATTGAGTTTCTTCACTTGTAATTAGCCATTGGGTGCCCTCTTGTTGGGTAGCTGCTACATACAAAAAATTTTACACACATCTTATTTTGACACATCTATTTCTTGCCTTGGTCTCCTCTTGTTTGATAGCCTAGATTCTTTACATGCAATGGCACCCATTATCGCTATATGTGATACATGAAACTCTTCTTCTTTGTATGATTTTAGCCTCATCTTCTTTGGAAATTTCCAAAGAAAAATCATGAATTTTGAGCTTAGCATCCATAGTGCTAAGCCAGGCTCTTCCCTTGATAATTGGAAATTCTCCCTTGTTTTTTTGCACATGAATAACTAGAAAATCAACAAGGTAAGACTTGCCACTACTGGTAGTAATCACATCATCCACTTGTCTAAGTGGAATTGTGATTAACTAGCCTACAAGATCTAAGCGAATGTTACTTTTCTTTAGTGGTGGTAGGTTCTAGGCCTGATACATGTCTTGAGATATTAGGTTCATTCTGAACCTAGAATCCAATAGAGCTTTGCATGGGTTTTGTCCTACTATTTGGAGATAAACTAAGGGACTTCCTAGATTAGTTCTCTTCTATGATAGAGCCCCCACATTAACCCAATGAGTTATTGTTTAAGTGAGCATGATAATTGTGACATTTAATCATGATGAAGTTGGAGGCTTACTATGTTGAGAAGGAATTAATGTAGATGGGGTGGAAGTAGGCATATTCCCCATCTGGGGAGCCTTTTCTAGACTCATTTTGAAGAACGATCATTTCCTACATTGAGACTTGTAGGTAACACTCTCCTCATGCATATTAATAGCCATGGTAACATTCTTTTGCTGTGGTTGTGGTAGTTGCATAACAAGAGGTAGCAATAATGGTAGTGGATTTAGGTGTTGATTAGAATGACTAGTTGTTGGTGTATCCACATGTGAGTTTGGGTTTGTTCTTGGCAGCATTGATTTTTGGTATTCTATTGGATAATACTATGGGGTTTGAATAGTTACATTACCAAGTGATACTAGACATTAAAAAAAATATCTATATGGATCCATCTATCTGTATGGATATTTTTAGTGAGGTGGTATAGCCCACACTTGAGGTTATTGCCACTACTGATAATAGTACTCTTATGGCTGTGGCAAGGTTTCACTAGGATAATACATTGGTTGAAGGTTCTGTCGATAGTTACCTTGAGGATAAGGTAACTATTTAGGCATCTATCTTTTAACAAATTTGGGATTAAGTGCATATGCCCCTATCTCTTATAGATGTGTCATGATTTGGAAACATCCCTTGGGATGTTCGTACTGATACATAGTGCAACCTTCCTCATCTACAGAGCTGGTGTTTGAGCACTTAGCCATTGAAGCAACTTTGCCTTTCTCGAGGGCTTGCTCAATTCTTTCCTTCACAATCTTTAATGCAATTATAAATGTCTCATCAACAAAATCCCATAATTTCTCTACTTTGGTTGCAATGTTACTTGCAGATTTTTGGATTAATAGAGTCTTTTTCTAGATGGTTTGATCCAAGGTTTCCTCCTCTTATGTATCAAAAACTCATGCATCTCTTTCTCAAATTGATGAATCTTTGTTATACTCTTTAGATGATTTCCTCTTTTTTAGCTCACCTTCTTCTTTTGGCACTTAATCAATTAGTCTTTGGATGCGATGGGAAATTATTTCTGGTAACTTGTCTTTGGTGTAAACCTTAAGAGTTTCTCTAGTTTTGCTTCATAGCCCATCTACAATGTGCCTAAGTTGTTCCCTTGGTAAAAATCCATGGCCTAGGCATTTGTGCAATAGTGAATAGTATCTACCCATTGCTACATCAAGGGTCTCATAAGTCCCTTACTTCCATCCTTGGATTTTTTTCTTTAGGTTGGTCACTTATGAATAGGTTTGATATTTATCATTGAAGAGTTCGAGCATGGTACTCCAATGTCTGATTAATTTATGTTCTAGTGACCTGTACCAACTCTCCACCTCCTTCACAAGCGTTCTAGAAAAAGACTTCAATTTTTGCCAATCACTTTCGATATTTTGAAGGGCATAGGCATTGTGGAAATCTTGAAGGTGGTGTTGTGGGTTAGCATTATAGCCACCTTCAAATCTTAGCATGTTGTTTATGTCTAGCCATTTGATTTAGCTATCTCTCATGTGCCTAGTTTGTATGTGAACAACTTCCTCAATGTTTATCATGCTTCAAGTTACCATGAGGGGTTCATCATTGTCGTTAGGTTTGTATGCTATATTGTAGCAGTGACCCCTTCTATGCTCATACCTTTCTTAATCCTCTCTTCGATCCCTTCGTCTCCTTCATTCATATTCTTCATCTTTAATATTAGAGTTTCTTGAATATCAGTCATGATAGTCATGAGTCCTTATTTTTTTCCTATCATAGTCTTGGTACTTGTGTGATATTTGTTAGAGTCCATTGATGATTGTGATGAGGTAGCAAGAGAATGATGCTAGCATGTTCTCCTTTCATAACACTTGTATGTTTATTTTTAGGATTTTTCAAGAACCCTTGGCCTTGAGTCCCACTTATACTTTAAGTTAGTAGCCTCCCCCTTCAGTGTCTCTGCTAGAGTGAAATGAAGTTGGGCTTTGAAAAGTTCCTCAAGTCTGATGATAGGTGTTTTTGAAGGCTCCTCATGACTTTGGTAGAGTTGCTTTGAAATAAATGCATCAGCATCAAGTTCTTCCAAGACAACAGAAGTGTTGAACTACTTCCCTTTGTTGTGTACCTGTTTGATCTCCATGGTAGCGTCTCTTCTCATTTGCTCCTTGTGGATTCATAGGATCTTGTCATGTGCTAAGTCATATGATACCCTTTATGGATTTGGTTCAATTGCATTCCCCTTCAGGTAGTTTGGAGCAAGTTAAGTGCTGCACATTCTGGAGGCAAGACTATGTTGCCTTGCATGTTCCTCCACCTCATTTGATTGTCCTGATGAAAGATGAAAGTGAAGTCTTGATTATAAGGATCAATGTAAGCATAAGTGATTCTTATTTGCATTGGCATCCCTCATTCTTCTTCATCAATGATTTTGTTATTACTTTTTCTTATCTCCTTGGTAGGTGGTGATGTATCTTTGTTTGAGGTGATGTTTGTGACTTAAGACATTGGTTAAGTGTGTACACTTGTTTGTGCTTATTAAAAATTAAGATTTTGACTTTGGATTTCTGATACAATGAACTTTGAAAAACTCAATTACTAAGCATAGATTGACTTGTCCCTAGTAATGGCGCCAATGATGAGTGGTGGAGTAGTCTAACACCCAACCATATGGGATACCAGTGTTCACGCGTAGCTTGGTTGAGTTTCATAGATAAGGCAATGTGATTATGTTAGTAATTGATTAAGCTCGTGATCATTGTCTTCCCATGTCAACTAGTAAAAATTAATGTGTATGGTTTAACTCATAGTGAGGTGTATGATAATTGATGTTGTATTGGCCATCTTACTTCTAGTAGACATTGTAAAGAGTGAAAATAATTCTATGTCTAAGTTTAACTAAAGAAATAAAGGAATCTAATCTATCCTAGGCAATGGAAATCCATTCTTGACTCTTTGCACACATCTTGGACTTATGTAATTGTTACTAGGATTACCAAGAGATAATACTACTGGATTATCAAACAATCACACTTTATGCTTGGAATCAGTTGTATCCATCCTACTTAATAACAGTAATAGTAAAGTGTATGTGAAAGTAAATCAATAACTAGGGAAATAGTAAACATTATACTAAGTTAAAATAGTAAACATTAGTCTAAGTAAATAGTAAAAACTAAGTGGATGTTGTAATGGTGAAAGTAATCTTGATCTTTATTTCTGTTCACACTTGCATCCAAGTACAAGATGCTTAAATAAAGACTTTGTACAATTACTTCACACCACATTACGGGCATACACTACTAAGTGCTAAGTACTAAAATTAAGGAAACAAACTGATAGAGTTTTGCTAAAGAGAAATGAAATTGTTGTTTGGACGGTGCCTAAGTGTTGTAATTATAAGCTTGCATGTGTCCATGATATTGGATATTTGACATTGTAGCTTGTGCCTCGATATTAGGGATTTGATATCATAGCTTCGATGCCTTTCAAAAATGTGATTTATCATTCTTTGTGAGTTCTACAAGTGGTTTGGCTATCTTTGAAAAGTTTTCAATGAACCTCCTATAGTATCTTGTATGACCTAAAAAGGATCTTACATCTTTCACTATTTGTAGTCCTTGAGTAATATTTTGGATGATCCTTATCTTTTCAGGATCTACCTCTATACCCTTTTGGGAGATTTTATGTCCTAGCACTATGCCTTCTTGGACCATGAGATAGCTCTTATGCTAGTTGAATTTCATATTGATTTAAACACATCTTTTAAGTACCTACTCCAATTGATTGAGTGCTTGTTTGAAATCTACTCCTTGCATGGAAAAATCATCCATAAATACTTCAACACCATTGCCTATGTACTTCTGGAAGACACTTAATACTAGTCTCTAGAAGGTGGTTGGTGCATTATAAAGACTAAAGGACATCTATCTGTAAGAAAATATTCTCCATGGACTAGTGAACATTGTTTTCTCTTGGTTTTCAAGTGTGATGCAGATTTGATTGTATCCACTATATCCATCTAGAAAACTATAATACTCATCTACTGTAATTGTGTTCAAGACCTGATCAAAAAATGGAAAAGGGAAGTGATCCTTGAATGTGGAAGAATTCAACATTTGGAAGTTAATTTAGATGTGCCATTTGCCCTCCTTCTTTGGAACAATCACTAAAGAACTGATCCATTCACTACCTGCAATAGGATAAATAAATCCTACCTTTAGTAACTTCTCTAATTCTTACTTGACTGTCTCCTTTAGTTTAGGATTGAACCTTTGTTGAGGTTGGTGTCTTGGTTTGACTGTAGGATTAGTATAGATCTAGTGTTGAAAAATTCGTGGATCAATTCTCATGATCTCATCATAAGACCACGAGAATGCTATAGGCCATTTGTTAAGCACTTCTAGCAGTTTTCTTTTCTATCATTTTTCTAGGTTAACATTAATAATTACCAGCTTCTTATTGTTCAAAAATGCATATTTTAATGTTTCCAGTAGGCCTTTCAATTTTAGTAGTTCTAGTTCTATTGTATCTAAGATCTCTAGGTGTTTCCAGTCTATTTCTTCTTCCTAATTGATTTGAGGGTAGAAGTGCCCTTTTCTTAGTTATTCTAACTTATTAGTTTCTACAATGTAGGTACTAATGATTTATTCTTCTGGTTCCATGTACTTGTTAGATTGAATTTATTCACTTGTAATTAGCCATTGGGTGCCCTCTTGCTGGGTGGCTACTGCATACATGAAATTTTGGACACATCTTGTTTTGACACATCTATTGCATGCCTTGGTCTCTTCTTGTTTATTAGCCCAGATTCTTTGCATGCAATTGCACCCATTATTATTGTATGTGATACATGGAACTCTTTATTCTTGTATGATTTTGGCCTTATCTTCCTCAAAAATTTCCAAGGACAAATCATAAATTCTGAGCTTAGCATCCATGGTGCTAAGCCAGGCTCTTCCCATGATAATAGATAATTCTCCCTTATTTTTCGCCACATGAATGACTAGAAAATCAGTAGGGTAGGACCAGGTACTAATGGTAGTAATCACAACATCCACTTGTCCAAGTGGAACTGTGATTGATTGGTTTGCAAGCTCTAAGTGAATGTTACTTTTCTTTAGTGGTGGTAGGTGGAGGCTTGATACATGTCTTCAGATATGAGGTTTACTCTAGACCCAGAATCTAGTAGAGCTTTGCATGGTTTTTGTCCTACTATTTGGAGATAAACTAAGGGACTTCCTTGATTAGTTCTTTTATGTTGGAGAGCTCTTGTCTTAATCTAATGAGTTATTGTCAGAGTGATCATGACAGTTGTCACATTTGAACTTGATGAAGTTGGAAGCTTACTACATTGAGAAGAACTGGATGTATATGGGGTAGAAGTAGACGTGTTCCTCATCCATTGAATCTTTTCTAGGTTGCAATTCATAGGTAATCATCTCTTCATGCATATTAACCACCCTAGTAGCATTCTTCTATTGTGGTTATGACAATAATTCTCCCTGCAAAACAAGAGGTGATACTAGTGGTAGCAAATTTAGGTGTTGATTAGAATGGCCAGCTATCTATGGATGCACATATGAGTTTGGGTCTATCCTTGGCAACATCGATCTATGATATTCTACTAGATAGTATTATGGGATCTAAGCAACTACATTAACAAGTGATATTGGATGTTAGATAAAATATCCAGATGGATCTGGCTATCTGTAGAAATATTATTGGCATGGTGGTGGCATAGCTCATAATTGAGGCTATTGCCATTACTTATAATAGTGCTCTTATGACTACAACAAAGCTTCACTAGGATAATAGATTGTTTGGAGGTTTTGTCAATAGTTAACTTGAGGATAAGGTAACTATTTGGGCATTTGATTTTTAACAAATTTGGGATTAAGTGCATATGCCCTTGTCTCTTGTAGATGTGCCATAACTGGACAACATCCCTTGGGATGTTTGTACTGACACATAGTACAACCTTCCTCATTTTTGGAGTTGGTGTCTAAGCACTCAGCCACTGAAGAAACTTTGCCTTTCCATCCAAACTATTTCTTTTTCCTCTTGTCTTTTCCTTTTCCAAAGGCTGCTCAGTTCTTTCCTCCATAATCTTTAATGTAGTTGCAAATTTTTCATCAATAGAATCCCACATTTTCTCTACTTTGGTTGTGATATCATTTACAAATTTTTGGATCAATAAAGTATTTTTCTAGATGGCATGATCTAAGGTGTCTTTCTCTTGTGTATCGTAGACTTGTGCATCTCTTTTTTGAATTGATGGATCTTTATTATACTCCTTAGCTGATTCCCTCTTTCTTAGCTCATCTTCCTCGTCTGCCACTTGGTCGATTAGTCTTTGTATGGGATGGGTGGTCATTTTTGATAACCTGCCTTAGGTGTAAACCCCAAGAGTCACTTTGGTTTTACTTTGTAGTCCATCTACAATGTTTTTGAGCTATTTCCTAGGTGAAAATCTATGGCCTAGACATGTGCAACAATGAATAGTATCTTTCCATTACTACATCAAGGGTCTCATGAGTCCCTTGCTTCCATCCTTATATTTGTTTTCTTAAGTTAGACACTCGTGAATAGGTTTGATATTTATAATTAAATAGTTCTAGCATGGTATGCTAGTGTCTAATTGATTTAGGTTCCAGTGACTTGTACTAGCTCTCAACCTCCTTCATAAGTGTTTTGGAAAACAACTTTAATTTTTGCCAATCACTTTTGATGTTTTTTGTAAGGCGTAGGCATCATGGAAAGCTTGTAGGTGATGTTGTGGATTAGCATTATAGCCACCTTCAAATCTTGGCATGTTGTTCATGTCTAGCCATTTGATTTAGCTATCCCTCACATGCTTGGTTGGGATGTAAATAGCTTCCTGATGTTGATCATACTGTGAGTTACCATAAGGGATTCATCATCTTAATCGGGTTCATGTGCTTTGTTGTAGTAGTACCCCCTTTTGTGCTCATCCCTTTCATGATTTTTGTGATCCCTTCATCTATGTTGCTCATATTCTTCATCTTTCAACTTAGATTATCCTAAATAATAGTCATGATGGTCATGGCGGTCATGAGTTCTCCTCTCTTCCCTATCATGGTCCTTGTATGTTCGCCTTCTTCTTTCAAAGTCTTTTGATGATCATGAGGATGCAGATGAGGCAGTAGGAGAACAATGTCAGCTTGTCCTCCTATGGTGACTCTGATGTTCATCTCTATGGGATCTAGTAGAAACTTTTGGCCTTGAGTCCCGCTTGTACCTTGAGTCTTTTTCCTCCTACCTAAGCTTCTTTGCTAGTTCAGAGTGATTTATTCCTGATAGGTTCATACAATTAAATGATAGGCATTTGTGATTGGAACTCATGATTGTGGTGGAATTGTTCAGCAATGAATGCATCCCCATCAAGCTCCTCCAAGATAATAGTAGAATTAACTATCTTTCCTTTGTCTTGTTTATGTCTTACCTCCATGGCTTGGTTCTTCCTTAACTGCTCCTCCGTAGGCTCATATGGATGGGTCATGTATTTGGTTTCATGATACCCTTTAATTTCTTCACTTAGTTTCATCCCCTTGAGAGAAATTTGGAGCATAATGGGCGCTAAACAGTTCGATGGTAGAACAACATTCCCTTTCAAATCTCTCCACTTGATTTATCCATCTTGATGAAAGGTGAATGTGAAGTTGGAATAGTAAGGATCACAATGAGCATATGAAATCCTTATCTACATCAGCATAGTTTAGTCTTCTTCTTCTTCAATTCTATCACTACTTCTCTTTAGTTCCCTGGTAGGTGATGTAGTATTCTTGGTTGAAGCTATGTTATATTTTTTTAGATGTTTGTTTTAAGTATTAATGAGTTATCATTTTGTTGGCCATGATATTGCATACGTGATATCACAGCCTATCTCCTCATCTATAAATAAAAGGTAGGCAGATTGGAGTTCGGTGTGTTAAGTTTTGATTTTAGCTCTTAGTGTTAAAGTAGGGACGTTTTATTAGTTCTTATCTCAACCTTTTTCTCCTAGTGCATGCCCACAGTGTGGTGATTGTAATTGTACGACATCCTTATTCAAGTGTGATGTACTTGGACATGCACATGACCGGAAATAAAGGGGGGGATTACTTCATCATTGTAGCATTCACGTAGCTTAATTATTTATTTAATTATTATTTACTACTTTCTTAGTTAATCTCTCTTCACCCTAAACTCCTGTTAACGCGGAATGAGTATGACTTGATTACGAGCATTTACGTGTGACTACTTGGTAACCCAGTAGCATACCTAGGATCTGCACTTGGTAATCCCAGTAGTAGTCATGCATGAAGTCCAAGATGTGTATGGATGATTGAGAAATGGATGCCCATCGCACTTAGGCTAGTTTAGACTCTCTCACCCTCTCTCTCTTTTAGCTTAATTAATATTATTTTCCATTATCTCCAGGAGTAGTAGTAGTATAGGAACATATCATACACCTCACTCTAGACTAAACCATATGTGACAAAGTTAACACTAGTCCAGATGCGAAGATAGTGAACTACGACCTAAGAATAACTATCTAGATACCACAATTAGTCCGTCTGCGGAGTTCGACCATATCATGCGTGAGATGCTCATATTCGTATGGTTGAGTGTAAGGGTACCTCATCACTCATCATTGGCACTGTTGCTGGGAATGGTGCTAGTTATCTAGATTAGTTATATCATACAAGGACATTGTACAGAAATGAACGATATATCTTTTAGGAAGAAAATAATTATAAAAAGTCACATATAAATTCACACACAATTGCACAACAATGCCTCTCCTACAAGACTATGATAATGTCACATCTAGTGAGGAAATTCATTGGAGAACCAATGAATTATATGATAATGAAGATTGGAGTATGCAACCTGAGGTGGGGGTTTCTTATAAACATAAATGAAAGCAACGTCATCCCTACACATGAAAGCATAACTTACTCGATGACGATGAATCCCTACTAGCCACTACAAGCCTAATGCAAATACAAGAGGCTATTCGAATCTCCCGTATGCATCGTAAAGAGAGTCACCTACCCAAGCTTGATTTAAACAACTTTCCCAATTTCTCAGGAGGCTATGACTTAGATCCACAACAACATTTACAAGCCTTCTATGATGCTTGCACATGGAACAACATTGATAATAGTTGGCAAAAACTCAAACTCTTTCCTATGACACTCATTAGCCAAGCAAAAGTATGGTATAGATCATTAAAACCAAATTCAATACAATGTTGGCCAACAATGGTAGAACTTTTTAATGAAATATATCAAACTTATGTAAGAGTGTCAGCCTTGAGGAAACAAATCCAAGAGTAGAAACAAGCACAACATGAACCCTTGGACATGGCCTTAGAAAGATATTATGCACTGTTAAACAACTGTCCAGGCCATGAATTTTCCGATGAAGGACTAATGTACCATATTATTGATGGGCTTCGTAATGCAACAAGAGAAACCCTAGGGATGTATGCCCAAGGTCAACTATACAAACTATAAACCCATCAATTTCAAGAGCTTATTAAGTGGGTGGCAAAAGAGAAAGGAGAAATGGCTAGATGGGAGAGTGTTAAAAAACATCAACGAGACCAAAATATCAACTTAACAGAGGTCCATAATCATAAAAAGGAGAAATTAACCTATCTCAAGGAGGAAGAACTATCTTTGCCAATACAACAATCCTTAGAGGAAGTCGAGGCAAAGATCAATAAGATGTTGGAATGGACGCATAAAAATTGTGGAGAATATATTGATATTATTGGAGATAGAGTTTTGACAAACTGAGAAACAGGACAACATATCATTAGACAATCGGAAAGAAGGGATAAGGAAGAAAAGGGCTCAATTTCCAATCATACGTATGAATGCAACATTTGCCTATACGATCACCCCAAGGGCCAATGCCCAATCTTGTTACATCTATATGAGCATTGTGGAAGCACATTACACCCAAAGTTCGTACAGAGATACTGTGTTCGATCACAATGGCAACAATCCGAGTCATGGGGGAAGCCACCCCTAAACTGGAGACACCCTTCATATAATCCGAATCCAAATGCTTATCTGGTCTAACATCCTGTTTTCCCAACTGGATCAACATACTCGATCTCACCGCATTATTATTCTCCTCAATACTATCAGCCCATGTCCTCAACACAATCACCGCCTTGTATACCTTACACTCCTCCTAAATTTCAACATTCTCATCCTTTCCCTTCTTCTACATCGCCACCAACTGTTCCTGAAGTGTCTACACCACAACAACAACCCACGAACGTTACTTGTGCTACTATTGCCAACAACTGTGAGAGACCTCCTCAACATCAAAGGCATCCCTTCTTTAGACATGACTGTAGGAAGGGATAACATAGTCCCAAGGCCAATGCATTCTCCAACTCAGCACAAGTCCAACACTGTGGTACATCCTTCCCTTCAAAATCAACGCCTCGTGTCACTTCATTAGGGCCACCAATTAACACTCCAACAACCATATGGCCCAATGAATATAGCCATGGAGAGCGACATCTTGATCCTTGCATACCATCTCACAGTCGCAAGTATCATAGTGGATCAACTCGTTATCCGGGAACCACATATTACAAATTTCCCCACTATGCTTACTATAATCAAGTGTGTGAACCCCAATGGGGTAGGTATGACCAAGTTTCAATATTTCCAACATGCAAAGATTCTCATCTTTTATTTATTAATCCTTACCATGCTCAACCATTTAGTTATGGGGGATATCCCCCATTTTAATGATAAGCAGGATTAATAAATATTTTTCATTTTCTTTAATTTCACAATTTTTGTTTTCCAGTTTTTCATTTTCCAATTTCTTGTTTTATCTTTTTTTCTTTTTTTCTTTTTATCTTTCTATAAGTAATCTCATCTATGAATAAAACACTCATGTGGCTCGTTGGTTGAGGTGTGTTCTATGTTATCGAGTCTCGAGTGATCAATTATGTGGACAGTGAGCCCATTACACCCACTCATCTATTTTACAAATAAGAGGTTCTGTTCATTACAATGATATTCTTGACATTTTTAAAACTTAAAATTAATTTTGTGTTCATTGTACTCAGAATGAAGAAGGATGGACCAAGAGGGAATGATTAGGGTGTGACATCAAGGGAACTTGCAGATTCTCTTTGGTGACATTTGTGAGAGTTATCATGCAGTGTGGTTGTAGATCCTTGTAGATCCTTGTAGATCTAATGCAAAATGGGAGTAAGAGTAATCAAAGGGCACTCAAAATCAAATGCTGTTCTAGGGGGTCCCATTGGAAAGACATGCATCCATGCCTGAAGGTTGGCAGCTTCTCTGGATTTAGCAAATGAAAAAAAAAGAGAGAAAAAGAAAAAGAAAAACAAAGAAAAGTGCCATAAAGCAAAAATCACTCCTCCCTTGAATAAAATGCCAAGTGATCGTACACCTTGTTGTTATGGTACTCTCATAGTTGCTTATCATGAGATGAAACAATGCAATGTCACTGATTAGAGGAATGGACTTGGTCCTGATCTTGGAGCGATGGGTTAATGACACATTAATCATGCTTTACACGTAGGATTCATTGTGCCCTAGGTCAGTCACCTCATGTCCCAATCTCTACAACCCCTTCTGTAGTCCGTCTCACCTCGTTGTTCATGTAATTGTAACTCATGTCTTGTGTAGTGTAGAATTCTTACCTCATTCTGGTGATACTCACATGTGTGTGTTTTGTGGAACTAGTGTGGATTACATTTAACCCTTCTAGTGCCTACGGACATTTTAAGTGTGGTTACGCAAGGGCATTATAGGTTGGAACCTACTTTGGGGAGGATCCACTTGCGTAATTCTATAATTTGCACTCATAATCCATCTTCCACACACCATTTATTACCCTCGACATATTATCAACAATGTTCTTTCCCTTATTACTATCCCTCCAAATTCCAACGTTCCTATGAACCATCACATGCCATTTTTCTCTTTCTTACCACCACATATCATTATTCATGCCTTCAAAAGTAATTGAATTACCCTAGAACCCCTTAACAATAGCCCAATGTCCTAAGTTTACAACGTCAATTTCAGGAAACTCTTTAAAAATTTAGTATCTTTCATTGTGCCCAATATCAATAAAGCCGAGATATCACGTACGTAATGTGTCATACGCGATATAGTGGCTGATGCAATTTCCTACAAGCTATATATACGTGACCCCCCGCATCGCTTACCATCATTTTCAACTATTCACGTGGGGGAGTTTTTTGAATTTTTTCTCTACGACTTGTGATTACGCGACCCTTGCCTTTATACCTATATCTCATCCACTGGTACTCTGATTTTCATTTCGTCTAAACCTACTTGAACCTAGAGTGTTCAGCTTAGTCATGGGGGAGGGGCACACATCGAATAGCACATAATTTTTGAAATTCATCATCGCCCAAAGGAAATATTTAAGGGTAATTATTTGTAAAATTAAGAATAAAATGTATCAAAAACAATTTCATTCCCTTAGCTATACCAGGAAATTAAATTTGGAAACCACCTAAGCAAAGAGGACTTAACATTATAATCTTTCGAGGACATGTTCTTTCAATAATTAACATCACACAGAAATAAAGTAAATCTATTAAGGCAAGCAATAAGGTATAACCTAACTTTGGTAACAACCTTACTAATGATTGGCCCCATGTGATTGTAGATGGCCTTGAAATGAGAACAACAGAAAGGTCCTACTCAAGGTGGGAGCAAACGACCTAGGAGAGGAGGAAGACAAGATCTTGCCGAAAAACATGTAGAGCAGGAGGAATAATCATTTAGCATCTACCAAGAGGACCCTATTACTGTAATCAATGTAGGTAGAAGGAGGGTCTACTACAACTCTTGAACAGGGACAACATCTCACATTGCCCCAGGAGTGCATTTAGGCTATCCATGAAAGCTCTACATTCACTGCGGTGATTGTGGAATTAAATTTTGAATCTTTCATAGAGTTCACTCTAGAGGCTGTTAGGGACCACCTCAAAGGGTCCCCATTATGACTTATCCTCTTTGAAAGTGGTGCCTGGTCCTTAGGGGAAACATACCAATTTTGGCACAATAAAGAACAAGGCACCATGGTTAACATTTTTGGTGTGACTGTTGACTTCTCTAATTAGGACATTTCGGAAGTATTAAACCTTCTGAATACAAGGCCCAAGGTTGCTTAGTTGTCTACCCGTTCAGACCTTGATGTGTGACGAGTTTGGTTAGAAAGGACATATGGCAAGGAAGATAAGACGTTTGGGGAGTTGACGATGGAAGAGAGGATCTATTTCAAAATTGGAACATATCACCTCTTTCCCACTAAGGGCTTAAAAAGGATTTCAACATATGCAGCTAGGGGATGTGCAGTGTTGATGGGAAAGGTTAATGCTAACCTACCTCATCTATATTTTATGGAGATCCTGAGGCAATTTGAAGAATGGAAGACAGGGAAGCTTGTGTTACCCTTCCCTTGCCTTATCAGGAAGCTGTGTCGATGTGCTGGTATCAGAGGATACACTAATGATGTTCTCTGAAAAGCCCAAAATGCTTCATATGCTAAATTGTTAAAGCCACCAGCCGTAAGAAAAATCACTGGTGAGACACTGGGACTAGAACAAGAAAAAGAATAGAAGGTGGGGCCAACTGCAACTCAACTTGCAGGACCCAGCCAACTTCCAAGTACATAACCCAACCAAGAACAAGAAGTAGAGCCTAGCATGGGCTAGAAGGATCAACCACTACCGCTGCAGCAAGATTACAGACCATCAATGAGCCATCTCAGGGCCATCGCTGAGACAGTCAGTTGGGAAACTTGTGATGATGAAAATCTCTTCCACGTCATCGATGATGTCATACAACTCGAAGTTTCTTTGGATTGTGCAAGGGGTGAAATGTCCATCCATATGGGAGGAGGGGAGAGCACTTGGTCACAACAGATCTCAGGGAACATTGCATCTTTCCAAGTGTAATTAGAAACTGGCGAAGGGGCCACAATGGTGGTCATGCAACACCAGGATGCAGTGAGATTTGCAGATGTGGTCGTATACCACATTAAAGAATCATTCAATGTACCTATTGTGCCACCGGCATATCTCACAGGAGTACGGGATGCTCAAACTTTAGCCAGAATCTCAATGACTCTTGTGGGACATGAGGATGTACTTGATCAATTGCTACAAATAGGACAAGTAATGACGTCCTTGTTTGACATCCCTCAAGATGTGACAGCAATTCAATCAGACCTCATTTCCACCAAGGGAAAGCTGGTCTTGACAAAAATGAGGGTAGAGCATGCTGAAGTAGAAGTGCAAAAATTGCAAGAAAGGCTCGTGACCCTGTAGGCAGCACAGTGGGATCCCTCTCAATTCATTCCCGTGAACCAGTTGGACACTTTTCGAACTGAGCAACTCACCAAGCTATTAACAGAGAATAAAAAGGTGGTAGAAGAAAAAGAGAAGGCTATTTGGGATGCCTCTACAGCACAAGTGTAAACCCATGTGCATACAAAGGCACTCAAGGCCTTACAAGAGGAAAAAAAGAAGCTTGTTGTCAACAACCTTCGGTTGACCTATGTGGAAAAGCAAAAGAATGTTCTCGAAGAACATTTCTATAAGTGGCCAGAACAATTCATTCGAATCAACGAAGACATGAACTGTTTAGCTAGGGAGAATCGAACCCTCTTAATGGAGGAGGTATGTGCCATTTGCCAAAAGATAGCTATCGAAATAAGCGCGTGGCCAAATGAGGCTAAACTGCATGAAAAGCCCAAGGAGCACTTCCGGGAGCAGGTGTGAATGTACAAATAGATCATTGAGAAGGAGATCCATATGGCCAAGGCCCACATCAATTCTATCAGTGCTCAACACACTAACTAGCAAGCCATATTGCACACATATGCAATTGCCCACTAGGCAGAAGTTAAGAACCGGGACCTACAGATCGAAAATCTTATAGAATACATGGAGTTGGCAAACTTGCGATATGCCAACCTTGCCATGTTAATAGCAGGGCACCCGAGAATAGAGCTAGAGCAATAGGTAGCCACCACCTACAGCAAATATGACATAGAATTTGCAAAATGCAAGAAGATATTACAGCAACTGGAGATTGCAAATTCTGAACTTGAGGTGGTTAAAGCAAGCTACCAAAGACAAAAAGGTGTCACAACAGATTTGGCTTAGTAGCAGTTCACAGATTTCCAAGAATAAAAAGACAAAGCTAGAGCCTACAAGGTGGAGCGACAAGTGTTTGCGGCTTGGTATGTCAAGGCAAATCAAATGTTTTTGCAATTACCCTGCCCATGGGAAGTGCTGACTCCATCAAATATCAGAACATTAGCATGGACAGCATAAGACCCCTGAATCAAAGAGAAGAAACTCCAGGCCATACTTCAATGCCATCAAGTCCCAAGACATGGAGCACAAGACAAGGAAAAGCACCCATGGAGGAGCCACCACCACCAGGAACTACATGAGTTCCATCAATTTTGTAGTTGTAGGATTTTCTTTAGCATTCTTTGTGTTGTGTCTTAATTTTGTTTTGATTCCACACTGCGGCATGCACCCATTCTCACCATTCAATAATCCCATATCTATCCACTATGTAATCAATAAAGTTTGTTCTCATTGTAACTCGAGGACGAGTTTTCATTTAGTCGTGGGGGTATGATGAGTTATCATTTCGTTGGCCATGATATCGCAACCTATCTCCTCATCTATAAATAAGAGGCAGGCAGATTGGAGTTCAATGTGTTAAGTTTTGATTTTAGCTCTAAGTGTTAAAGTAGGGACTTTTTGTCAGTTCTTCTCTCAACCCTTTTCTCCTAGTGCATGCCTGCAGTGTGGTGATTGTAATTGTATAGCATCCTTATTCAAGTGTGACGTACTTGGACATGCACATGACCTGAAATAAAGATCGAGATTACTTCATCATTACAGCATTCACGTAGCTTATTTATTTATTTATTTATTTGTTATTTACTGCTTTCTTAGTTAATCTCTCTTCACCCTAAACTCCTGTTAACGCGGAATGAGTATGACTTGATTATGAGCATTTAAGTGTGACTACTTGGTAACCCAGTAGCGTACCTAGGATCTGTGCTTGGTAATCCCAATCGAAGTCCAAGATGTGTATGGATGATTGAGGAACAAATGCTCACTGCACTTAGGCTAGTTCAGACTCTCTCACCCTCTCTCTCTTTTAGCTTAATTAATATTATTTTCCATTATCTCTAAGAGTAGAAGTAGTATAGGAACATATCATACACCTCACTCTGGACTAAACCATACATGACAAAGTTAACACTAGTCTAGATAGGAAGACAACGAACTGCGACCTAAGAATAACTGTCTAGATACCACAACTAGTCCGTTTGCGAAGTTCGACTGGATCATGCATGAGACGCTCGTATTTGTATGATTGAGTGTAGGAGTACCTCGCCACTCATCAAGTGTGCTTTTCTTAGGGTTATGAAATTTGACTTTGTGTTTTAAGTACAACAAACTTTGAGAAATCAATTACTAAGCATACATTGACTTGTCCTCGGCAATGATGCTAATGATGAGTGGTGGAGTAATCTAACACCCAACTATACAAGATACGAGTGTTCACACAGCCTGATTGTAATCCATGGATGAGGCAATGTGAATATACTAGTAATTGGTTCAAGTTTAAGATCATTTTCTTCCCACATGGAGATAGTATAATCTATGCATATGGTATAGCTCTCAATGAGGTGTATGATAAGCGATGTTGTGTTGGCCATATCTCCTAGCTACAATGGTAAACTGTGAAAATGATTCTAAGTCTAGAAAAGCGGCAAAACAATCTACTCTAGCCTAGAGAGATGAGCATCCATTCCTAGCTTGTTGTACATGCCTTTGGCTCATGTAACCGTTATTGGGATTACCAAGTGAGTTCACTACTAAGTGAATCAAGTGAAACCACTACTAGGTTACCAAATGATCACACTTAATGCTCAAAACTAGTTGTACTCATTCTGCTTTACTAATGAACAAAAAAAGTAAAGTACTTAGAAATGTAACTAATTAAACGAGGAAAATAGTAAGAATTATGCTAAGTAAAACAATAAGGCTAGATGGATGCTGCAATGATGGAAAGCAATTTGTATTTTTATTTCCATCATGAACTATGAGACTTTGGACAACTGCTCAACATCACATTGCAGGCATTCACTCTATTGCCAAACTACGAAAACAAACTGTAAGAGTCTACTTAAGGTTGGAATGAAAAGTTGTTTGGACCGTGCACCTAAGTGTCATATTTATAAGCTTGCATGTGTTCATGATATCGGATATCCAACATTGTAGCTTGTGCCCCCAATATCAGGGATTCGATATTGTGGCTCTGATATCAGATGCTCGATATCGTAGTTGGTCAAAAACACTATTTATCAACACTAGAAAGGGTGGTTCTATGTGAGAATGATTTTGCCTAAAAAAATTAGAACATTGAGATGGATATTCTACATTACAATATAAGGCAGCTTCATAAGAGTATAAAAAACAAGGTAGTTTTGTGCATATGAAGTAACTTAACAAGAAAGAAACAAATCTACCCAGATAGCATTAGAGAAGAAATCAATAAAAAAAAACTTATTTATCTGCTCCTATATCCTATCACCTAGGATGTCAAATCAGTGGAACAAGATTGGGCTCCCATTATTTTAGAATTGAAGAAAATGGGTCTAGATTCAAAGAGAAGAGGGAAACTATCATTTATGCAATCAAAGAGTAGTTGAAGATAAGCATCACATATTTCTAGAATGTCCTGTTCTTGTACAAAGTCTCCATAAATGGCAAATTATAGCTAGTACTTTAATTGAGTTTTTTGAAATAGCACCAAGAAAAGAAAACCTGGTAACTTTATTAATGAAGTGTTTACTTCACATACTATATATATTTCTTTTGCGTGGTACATCATATGAGTCTCTGACCTAATAAAAAGCATTTCAATGTTAATTTTGTAATCTTTCTTTTTATCTAAAAAATCAATACTTTTTTGAATGATTTATTGCAACTTTTATGACAGTGACTTAATATACCATGACATATATACACTAAATGGAAGGACACTGCTGTGTTAAGAAATTAAATTGGCCCTTTGTTTGTCAGTCAGTGAGCGATATAAAATTAACATAAAAAGGCGCATAGAAATTAAATTGGCCCTTTGTTTCAGTGAGTGATATAAAATTAACATAAAAAGGCGCACCTTCTATGCAGAAAGGAGAGTTATATAAATATATATATATATGGAACAGTATCAAACTCTACATCTTTCTTGTGTGGTATTGTTTGATTGGTTCAAATGATATTGAAGTGTCAATCATGGATTGTGTTGTGTGAATTCCATGCGAGGTAGCAGTACAATTGTGACAAATTTTTTTAAAAAATTGGTAAAAATCGTTTAGTGATTTTAGGGTTTGCAATACTTGTTGTAGTTTCAATGGAGAAGGTTACTTTGGAATATTTAATTTGCCTTTATAAATTGCTGGGCCTTGTTTTCAATGCACAGTAATATCATAATAGAAATTTTTAATTTCTAGAATTCAAAATATGTTACAAAATGTACCCCATTGCTAAGGAGAAAGGACTCTGCCTAAGTATAAATTTCAAAGTTATTAACATATATATATATATATTAAGGTTCTGTCAAGTTTAAATTTTTGATTGACATGCATTATTACTTGTTAAGTATTTTAGGGCTCATATTTGGATCAGAGCTGGTAGTTTTATCAACAGGTTTTTCTGAGTTCATATTGTCTAAGAATGAAAGATAGATTCATCTACTAAGGAAAGAGGGGATATGCAAGTTAGCTGAGTTACCTTGATGATGATCAACATGTTTTTCTTAAAGCAAACATTCAAGTAAACATATAATATTTCTGCTAATAATTTGTATAATTTATATTTATTGTATCAAGTGATGATTTGTATTTATTCTTATTTATACTAATTGCTAGGATAAAGTATGGAGGGCACAGGTTTAGGAAGTCAGAGACAATCTTTGTGTTAAAATTCTGGGTGCCCTGCAACATTTCTTTCTGCTCTGTTTTTCAAACTTCTAAAGTGCTACTTCTGTATGAGGTAAAAGCCATGATTCCCGATTATTTGTCTCTGCCGCTAAAGTTGCATAAGGCCATGAAGATTCTGTCCTGATCTTACCATTTTTCATGATCATCAGAGAAAAGTAAATTGTTGGGTCCGCAAGGAACACTAATCACTAACTTTACTCTTTCACATTAGTCTTGTAATCAAAGTTATTGTCTTTAAGCTTTTCCCTTCCAAAATTGCCATGACAGGCAAGTAGTAAACTTCAAAAGATACGCTTTACTTATTTATACATATATAATAAAAAAGAAAATAGATTTTCAATTTGATATTTTATTTTTAATTTTATATTTGGCCATTTTAAAATCCTGTAACATGCAAAGTAGCATTGGGATCCTCTAAAGTCTATATTTCATAAATCTAACCGATGTGCTTTTTGCAAACCGCGACTTGCGTTTTCCATTTTGTATTAGGGGTGGCCTAACCCGGATGAACTCTGCCATGCATAAAATTTTCAAGATTATTTTTTTAAAAACAAATATTGCCGTTAAGTTTGAAGTTAAATCAACTTATCTGTTGCTTTCCACGAAGCGCAGCAGTTTGCAGGGAATTGTACAGTGAAAACACCAAAATGAAATGCTTTTTCAGCAAATTATGCTCAATCCCATTTGATCATTTAAGGTTGAATGCATGGGTAAAACATAAAAGAATAATATCAAAGTTTACCGATTGCTTGGAAATGTGGCCCACATTAAAAAGGTAAAGTAGTACCTGGCAAACGACATTTCCACACGACAAGACATGGCATCATAGCTCTGATTTGGCTTGAATCAAGCCTTTTAAAGTAACTTAAACATGAAGAAACAATTAGGCAGAGCTATGCGCAAATTCAAGGCTACTCATGGTAGGATGGTAATTTGGTAGTGTTGCAGATAGATAAAAGCTTTGATTGGTGAAAAGCTAAATCCAAAGCATTGCTTGTTGGTGTATGGGCATTCTCCACTTTTCCTTTATAAGGCCAGCTATTCCTGCAGATCGGTTGGAGTTATTTTCTCACCTTGTGCTAGACCTCGCTATTGCATTCAGTCAAAGGATCCGCAGAAAAAGGAAGTCGAGTTTGTTTCCGGTAATTATTTCTTGTTGCCCATGATGTTGCCAAATGTTTTCGGTATTCTTAGTTCCAGTGTTTGTAGATGCTTGGCGCCTACTTCTATTGCAAGCTCAACTGTAATGGTTTCTGAAGAAATAATATCTATACCATTTTACATGCTGGTATCAATGGTAATTCCCAGTTCTTTGGGATTTAGAGTAGTTGAGATTGGAAACCAACAAAATTCTGCCAGTCGAACGTGGGTATTTAAGGGGGAAAAGTTCCATGCAGTGATTTTCCTGCAGCTTGTTTGCGGGTTTGTTTTCAACGACTTGACAGATTTTTTCAGGATCATTATCATTTTTTATCTGTATTCCAACTCTTTTTGACAAGTTTAATTCATTTTGGATAAACGTACGGATAATTTGTGTGACCTGTGGTCTAGTGCTTCAAGTGAGTCATTACAGGATTCAATTTTGAAATAGATATCCATAAACTTTCAAATATGTCAAGTTTTGGACTGCATAACTAGAAGACGTTTTCAAATGATTCTAAAGCCTTTCTTAAAATTTGGAGATATACAATATGGGAGAATAATAATGTACTGAATCTAAATAACAATAATCAAGATTTTCTCCCTGCTGGTTGACCCTGAATAAATTAAGACATAAAACATGCTCTTAGTAATATTCCTTTCTTTTTCTTTTATTTTTTTTAGTGTTTTAATAAGTGGATGAGATGAGAGTCCTTGCTGTTTCTGCAGTGGCAAAACATTGAAGTTTACCTTATAAATTTTAAACAAACAATCTGACCCCATACACTAAGCCATATTAGTTTTATTTTTCTACTTGAATCTCTTATAATATATTCTGAATTCCTCCACCTATACAAATGCAAACCACACTGATAGGGCAATTCCAGTGTCTTAATGATCGTAGTAGTCAAAAGGAATTCAGGTAAAATTACAAAGTAATTGAGTATCTGGAGACTGACACGAATGATAACTGCGTTTGGATGTGCAGCTATAGGTCCTTTATTTCTCACTTAACTTTATTATTGCAAAGAGGCTGATGTTTTCTTCTCCTTTTCTTTTTCTCTTTTCATCCTCTGATGTTTCTACTATGGTTCTTCCTTATCATGGTATGCTCAGAATTAAAGCGTTGACAAAATGGTGTAAATTATGTATAATGTTTTTTCCAAGAATCTGTTACACCATTAATGAAAAAAAAACCTTTTGTAATTTTAGAATAAGAATAAAGACATCATATAGGTCATCATGACAATAATGGAGTAACTGGGATAGATGATGCTATAGATACTCCAAACCACTTGGTTCCCAATTCAAGTCAGTGAAATCAAAATCATCACAATTACAGGCCTAACCTCAAAGCTCCCACCACATGATAGCAAGGTTAGGCAAATAATCTCTAATGCATTTTCCTTGCATCAAAACTAATTACTCTGGAATGAAGTAAATGCTAGACAAATGTATTGTGCATGGTTTTCTTTTTGATTTTTCATGCCACCAGAAAGCATTACGAGAAATGTTTCAAGGCATCAATTATTTTCCCTTCTATGGACACTTTTGTTGGAGAGAAAATATTCTGGATCTCTTTAATGTTAAAACTCAGAGCAAAGGTTGTGGTCATGGAATCCACTGGTGTGTTCGGGTACTAATGCTGGTCTTTGAACCCAATACCCTTCCGTGCAAAACCAGCTGTCCAATGACCTGTGCTCTTTAATATTAAATTGTTGCACACCCTTTGTTATGTGATTTAATAGTTAGTTCCTTTAAATTTTTCAATTTTTTAATTATTTAATGGAATTATAACTTGCATCCTTCAGTTCACAGGTTTAATCCTAATCCAGTGTACCAAGATGTACAGGAAATTTCTTTTAGTTGTATCATTTTCCCCCAAAACTATAGTACATTGTTGATTTTCCACTTCATGTTCATGTTCATTTTTCTCATTTGTTATGCCTTTTGAGTTTTAGCTTATCTGGTGTGCTGTCTTTGATTTTTATCTTTGTGGTAAGAGTCTTAATACAGAAACCCCAGGTTATAGATTCAATTCTGATAGGCAATGCTGAATTATGGATTTAAAAAAAATTCTATAAAAAGAATTTTGAAATTACTCTATTTGAGACATCCAAGAGATCTTAGTGTATGTAAGTATGAGACATCCAAGAGATCTTAGTGTATGTAAGTAAAAAATTCAGTTTGAATTTCAGATTTTTAGAATTGGTGAATTCTTGTGGGATAATACCATCACTTTCCTCTTTCAAACCCACTTACGTAACATCCTTTTGTGCAGGTAACAGAGGCTGGCCTATTAAGAGAGATAGGACCCAAGTTTAAGGAGAAACATGTATTCCAAGGAAACTATATCAATCCATTTGGGAAGCAGCCTTGTGTGGCTGCTTGGCTTGATAGGGATACAAGTGCTACGATGAATGAGCAGCCAAAAGAGTCTCACATCTTCTATAGTGCCTATATCTTCCACCATAGTTACCGGAAACGGGAAATGGCGCAACGGCAACGCAACGGCAACGGCAAACAATCCGGTTGCGGAAAAAGAAACGAGCTTTAAATATAGTTGTAAAATAATTTATTTAAAAAATAAATATTTTTTGAAAAAAAATTAATAAAAAAACAAAAATATATATTAAAAACAATTTTGGTCATTGATAAATAAAAATTTTTAAATGAGTACATGACATATTTTTGTTTTTTTTTGAGAAAGTAGTCGAGATTATATTACAAGAGATTACAAGTGGGGGGCCATCAGGAATGGCCCCACCAAGAGAGGGGATGATCCCCAGATTAATCAATACATCTCCATAGCTTTCTTTGAAAATCCTTTTTTAATAATTGATATTCTAATTTTTCTTCATGCTCTTCTTGCTCTTCAGAAAAAAAATCTTCTTCAGATAACATTGATCCTATATGCCTGTTATAAAAATTCAAAATATTATTTACAAAGAAGATTAAAACAAACCATAAAACAAAAATGTATTTTAAAAATGACGGCTGCAATCATGTTCTTTAATAGACAATGTATAACAGAATTGGCGGTTTCTATGACTCGTAATTATACCTTATTTTCTAACTGCAAGGACAAAGTGCTTGACTGTGTTGAAAAGGCAAAAATCCATCATACTGACGTTGGTGATGTTGTCTTAATTGGAGAATATGCAGGCATGCCTGGGTTTGAAGAGATCTTTCATGAGAGTTTTTACAATGTAAATGTCTACTGTTCCTTGGATCCAGTCCATGTTGCAGCAATTGGGGGTCTAGTTTACTTGGGGGCTAGCCCCAGCTCAGATTTAAACTCAGCATTTCAACCAAAAATAATCTCCAATTCGGGACTGGATTCAGCCTTTCAGGAATTCTATTCCAAAGTTTCTGGTTCATTTACAGAGCTGCAGCAACAGCTTGCAATGGCAGCAGGAAAGGTGAGCAAAAATTTGAAGAGACTATCAAACCTAGGGTTTGGCTACCTCAGCGTATCAGAAGCAGAGTCTGAGGATCTGGAAGAACTCTTGGAAAAGCTGACGATAGCTGTTGATGCAGTGAAAACTCAGAAAGTTGGGCTGATTTCAAAAGAGCAGACACTAAGCCAGACATTGACTTATTGCCATATTATAGGAAGGAGGTTGCTTTGGTTAGGGGAAATGATATATCTTGCATCCAAATTGTGCAGTGTTTTAAATGACCCAGATAACTACAATTTTGAGGGATTCGATGATATTCAGAATCTGCAAAAAATGATAGCCTCTTTGACTGCAGAGGTAACGTCTGAGAAATGCTTACAGAAACAGGTTAGCAAACTATGAGAAGCACACCTTCTTGCTAAACAACAAAGTGAGTTAAGAGTTTTGTTCGAAGAGAAAAAGCAGCAGCTGCTTTCATTGGCTCCCCTGTTTAACACAGCTGCAACGGATTTATGCAATCGATTTCAGAATTTCCAAAAGGAATTTGAAAAAATGAATTTTGCAAAAGATCTGAACACCCAAAGCGTAAAATTAGCAGCATTGAATTCCAGCATAGAGGAGCACGCAAGAAAATGGATAGAGGTAGCCGAGCAGATTCATGATCTTCCTATTGATTTGCAAAGATTTTTGGAAGCTTCTGCAAATTTTTCTTTACATAAGGACATGACTTTAAGGTTTCTAGAATTTTAACTGTACATGCATGAATTATGTAGCAAATATCTGGCACAAGTCGATGTAATATGTATGAATAATAATCACTATGATAATGTTTACCATTAGTAGGAATTCAAGCCTGAAAAGGATTTATAATTTTTGCAGGCAAGTTAAGCAGAATAGTTGCTTCTATTGGAAAATTAATGCCATCAAATTACTCTCAACTTCAAATTGAGGAAATATTCTTCCAATATTCATTAGCATGATTGCACTTTTGGTACTCTTACAAGGTGGAAAGAGCGAAAGGACATGAGAGAACTGTAAATTTGAAGTTCAATTGTTTTGAGAGTACATGATCTTTTGAGAGAAAAGAATGACAAGAAAAGAATGACAAGGAGATCTTTGGAAATGTTTGGTTATGTAAATTCTGTGAGCGTGTAGACGTTGAATTGAGCTGAAAGATTCATGAATCATATAGAAATATAGAATACATCCTAAATGTTAAATCGACAAGAATCCAAGGATTCACTCCCTTAAAACTACACAAAACTAAACAATTTTTTAAATATAAGAAATAGCATGTATGGATTGAATATCAGAGAAGCATAATCTTTTATGCAATTTCTAGAACTTTTGTGGGATGACTTTTTGTTCTTCTCTAATTTTTTTTAAAAAAATTCTGTTTTCCTTCTCACACCACTCGAAATTTCGTTTATGATTCCACTTCCAAGCCCGTGTTCCATTTCGAAGCTCATCTCCTTGATCTGTTTTATTGCTTATCACAAGACTTTTCCAAATATGCAGCCATAATATACACACATATACAAGGAGTTGTACCAACAACATAACCAAAAGTGCACAAAAGAAAGGGGTTAGAAGAAAGGTTAATGAAAATAGATCTGACGTTTGTTGAAAAGAAATGTTGGAATGTGTCCCTGAACGATGAACCAGGGAGCTTAAGGTTTGCAACAATATAATAATCCATCTGAGAGAGTTTCTGAGGCAAGCAGGCAATGGGTCTGTGAGACAGGATAATCTCGAGCTGAGAATGTTAGTGTCGTTCAGTTTGCACATGGGCTTGGCCTAATTATTATTGTTAATCTGTTATGTTTATCCACGGATATGTCATCTAATCTCAGGTCTTCAACATTTTACAAGGATACCATGACCTGTGTGGGGAATTTGATGATGTCTGAGCTGTTAGAAACTAAGAATTATCTCTATAATCAGCTAGAAAAAACAATAAATAAATAAATAATTTAACGTTTTCAAAGGGGAATGATTCCCTGTGTACCAGAATAACATTTGAGGACAACTAACCCTATCCAGAAAAGCCAGTTTTTCTTGTCTGAAATAGCAATAATTATGAAAACACCATCTCAAACATAGAAATATTTGATATTTCGGACGTCTTGACAAGTACGTATAATGCGAATGGAACATATTGAAAGCGTGTATGCAAGCGTATAACTCTGAAGAAAATGGATCCAGCCGACAAACATTTTAGCTGCATTGGGGGCTATTTTCAGTAAACGGGTCTCCAATTGATTAATTTCAAAATTTTACTTCGATCATTACCTTTTATTGCTGGCTTCGAAGTTGGATGTGTTGGATGTGATGTAAGTGGTGGTTGAAGCAACGAGGAGAGAGGAGAGATGAGATATTAGACCATGGCTCTTTACAATGGAAGGTTGAACCATGGATGATGAGATTCTGCCCTTTTAAATAACATAACAATACCATAATTATACTGAAAAACTCAAGCAGAATACCATCATAAGTATCCTCAAAAACTTAACATAAGTATAGCGTTCAAGTGTGATTCCATCGATAGCGGTGGTGTTTGAAGTTCAGAGGATTTTAAACATAACCAATGAACTTGACTGCCATTTTATCGGTCTTAAACTGTTTTAAAGGTAAACATTAAAGTTATTTATTTCACTTGATTTGCAAGTTTGTTGGGAAGCCTGAAACCTATATTTCTTGTAAGGTTATCACCGTTGTTCATTAATACCTATGATTTCATCTCTTACATTTAAGTGTAAGATATATATATATATATGCAGGTAGTTTAGTTGAGTTAATATCATTGAAGGCGTTGTAATGATAAATTGAAGTTATTTATTTTTGTTGATCTGCGATTTTTCTAAGAAACCTTTCATTGCCATATATAGATAGTGTTAATTAACTATAAAATGTCAGGCTAAAATTAAAGTGCCACATCAATTATTTTTGGGAATTTATAAAGAGTACTTATAAGTAGAAGAAATAAAAATTTAAGCAACCACAAGCTTTATCATTGGACGCAAGCTTCATTTCTTAGGAGTTGAGTTTCCTAGATGTGTTGTTTGTCAATCATAGGATTTAATCACTCATATTTTTTGGGAGTTCCCATTTTCTAAATAGATTTGGGATTAGTGTCACTCCCTTCAAATATTTTAATCAAAATTAGGTTATTACATTTCCTTATTGCATTTTTTAAGTTGATTGTATATTTTTGTAGGAACCTAATTTTAAATAATTTATAAAAATATTTAAAAAAATTTCAACCTTCTATATCACAAATTGTATGTCTTGATTCCTTTCAAATAAAGGGATTAAAAAAAGAGAAGCATGTATGGTACCGATTATGTTCCAATAAAATCTCCTAAGAACATTGTATGAAATTCTACAAGATATTATATTACAACAATATGTCATACTTATATAAACAAATTAACTCATATTGCATAAGCTATTCAACATTAATCAAAATCATCCCAACAATGTATAGATGAGCTTTGTAGGAATAAGATTTTAGCATTGTCGTAGTGCTAAAATGCAAAGTTTGAATTACATGCCAACAATTGACCATAAGCAACAAGGTCATGGCAACAATTGCCAAGAAAATACACATTGAAAATGAGGCAATCTTTCAAAATGATAAGAGTTAGAAGTACAGGAAAAATACATGAGGAGGGGAAAGCAATCTCATGATGCTTACATGATTTGTTTTTGTTGCTCCCATTCATGCTTTTTCAATTTCTAGAATCTATCTTTATTTTTCATAAAAATGTAATATCTATCCAGTAGGTCCAATGGGTCTTCAAATATAATAAAGCTTCAGTTTTAGTTTCCATCTTATTACCTTTTGTGAGCATCCCAACTCTCTTCCATTTTGTATGTATATATATTATAAATAAACAAAAGCACCTCTTTTGTTTTGTTTTTATGAAAGGGTAGTCAAGACTAGTCCTCCTACATTAATGCTAATTCTCTCAAATTTTTATAGAAGTTTCCAAAGTTATCATAATGCAACATATTCTGTAAAGTGTTCATGCAAAAGATATTTAATATTAATTAATACAGTGTAATTAATCATTTATCACTCCTTTTTGAAATATTGAATGCCTTGTTAGGAGTTTCTGAATAATATGTTTATCATATCACCTCAGAAGTTAAGCATTTATTTTAAGCACGATACATAACTTAGCAAGCGTTAAATGATTATAAGCATGATCTATGAAGACCAAGTATTCTATATATATCTTTAAAAAAAACATTGTAAATCTAAAAATTATATGAGCTAGCATTTGATTTTGTGAAGGAAAGGGCTGGTGCATTATAGTAAGATAAAAATCTTAAGAGATGTTCTGCTACACTAGAAATAATGTAAAAGCTATGCAATTTTTTGAAGTTCTTAAATAAGATGATTAAAAAAAATGGGAGAAACTGCATATGTTGGTTAAGATTAAAAGTGGTAAAACATGCAATCTAAGCAAAAATGTCCACAATTGCTATCTCACTTCCTTACATGATTAGCTGTTACACACAACACATTGAAATACATATGATATAAAAAGAGCTTCTTCAATCAGGATAGACACTTTATCCTACTAAGGACCAACATGATGAAGAAATGAGTCGAGAAGATAATTCTATCCATTACTGCAAAGCACCGGGTTCTCACTGCATGGAATGATAATAAAATCATCACAACTGCAAATCCAAATCCAAAACCCAATCCACATGCTAACCAATACAGTAGATAATGCAGATCATCTTTGGCATGCATTGCTTTTAGGCCAAAGCTGTTCGACTTCTTTTCATCTGAACATGGTTTCTTAATCTAAAATCCACAGAGACCTGGGTTATCACCAAAAGAAGATGCTGGAAACATTTCAAAGTGGGCTTCATCTGGGATCTTTCCTGTAAGGTGGTTGTGAGAGAGATTCAAAACACCTAGCATGGACAGCTGTACCAAGTCTCTAGGAATTTCTCCACTAAGGAAATTGTTTGAAAGGTCCAGAGAGTCCAATTTTGATATCTGAGCCAAAGATTTTGGAATGTTTCCACTCAAGCGGTTGTCTGACATGTTCAAGATTATCAACCCTTTGAGCAATCCTATTTCATCTGGAATTTCACCAGAGAATCAGTTGCTGGAAACATCTATGCTTCTCATTAGAGCTCCAACATTCTCACTGTAGTCATAGTAACCATTAGATATATTTTCCAGAGGAGTTAGCTGTGGTGCAAATTATTTTGGCTCAAATCTAGCTCAGTTGGATTCAACTTCAGTATATCAACCCATGGAACCATTCCACTGATATTATTATAGGCCAAAGATATGATTCCATCCCCTATTGGTCCATTGTTAAATGACGGAAGAGACCCATTGAATAAGTTATGGGACAAACAGATTTCATATACCCAAGGAGGAAAGTGTGAGGGCAGTAAACCATACAACTTGTTTTTGCTTAACTCGAGAACATCCAGGACTGTTAGACTACTGATGTCGGAAGGGATGGACCCCGTTAAATTGTTAGATTATAAGTCTAAGAAAACTAGATTATCAGATTTCCATACCCAAGACGGGATTTCTCCAACAAGGTGTGTTCTGGCCTAAATCGTTGGTGTAAGGCTAGAAGGGAAACAAACATCGAAAGATCGTCAGGCAGACACAGCTGACCCTGCCTTCGCCCAAGGGCAAGCTGGAGAAGTAAATGAAGGCAGAGTGTCTTGGATGGTTTGCACGCAAATCAACTAAGGACTTCCCCAAGCGTAAACTATGGCTTGCGTTGGGTTATTGTAACTGATGCTTTAAAATGTAAACAATGCACATGAAATGTAAACATAAACACATGTAGAACTGATATTGTAAACAAAACGTAAACATAAACTGAATGTAAAATAGAGTAAACAGAATAATGACTAGCAAAACGAATTGTATTGTATTGCTCAAGAAAGATGTGCACCGGACAAAGTGTAGCTGCTCGTGTGGATGGTAGGTCAAGCACCAAGCCATGGGTGATGTGATGTGACATGTTTCAGAAGTGCTTGGATGCAGGGATTAAAGTGTGCCGAGCACCCAAGAATTACTGGTCTGAGTTTCCTAAGCTGTCCAACTCAAAAATTGCCAGCCTCGTTTATGTGAATTGACAGGGTATTTATAGGATTGGGCCGGGCTCGGGCACGGAATTCATGAATGGAATCAACGGCTGAGAGATAAGAGGAAAGCGGATCAAGTGGCGTCCAATGGACAGTTGTGTGTGAGTTGGACGTGTGTGGGCAAGTTACGTTCTTGACTAGGTTCATCGTATTTTACAACATGTGGCTTACTCAAGCCCATGGAAACATATATAATCTGGACTGTGAGGGCTTGATAAGCCCACAAGTGAAGATTTACAATATACTACAAGAGAAATTGACCTTGGCTCGCTTGAGACTTCTGGATCTTTAATTTGACCTACTGCAGGATGCTGATTTGGGTGGTTCCATGGCTTTTTGATTCGGGTGGTTCCGTGGCTTTTTGAGGTGTGTTTGCTTGTGCTCATGCTAGGCATTCACGCTGGGCATGTCCTCAGTGTGATCTTAGCCTGAGTGAGGTAAAATGAGACATCTGACACCAAATTTTGATTTTTGAAGCCTATTCCTTAAATGCAACTGTTGCCTTAAATGTGTCTAACCCTGAAAGTGATATGAAATCTAGAATTTGAACTTGAATGTGTTTAATTTGGAGCTATTTTGGATAGGTCACATTGGACTCACCTGCAGCATGACCTTAAAAACTTGAAATTTTGAGCTAAAATTTGGAATTTTTGAAGGCTGGGACCCATATTTGTCAATAGTAGACCCTAAGGATGATTTGCACCCTTGAAATCAAGTCATTTTGACTCAGTTTTGAGGCTCTAAAAGTTGGTCACACTGGACTCACGCTGTAGTGTGACCTGCAGCATGACCTCAAAAACTTGCAATTTTAAGCTGAAATCTGGAATTTCGGAAGGCTGGGACCCATAGTTATCAATAGTGGACCCTGAGGATGATTTTCACCCTTGAAATCAAGTCATTTTGACTTATTTTTGAGGCTTTGAAAGTTGGTGACACTGGACTCACGTTGTAGCGTGACCTACAGCGTGACCTGCAGCATGACCTTAAAAACTTGCAATTTTGAGCTAAAATTTGGAATTTCTAAAGGTTGGGACCCATAGTTGTCAATAGAGGATCTTGAGGATGACTTGGACCCATGAAATCAAGTCATTTTGACTCAGGTTTGAGGCTCCCAAAGTTGGTCACGCTGGACTCACGTTGCCAGTGTGAGTGAGAAAATTTGCAAGCTAGTGTGAGTTCCCAGGACAAGTAGTGTGTGTGCCCACGACAAGCTCAAATTTTTGCCTTCGAAAGCTCAAGTGTGAGTTGTTCTTATTTCAAAGTGTTAGCCTAAAATTAGTGGTGTTTCATTGGCCCCTCTTTGTTGACGTTTGAAGGAGTCTACCCGAGAGGCGTCGACAAAGAAGTGCAAAACACCATGAACAAACAAGTACCAAGCATTAACCTTTGGCGCTTGGCCAGATGTCATCGCACTATTTTCAAAAGTACATGGGATTGAGGGAATGTGGTTTAAGATGCAAGGGAATTGATTGGTTTTAACCAGGGGAAATGAGGAGTTGGTTAAGGGTTATGATTGCTGTCGGGATTGTGGGAGAGGAATGCTCTCACGCGAATGAGCTATATCTTTGGTCCTTGTCCATAGCCAATGTTTAGCAGACTTAGAGCCAAGACATAGGAAGTGCATTCTTTGGAGAAACGAGACTCTTATAGAGTGTTTACGGGGCCCGTAGTAAATAGCCAAAGCCACGCGATGGTGTGCAACATGGTCTCTTTGAGACATAAGTGTAACTATTTTTCTAAGACAATTACCTTCTCGCTTAGGGCTTGTATGAGAATAGCCAATAGTCTTTTATTTATGATGTCAACGGGGTCACGAAGACTTTTTCCATGCATTTTTCTCTTTGACTTTTTTGTTCTTTTTCTCTTTTTTGTTTGTTTCTTCTTTTCTTTTGTTTTTGCTTTGTTTTGTCTTTCTTTTTCTTTTATTTTTTTTCTCTTTGGTCTTTTTGACAAAGCTTGCTTTTAGTGCTGTGCTCGTGTTCAAGTGCTTGCATTTTGTATCATGCATCGTGTACTATGTTTTGCGTTGCAATTGCTTAGGGAGTTACAGTGTGCAATAGTGTGCAACAGTGTATCAAGAGTTTTGAGGTGAGCAAAATGTATCAAGGGGGTGTAATTGAATAGGCTAAGGGGAGCATGATGGGGAAATAGGGGATGTATCGGGAGTCAGGAATGTACTTATGAATGGACTGATTAACCCAATTAGGGCATTAGGAAAAATGTGATACCTTGTCATCACGATGAAGTGCACCTATGCATGAACGCCTCAGGCATGTCATCCTGCAAACACAACTCTAAGAAGACAAGAAGAACACAAATGAATCGGTTAACTAAGCACTTTAAACATGGAGCTAGAGCCACCACGTGCAATTTTCAAAGCATACAGAATCATGAACAACATTAGCCTCATTAAGGCCCATGAGACAAATTGTGCAACAAGTCTTTGTAAAACATGAACAACCAATTTTAGCAACACATCTTTTCAAGTTTTTCCTGGTCATTGATGATGTCACCAGTTTATAGTCTTAGTGGACTATTATGGATTAGTTTCATGTCATAACCCCTTGGACAGTGCCAGTTTAGCATCATAGCGGATGATGCATTGCTAGTTTATAGTCGTAGCGGACTGTGAAGAGGCAAATCAGTTTATAGTCTTAGTGGCTTTTAGATGCTAGTTTCGAGTCATGGCAGACAGATATGGCAGTTTAGTGTCATACTGGACAGATCTCTGTGGTGTCGATTTATTGTCATGACTCCAGGACATTCCATGATATTAGTTTTAAGTCATGATGCCAGGACTGTTCTGTGGTATCAATTTTAAGTCATGATGCCAGGACTGTTCTATGGTATCATTTTTAAGTCATGATGCTAGGACTATTTTGTGCCAGTTTATAGTCATAGCGGATTGACCGTGCCAGTTTATAGTCATAGCGAACTATCTGTGCTTACCTTGCTTGTGTGAGGTGTGATGCTGCATGCATGGTCATGTTGTATGTCTACAAGATCCTGTAAAGATCAACTATGAAGAAAATAACATCAAGTGACACTTGTTGTACATAGAGTTAAAATGTATGAATGACAAAAAAACAATGCAAAAAGTGATAGTTTTAGGCTGTTCTGGGCCGTAAGCTAGTTTAAGGCCTTTTCAGGCCATGTGTTTTTGTAGTTTTATGTTTTTCAAATGCACTGTGTAAACTAAGTTGACGAATGTGTAAACAAAGAAAAATGCGTGGTCTAAGTAAGTGGGCAAAATGTAAACGCATAGGCTAGTGCAATGTAAACAAAAGTCAAAAATGCATGGCAAATGGTAGGCAGGCACCCACATTTTTTGCCAAGGGAGAGTTTTGGTCATGTAGTTGCTTCCTAACTAGGCATGGATTAGGGAGCATGCAAGGTTTAGTATCCTCTAGGAAGTTGTTGGCTTTAGCCACTTATTTGGATGTGTTAGCCTTAGGCGTTGCATTAGTTACTGTAGGTGTACCACCAAGAAACTCTTCTTCCAAAACTTGCACCATGTTTATGTTGTGGATAGTCGAAGAGGAAGCGTTATCATCATGGATGATAACTTGACCACCTTCGTATGGAAGGTGGACTTCTTGGTGGATGGGAGAGGAGATGACCTTTAGTTGGGCTAGCCAAGGCCTACCTAGAATCATGTTGTAGTTTGGCATCTTGTCGACAATTGTAAAGTTTGCAAACGTGGGGCGTTGATCCCCTATCATGAAGGCGATGTGGATTGTGCCATTAATGGCTCCACATGCTTCATCGAAGGAGTTTAAAGACTTGATTTTGGTCGATTGAATGTTGTGCGTTAGGCTTAGTCATTCGATGACAGAGTGCATGACAATGTTTTCTGCCACACCATCATCGATGTGTACTCTACGTACTGTGTATTTTCCGATGCTTACACTAGTGTTGAATGGTGCATGTGTGACCTCCCCTAGTGTGGGGTTGACTTTGACTACATTATTGTGGAACACTAAAGATGTTGAACTTGATTCTTGTGGTGGAGGGGGAAGCATTGTTGCATGGATGGATGCCTCATTTGCAGGGATGTCCTCTGTAATAGGAATGGAGGCAAAGATCTTGGCCAATGATTGGCAGTGAGCAGATGAAGTCATGACTAGGTCATATAAGCTCAATGTTGTGTTCTTTTGCTTGAGCGTTTGTTTTACCTGCGTTAGTGCAGCTACAAAGTCCTTGTCATTAGTCGTTGTGTTGGCCTTGACTTTTTCTAGTGTGGCTTGGGAGATAGATCTCTTGTGAAGGAACTTGGGCTTGGTTTGTTTGGTCTGTTTTGGGGTAGGGGCCCTAATGTTCAGTTGTTGTTTGTTGGTTGTGGCCTTTGCTTCAGCCGTGGGGGTTGCAAAATGCTCATTTTTCCTCTTGCGTTGCCATTTGATGGACCTACCCAAGTTGCTAGTGGGGTCGACTCTTGAGGGAGGAGGGATCGAGATGTTGCCCATTGTTGGGCTTTAGGTAGCTGAGGGGCCATCATGTCGTGGCCCCCTTATGATAAAGGGTGGCTTAGGAGTTGTTGTGGGGGTTGTTGTGTGACTAACTTGTCATGGCACCTTGATGATGAAAGGTTGCTTAGCGGTTTTTGTTGCCACGTCATGCCAGTTTAACATCTTAGCGGATGGGTCATGCCAATTTAACATCTTAGCGAACGGTTGCTATGAAACCTTGACCACAGAGGGTGTTGTGGGTGCCTGAGGTAGCACTTTGAAAAAAAAGGGAGACCTCTTGCTTATGGAGGCTACGAGGACCTTTACCTTGTTGGGAGGTACACAGATCACAAAAGGTTGTTGCATAGGTTTGGGCTTGCCACCTATGCTAATTGAGTTTATGACATAGGAGGCATCATCTGTGTTGGATTGACTCCCCATGTCAATTGCTAATCAGCCTTATTCTATCATTCTCTGCAGGTCATCTTGCAAGGCACGATAATTGTCTGTACTGTGACTAGCTAATTGATGGTAATGACAGTATTGGTCTAACTTAAAATGTTGTGGGATCGGGGGCTCATTTGGTACTGCTAATGTGGGGTTCATTAGTACTTCACAGTACCTATCATGTTTTTGGTGGGTAATCACTGACATGTGTTTGTGTTGGATTTTCCTGGCTTTCAAGTGTTGCTCCAGTAGTTCAGAGGCTTGCAACGGTAGTGGTGTATACTTTGAGCGGTCCTTGTGCTGAAAGTTGGACTTTAGGGAGGCCCCTGCCAATGTAGGTGAGTTGGTGCCAAAGTTGGTGACTTTGTTAGCTAGGGCTTTGGGTTGCTTAGCTATTGGACCCCAGTTGGTTGCTTTTGTGCTTGTGGCCACCATTGCCATTGTTGTGTTTTGTTTGCAAGTGTATTGGTTCCTATAGTCCACATAAGTTGGGTCATTGCTAGCTTGCGCTGCTTCCTCTATGTCCTTAATTTGTGCGAATGCTTGGCTCAAGGTACGGGCTTTCAAATAATAAAGTTTTGATTTAACAAAGTCATTCGCAGCCGCCTTAAGGATGGTAAGCATATATGTTTTAGGGATGGGCTCGTGAATTTCATTGAGAGTTGCACTCCACCTTTGGATAAATTTATGTGCTGGCTCTAATGGCACCTGTTTAATCTGAATTAGGATATCTAGTGTGGCTTCAGGCTTTAGATTATATTTAAAACGGATGACAAACTGATGTAACAAATCCTCTAGAGAGGATGTGGAGTTACAGGGTAAAGCTTGGTACCAGTCTAAGGCTTTTCCCATTAAGGACATAGCAAATCCCCCCCGAATTGCATGAGGCCAAGCCTGAAGCAATAGACATTCTATTCAAAATGTTACCAAGTGGGCGTTTGGGTCTCCCTTTGCATTGTACTTGGTTAGCTGGGGTAATGAGACTCCCTTTGGCAAGGTTAACGGTGGAACTGAGGGGTCGATTGGATCATCTTGATAGAAGTCCAACACCTTGATTACCTCAGTGTTTGTCATTTTAAGATGCTTTACCTCTTTAGTTAACATGTGCATCATTTTCTTAGTGTCTACCCACTCTTGGGCAGTAGGCATACCAGTGGGTTGAATGGATTGTGATTGGTAGTAATTCGATTGTTGCATTGTTTGCGACAAGGGATACTATTGGATTTTCGGTTGTTGTGGTAGAGCAACATTCAGATATGGGATTAGAGGATGTGGTACGTTATAGAGAGTAGGTTGGTGTTGCTGGATAGCTGGTGAAACCCACTGCCCAGCCATAGGTTGTGAGGTGACACCCTAAACGTGTTGCGCTGAAGTAGTCAAAGGTGCCCCATGGGTTTGTACTTGTGGTATGTAGTGGGTGGACGTGGAAGCTAGTATTTCTTATCAAGAAGCTAGTCCTCGTGTGTATGCGAATGACGGAGGAAGCATGGTTCTCTCCAAGAAAGGTTGGAATAATGGGTTTGTATAGGCGCAAGGACTAATGGTATGGTACGAATCCCCATGCTCAGATTGGGCGGCAAAGCCATCTTCCTCATTTCCATTCTGAGGCTCTATCAGAGGTGGCTGTAAGGCTTGAATCCTTGCCATGAGAAGCTGAAACATGAGCTGATGACGGTGTTTGGAAAGGAAGATTATGTCAAATGCCGAGGGAGTGAACTCACGACCTCCCTTGTAGATGAGCTCATAGTTTCGCTTTTCCTCTCTTTCCATGCAATCGATAGGCAAGTTGGCTTGGATTTTTACACAAATGAAGTTATATTGTTCAAGGGTGAGGATGTGGGAAGATTCCATAGTAGCATGAGCAAGCTGTCAGCATGAGTGACTTGGCTTCTCAGTGTGAGTAGGTGGCAGCGTGCAACGTGTGCAGCTTGTGCAGCTTGCAGCGTGTGTAGCTTGCGTGACAGCATGAGCAAGCTGTCAATGTGAGTAACTGACACAACATGAGTTGGTCAAGCTATGAGTGTGACTAAGCTAGCTCAACGTGAGAAACTGCAGAAGTGTGACTAATGGTGGCATGACCAACTACAATGTGACTAACTACAGCGTGACTGACTACAGCGTGACTAACTATAGCGTGACCAACTGCAACGTGACTGACTACAGTGTGACCACTGCAGCAGCGTGATGGACAGGGACACTTACAGGGATAGGATGAGTAAGTTTTTATAGGTAGCATGATCAACATTTTAACAGACAACAAGTAAGTCAGGCCCTCCTTCTAGCGCCAATTTACTGTACTGACCTAAATCGTTGGTGTAAGGCTAGAAGGGAAACAAACACCGAAAGATCATCAAGCAGACATAGCGGACCCTACCTTCGCCCGAGGGCAAGATGGAGAAGTAAATGAAGGTAGAGTGCCTTGGATGATCTACACACAAATCAACCAAGGACTTCCCCAAGCATAAACTATGGCTTGCATTGGGGTTATTGTAACTGATGCTTTAAAATGTAAACAATGTGCATGAAATGTAAACAGAAACACATGTAGAATTGATATCATAAAAAAAATGTAAACTGAACATAAAATAGAGTAAACAGAATAATGGCTAGCAAAACAAACTGTATTGTATTGCTCAAGAAAGATGTGCACCGGTCAAAGCATAGCTGCATGTGTGGATGGTAGGTCAAGCGCCAAGCCCTGGGTGATATGATGTGACGTGTTTTAGAAGTTCTTGGATGTTAGGAGTTAAGTGTGCCGAGCGTCCAAGGATAGCTGGTATGAGTTTCCTAAGCTATCCAACTCAAAAATTGCCAACCCCGTTTATGTTAATTGACAAGGTATTTATAGGATTGGGCCAGGCTCGGGCACGGAATTCATGAATGGAATCAACAGTTGGGAGATGAGAGGAAAGCGAATCAAGTGACATGTGTCCAATGGACAGCCGTGTGTGTGTTGGACGTGTGTGGGCAAGCTAGGTTCTTAACCAGGTTCATCGTATTTTACAATGTGTGGCTTACTCAAGCCCATGGAAGCACATACAATTTGGACTGTGAGGGCTTGACAAGCCCACAAATGAAGATTTACAATATACTACAAGAGAAATTGACCTTGGCTCGCTTGAGACTTCTGGATCTTTGATTTGACCTACTGCAGGATGCCGATTCAGGTGGTTCCATGGCTTTTTGATTCAGGTGGTTCCGTGGCTTTTTGAGGTGTGTTTTCTTGCGCTCACATTGGGCATTCACGTTGGGCATGTCCTCAGCGTGAACTCAACCTAAGTGAGGTAAAATGAGACATTTGATACCAAATTTTGATTTCTGAAGCCTATTCCTTGAATGCAACTGTTGCCCTAAATGTCTATAACCCTAAGAGTGATCTGAAATTTGGAATTTAAACTTGAATGTGTCTGATTTGGAGCTATTTTGGATAGGTCATGCTAGACTCACCTGCAGCGTGACCCCCCCCCTGACCTCAAAAACTTGCAATTTTGAGCTGAAATTCGGAATTTCTGAAGGCTTGGACCCATAGTTGGAAATAGTGGATCTTGAGGATTATTTGCACCCTTAAAATCAAGTCATTTTGACTTAGTTTTGAGGCTCTGAAAGTTTGTCACGCTGGACTCATGCTGCAGCGTGACCTACAGTGTAACCTGTAGTATGACCTCAAAAACTTGCAATTTTGAGCTGAAATTCGGAATTTCTGAAGGCTTGGACCCATAGTTGGAAATAGTGGATCTTGAGGATTATTTGCACCCTTAAAATCAAGTCATTTTGACTTAGTTTTGAGGCTCTGAGAGTTGGTCACGCTGGACTCATGCTGCAGCGTGACCTACAGTGTAACCTGTAGTATGACCTCAAAAACTTGCAATTTTGAGCTGAAATTCGGAATTTCTGAAGGCTTGGACCCATAGTTGGAAATAGTGGATCTTGAGGATTATTTGCACCCTTGAAATCAAGTCATTTTGACATAGTTTTGAGGCTTTGAAAGTTGGTCATGCTGGACTCACGCTGCAGCATGACCTGCAGTATGACCTCAAAAACTTGCAATTTTGAGCTGAAATTAGGAATTTCTGAAGGCTTGGACCCATAGTTGGAAATAGTGGATCTTGAGGATTATTTGCACCCTTGAAATCAAGTCATTTTGACATAGTTTTGAGGCTTTGAAAGTTGGTCATGCTGGACTCACGCTGCAGCATGACCTGCAGTATGACCTCAAAAACTTGCAATTTTGAGCTGAAATTTGGAATTTCTGAAGGCTGGGACCCATAGTTGTCAATAGTGGACCCTAAGGATGATATGCACCCATGAAATCAAGTCATTTTGACTTAGTTTTGAGGCTCTGAAAGTTTGTCACGCTGGACTCATGCTGCAGCGTGACCTACAGTGTAACCTGTAGTATGACCTCAAAAACTTGCAATTTTGAGCTGAAATTAGGAATTTCTGAAGGCTTGGACCCATAGTTGGAAATAGTGGATCTTGAGGATTATTTGCACCCTTGAAATCAAGTCATTTTGACTTAGTTTTGAGGCTCTGAAAGTTGGGCACGCTGGACTCATGCTGCAGCGTGACCTACAGTGTAACCTGTAGTATGACCTCAAAAACTTGCAATTTTGAGCTGAAATTCGGAATTTCTGAAGGCTTGGACCCATAGTTGGAAATAGTGGATCTTGAGGATTATTTGCACCCTTAAAATCAAGTCATTTTGACTTAGTTTTGAGGCTTTGAAAGTTGGTCATGCTGGACTCACGCTGCAGCATGACCTGCAGTATGACCTCAAAAACTTGCAATTTTGAGCTGAAATTTGGAATTTCTGAAGGCTGGGACCCATAGTTGTCAAAAGTGGACCCTAAGGATGATTTGCACCCTTGAAATCAAGTCATTTTGACTTAGTTTTGAGGCTCTGAAAGTTGGTCACGCTGGACTCATGCTGCAGCGTGACCTACAGTGTAACCTGTAGTATGACCTCAAAAACTTGCAATTTTTAGCTGAAATCTGGAATTTTTGAACGCTGGAATTCATAGTTGTCAACAATGGACCTTGAGGATGATTTGCACCCTTGAAATCAAGTCATTGTTGGTACCAACACGGCCATGCTTGGCACGAGGCCTTTGTTGTTTTTTTAAAAAAAGAAAGAAGAATAAAAAAAAATTAAAAATAAAAATTAGAAAAAAAAAGAGACGGGTTACCCTAACCCTAAAATTGGCTATAAAAAGCCATCAAGGTGATGGAGGAGGGGAGGAGGAGAAGTCAGGCTAGGAAGCCCTAGGCGAGTCAGGTTAGGGCTGTGAAGCCATGGACTGAACCTCCTCTTTCTCTGGGTGGTTGGCAGTGTGTGCGGCAACAATAGTTGGTGGTTTGTAGAGCATTGGTGATGTTTGATCGCAACTACACATAATTCTTGCGGCAACACAACCATGCATCCTATCGGTGGATCTTCTCTCTATCTTCTTTTATTTCAGCAAATGGCATGTGGTGGATGGTGGATTTGTGCATGATGTTTATGCAGTTGGGGGTCCGCAGGGCATTGATGATGTTTGATCGCAACTACACATGATTCTTGCGGCAACACAACCATGCATTTTGTCAGTGGATCTTCTCTCTATCTTCTTTTATTTTAGCAAATGGCATGTGGTGGACGGTGGATTTGTGCATGATGTTTATGTAGTTGGCGGTTCGCAGGGCATTGGTGATGTTTGATCGTAACTACACATGATTCTTGTGGCAACATAACCATGCATCTTATTGGTGGATCTTCTCTCTATCTTCTTTTATTTTAGCAAATGGCATGTGGTGGATGGTGGATTTGTGCATGATGTTTATGCAGTTGGCGGTCTGCAGGGCATTGGTGATGTTTGATCGCAACTACACATGATTTTTGCAGCAACACAATCATGCATCCTGTCTATGGATCTTCTCTCTATCTTCTTTTATTTCAGCAAATGACATGTCGTGGACGGTGGATTTGTGCATGATGTTTATGCAGTTGGCAGTCCGCAGGGCATTGGTGATGTTTGATCGCACCTACAAATGATTCTTGTGGCGACACAACCATGCATCCTGTCGGTGGTTCCTGTTTCTCTCTTCTTTAGTTTTTTTATGTTTTATCTCTCTCTATGTTTTCTATCTCTCTATCTCTCTATCACTTGGTCATATGGCTCTTTCTAGCTGAGACTATTCCCAGGTTTCCGTACCCATACAGGAGGTGCCCTAGGTTATAGTCTCCTCAAACGAGTTTTTTTCCGGTGTTGGCATGACCAAAATTTATGCATCACAGTCATTTTGACTCAGTTTTGAAGCTTTGAAAGTTGGTCACGTTGGACTCACGCTGCAGCGTGACCTGTAGCATGACTGGCAGCATGAGCTCAAAAACTTGCAATTTTGAATTAAAATTTAGAAATTTTGAACGTTGAGACCCATAGTTGTCAATAGTGGACCCTGAGGATGACTTGCATCTTTGAAATCAAGTCATTTTGACTCAATTTTGAAGCTCCCAGAGTTGGTCACGCTGGACTCACACTACTAGTGTGAGTGAGAAAATTTGCAAGCCAGTGTGAGTTCCCAGGACAAGCAGCGTGTGTGCCTAGGAGAAACAACGTGTGTGCCTAGGACAAGCTCAAAGTGTTAGGCCAAAATTAGTGGTGTTTCAAGGTGATTGTCTAGTAATTCAAGAAACCGAAGAGAAGGAAAATTGGTAGCTAAAGAAGGAAATTTGCTCCCCATATTACATGAGCTCAAAGACAATATTTCTAATTGCATAAAGGATGACCAATTTTTGTTAGAAGTAACAGTGAGGGCATTATGAGAAAGACTTAATTGTATTAACAATGCACAGTTTCTAAGAAGCGACAGGGAAAAGGCTCCATTCAAACGATTTGAAGGCAGGTCCAATCATGCTAATCCTCTGAGCAAAGAAACGGAGGGGGGATGGAGCCTTCCAAAAAATTATCATGGAGAAACATTGTTTTGAGCTTCGTGAGATTTCCTATACACGAGGGGATGGAGCCTTCCAATAAATTATAATGGAGCGACATCGTACGGAGCTTCGTGAGATTTCCTATACAGGAGGGGATGGTGCCGTTAAATCCTTTGTCAGCCAGGCTCAGATATTCCAGAGACGTAATAAAGCACAATGATTTTGGTAATCGACCTTTGAGATTGTTGTGACTAAATCCAAATACAAAAGAGAAGGAGGCAAAACAGGGCTTGTATAGGTGGGAGCGAAATCATATATGTTGGCTTGGGAGGCTGAGAGATGAACCAGGGAGCTGAGATTCGCAACAATATTGAAAATAGGAGTGCTACCAGAGAAATCATTGAAATCCAAAGAAAGATAAGTGAGAGAAGATAGATTTTTGATGCAAGCAGGCAATGGTCCTGTGAGATTGGAACTACTCATGCTGAGGGTTCTAAGCTTGGCTAGTTTGCATATGGTGTTGGCCCAATTGCTGCTATTACCCCGGGAGATCTCATCCAATTTCAGGTCTTCCAGATTTGACAAGGACCGTAAAACCTCTGCGGGGAATATGATATCGGAAGGAGTAATATGATAAGAACTCTTTCTGTACGAAACAGAAGAAAGATCCAGGGTTTTCAAAGCGGAAAGATTCCCTATGTGCATGGGAATAACCTTGGAGGACAACACAATCGATGAGAAATTCAAAAATAGAAGATTGTGAAGGGCACCTACCTCTGGAGGAATTGATATGGAAGAAGACATCAACTCAGCATTTGAGATGGAAGAAAGCAGGTTCCATGGATTGAAATTGAAACTGAAACTGAGATCAAGGGAGCGGAGCATGTGGAGCTTGGAAATGGTTGCCAACACTTCTGAAGGTGCAACTCTGCTGTTTCTGAGAAGGCCACAGTCGTGCAGAGACAGAGCAACAACATGATTGGTGACATTGTTGCATGACACTTCCTTCCATTTGCAGCAATTTGGATTGGAATTATTATTCCATGATGACAGCGCTTGCATTGTATCATTCACTGATGCTTTGAATTGCAGAAGAATCATTCTTTCACGTGCTTTGCACTGAGCAGCATTGCTCTGCACGGTAGAAGAATACTGGGCAAACACAGAGAAGAAGAACATGAGCATCTTCTGTGCAGTTGCCCAAAACATGGCTGTTGCATCATGATATTACTCAATGTCTCTCGATCACTCATTCGCTCTAACAAGTACCAGGGGAATCGAATATATGATATACTGAATCGATGAGAATTGTGAAAATTCAGAGAGAGGAGCCCAACTTTCACGCGGACGCGGTGTTTGATTGGGATTCTACGCGGTGTTCAGACTTTTCATGTTTCGGATTCATATTTCCACCAAACAAAGTTGATAACATGACAATTGACAGCCATTTTAAATTTAATGTAAAATAATATTACACAATTTTTTAAAATTCTTAAATGACAAATACGTAAAAGCTATGGCCTATTGTTAGTCAGACGGCCTCCACTTCAATATCACAAATTCACGAAAAAAAATCAGAATTATTAGCAATGTATCTCTATTCTTGGCGGATTCATCGTCCTGTTACCCTGCATAGTCGTTGCTAATTTAGCTTTTGGCTTCTTTGAATATTCTTTTTCGGTATGTTCATCATTCATCACAGCACCAGTTTTGCCATAACAACTCTCTTGCTTTCTTTTACTCCGAAACAAAGCTGAACGCTTAACTTGGACATGGTCTCACTATGGTGAGGAGCATTCTAAATCTGCAATTCTTCTTTACTTTCACAAATATGCAAAAATTTTCGGGTACAATATTTGGGATTTCTGCATTGTAAATGGAACTCATCAAGCTAAGGCAACAGAGGCTTACAATTTTAGAACTACTGGAAACTTCTCCAATTTCTTCCCCATGTATTTAGCAGGTAAAGTGCTTTTACAACATATAATGGTTAATTTCGTCGTTTTGCAGTGATCTTCATCATGAAAGGAACTAATATTGATACAAAATTTGTGTAAATTTGTGAAAACGTAAGGTAAAACCAATAAGCTAAATTTGTGGTAACATACTGTTTCTATTACAAAATGACAATGTTTTATCATTACCATACTCACCAAACTTCCCTTCATCCCGCAAGCGGTTTAGATTAATTACAAATTTGTTTCCTTGTTTGCTTTACTTCATCCGCCCTGATCCGAAGAAACCTGTTGTAGTGTTCTTTGTAGGCCCCTTGTGAAGGACATATCATCTGGAGCGAGTTATTTCTGATGTAGACTTTCAGAGGTTACGTTTGACCGCCTTACGGGGTTTCTTTGCGTGTTGTGACTTTTTCCTTGGATGGTGACGTATTTTGTGGGGGAGGTGTTGGACCCGAAAAGAAGTTTTATTGAAATTAAAGGTGCATCAATTACAGCAACTTGAATAAGTCATAGGGTTAAGGGGAAGGGAAAATTGAGAGTATTGTGAATGAAACTCAGGAAATGCTTTAGAAATAGATGAGTATTAAAGGAGGAAACCCAAGTTGGGGCACAACAGAATGTCCACACATGCTTGTTACAAAATAAAATGACATAGAATTAGATGAGGCAAAGAGCTCTCAATTAAGGATAGAGAGAGTTCCAATGGTGACTCCACATAATGAAAAGGGAAAGCTTCCTTGTAGAGAGATTACTGATGCTAAGTGTAACTAGAACACACAGGTCTTTTCCATAGCTACAAGAGATGAACCAATTGATGACTGTCCAGATTGAACTTGGATGCTTAAGATGTGAGTTCAAGATGGGTGAGGCAAAAGATCTACAACTTCTCCAACCTGCTAAGCAAACATTTATTAGAATAATCTATCTTTTGAAATAGAACATTGCATCTTCGCTTCCAAATATAATATAAAATAGTAGGCCAAATAACTTTTCACAGAAAATTAAGATTAGCAGAAGTAATGTTCAGGTGACGTATTTCGTGAATCAAATCAATAGTGAAATGGCAAACTTTTCAAAGTTGCACCATTTTTTTAAAAATGGGGTTTGAGATTGACTTCACGTTATCAACTTGCGGAAGAAGTCATTGATCAAATCATTAATGAAATGTCAACTATTCAAAGTTACACCATTTTTTTAAAAGTTGGGTTTGAGATGGACTTCACATTATCAACTTGTGGGAGGTCATTGATCAAATTATTAATGAAATGCCAACTTTTCAAAGTTACACCCTATTTTTAAAAGTTGGGTTTGAGATCGACTTCACATTATCAACTTGTGGGAGAAGTCATTGATCAAATCATTAATGAAATGCCAACTTTTCAAAGTTACACTATTTTTTTAAAAGTGGGGTTTTGAGACCAACTTCACATTATCAACTTGTGGGAGAAGTCATTGATCAAATCATTAATGAAATACCAACTTTTTAAAGTTACACCATATTTTTAAAAGTTGGGTTTGAGACCAACTTCACATTATCAACTTGTAGGAGAAATCATTGATCAAATCATTAATGAAATGCCAACTTTTCAAAGTTACACCATTTTTCTAGAAGTAGGGTTTAAGACCAACTTCACATTATCAACTTGTAGGAAAAGGAAGTCATTGATTTACATGATTTTAAAAATCATTTTAAAATTGAGATTGATATTTTTTTTATGTTTATAGACCCTATAATTCTATTGGACAATAGAAATATACATGATATGACTTTCAAAAACATCATTAAAAAATTACCAAATATTCTTAGTAACATTTAAAAAAATCAACCAAATTTGCAACTATAATATTTTATCTATGTGTATGTGTAGTATGCTCCAATGCAATACATTGCAAGAAAATATGGTATTCATCTTCAATGCTATTTTTATTATATAGTCAGCATATTCATTCTTCAAAAGGAATTTTGTGTCATCTAACTATTTCAACTCTTACGAGATGAGATCCCATTAGCACCCTATTGATCGTGCATCATAACTAATCTTCCAAGGTGATTATAAGATTGTGCGTATTTGCCTCACCACTTGCATGGAGTAGACTAGTTGAAAGGGGATGTTTCTAGCATTTAAGCTTTTATTGGTGTATTAGGATTCATTGGTATCATGTACAATCAAATATACTATATTTCAAGAGTGACAACCATCTATGTATGGTAGATCAATTCTATCATCAAGTGTTTCAAATTAGTGGCACTCACCCCTATCTAATCAACTAGTAAGTTGCATAGTTTAAGGTTTGTGTAACCACCTAAGGAATGTGGACACATTTTTAGCTCTTACAAGTCATAAAGATCTACTTAGGGTAAAACAGAAAGAACATCTGATTATGAAATTTAAGTTCTTTTAAAGGCAGTTTGTTTGTTAAGCAAATTACAATGATTCTGTGATACATATTTCCATTAAAGTTCAATATTGAAGGTGGTGCTAACAATATTGTAGAGTTCAATAAAATAGAAAGACTCATTATTATCAATATTGCAGGTGGTGCTAGCAAGGAAATGGTTCCACATCATTGATCAATTTATAAAAGATTGAAAGGTTTTACATGGTATAAAAAGAATAAGTTTTGATAACAAAGTATGGAATATACTTTTCAACATCTTTCTTGTAATATTGGTGAATATATCATGTAACCCATGGATAATAATCTTTTCTGAAAATTCAAATTTTGATGCAAAAGTTCTTAAATTGAGTATGATGCAAGGAGTGAAGTAATTAGAGAGAGAAATGACTTTTTTTTTAAACTGTGAACTCAACCTATCAATATAGAAATACTATACATTACTTTACAAGAACCAAAAGTAGGTATTTTAATTTTGGCTTAGTCTTGTGAAGTTAACTTCCCATTTCCTAGTTTTGATGTAAAGTTACTAGAAAAATTAGTTTTCACATGTATGGTTTTCACTTTTCCATGGTTAATATTAGAGAAAATTTTATTCTTTAGGTTACAATTTTATGGACAATCTCTTTGTCCAAGAAGTTAGTGATCCTCTTAAGTGGATAATTTTGTTGTGTTTTTAAATTGTAGTTTGTTAATGTGCTAAGAACTACTCTAATTTAAAAAGGAACAATCATGGTAAAGGTGGTCCAATAAATAAATAAGAGTGTCCCACTATAAGGACACTCTACTACTCCCACAACTGAAAGCAAGGTAAGAATTTAAGCCACAAACTCATAATTGGGAGATGAATGTCTTAACCACTATGATACACCCTTGGGCACTATTAGCTTATTTGTTGAATGATAAGTTGCTTAGCTTGTAGGTTATATTTTTTTGGTGTTATTGTTTAATTAGGTTTTTTGGTAGTTGCATTTTGTTAGTTAATGAAACAAGAACTGAAATTTTATTGTATTTATAGATCCTCTAGATCTATTAGATAGTAAAAGTATACATGTTATGAGTTTTAAAATATCATTAAGAAAATTACCAAGGATAATTGATAATATTTGGAACAAATCAACCAAACTTACAATTATAATATCTCTTCTATATCTAATGTATTCGAATGTAGGATACTGTAAAAAAAGATGGTATTCATCTTCAATGCTATCTATATTGCACAATCTACATATTCATTCTTCACAAGGAATACTCAACCATTTACCTATTTTAACTCTCAAATGATGAGATCTCATTTGTGCTCTACTAATTGTGCATTGTAACTGATGAGGAATAGTAATAGATAAATAGTTTGCCTTTAAAGTACAATTGTCTAATAAATGTTTTCCTCTTTGATTAAATTACTTATCTTTAGAGCACAGATTTCATTCTACACTTTTCTCATATTCTAACAAGCCTTGAGGATTCCAATGACTAATATAGATTTGATAAGAACTAATTCTAGCATTAAAATCACCACATATGTAAATTCTTCCTCTTTGAGAAAAACTGGCAATATTGATGCCAAGGGATTGAAAGAAAACATCCCTTGATAAACCTTCTCATTCATAGAGTGTGGCTTCTCTAAGTGCATAGTAAAATACTAAAAATAAAAAAAATTACTGTAATATTTTTAGTCAAACATACTAACTATATTCATCTACCATTTCCATTTGGACCTACTTAAGAAGAAAATTAGTTGTTCATTAATTGTATTTCTCATGATATTTCTAAATAGGATTTTTTGGTTCATTGCACAAGTTACTTATGCTTGTTATGATAGATTGTGTCTTGTAGGCATTACTTCTTCTTTCTTTTACTACTTGTTTTATTTGTTTTATATTACATGTATCATTAATTATCTTTTAGAAGTTGCTCTTTTATAGATTGTTTAGGTTTATCAAACACTTTATAAATAATAATGAGATATTCTAATGTTTCTTAAATGAATTTGATTTTTTAGTGGATCTGATTTTCTTTCAATGAATATGATTCTTTTAGTTGATTTAATTTTTCTCAAATAGATTTAATTTCTTTAGAATTCCCCTATGGGGGATTCTATATTACTTTCAACTTCTTCAACCAATGTTAAAAATTCTACTTTTTTTATTGATGTAGAAATTTTTGTTGATTTTCAAAATGTAGATTTGCAAGCTAGTATGAAAAAAGTTGTGATACCTTCTTCTACTAATATTAATGCAATGAAGACACTTGATTTTATTCTTCCTGATGATGTATATGAGTCATTAATTGTTGATCTTTCATTATGATATGTGATGAGTAGCAAATACCCCTACGCTCAACCATACGAATCACAAGCGTTCACGCATAATCTGGTTGAATTCCATAGACCTTAAGTCTTCAAGTACACTGGCTCTAGAAAGTGAAATCTAATCATGACGATCATTGTCTTCCTAGTTACACTTGTGAAATACAAAGGTATGGTTAAGTGCAACTGAGGCATGTGATTTTTATCATTTTTTATTTTATGTTTTATGTTCTTGGTGCTTAAAATAAAGGATTGAAGTAATTTAATGGCTAATTTAATCTAACTGACTCATTAATCTCTAGCTAATCCTAACATAAATACTCGGTCCCACTTTTTGTACACATCCTGAATATGTATGATGAGCAGTGAGGTACCCCTATGCTCAACCATACGAATATAAGCGTTTCATGCATGATCTGGTCGAATTACAAGGACTAAGTGCCTATGTGCCTTCATGGAATAATAATGGGTTGGTTAATCATTGTCTTCCCAAACTTACTTGTATGCCACGATTGTATGGTTAAGTAAGTCCGAGGCATATGATTTTTATGGTTTTTATGTGTTTTATATCTTGTGCTAATAAGGAGGTGGAGAGAGATAACTAAGTAACTAATCTGAATTAACTACTCATTAACTAAGTTCTAAGTACTCCTAACACCAGTATTCGTTCCCACTTACTGTACACATCCTAAACCAATGCAACAATGCTGGGATTACCAAACGCTAATTTTTATTGGGTTGCCAAGTGCTACATGCATGCTTGAAGTGGTCGTACTGAGTGTATTTAACTAAGAGAGTTGTACGGTGAGAGAGATCATTAATTAACTAATAAATAAGTAAATAATAATTAATGCTAATTAATCTATTCTATATGCTACAAGGTTTATCATAAAGTTCGTCTTTATTGTCGTACACAAAGTGTGCTCAAGTACACAATGCTTGAATAAAGATCCGTTCACTCTATCACTCCTACTACGGGCACGTAGAAATAATTCTAACTCTGGGGGGAAATTTGGCAAGAGTTTGGCTAAGGGTCTAACTTCTAATGTGGAAACCAAGGGTGCCACCTCTTATTTATAGGCAAGGGGACAAGCTACAATATCGAGTATTTGACATTGCATGGTTGATCCGATATCACAGACGTGATATCGAGGATGCGATATCGTGGTTCATCATACCCCCATGACTGAATGAAAACTTGTCCTTGAGTTCCTTATAGTATATTAGGAAGGAATGGGATTATTGATTGAATGACCATTGACAGTGGAACGGGGTGACTAACTCAATGTGCCCAGTGAACGAATCAACAATACAATACATGATAGCATTAGTGTTCACAATCACAAAGGTGAACACTATACATAAGTGACATTCACCCTTATTTGGCAGCTGGAAGAGAAGAAGGAGACAGAGAGAAAAGAATAAGATGTGTTGCTGCCAATGCTAAGATTGCACCTTCCATTGTTCATCCATAGCCACGCCACCAATCTTTCTTCTTTCATAAACATTCCAATTTCGGTCCATCCTGAGTGTTTCCTCCAGGTCCAGTTCATTGTTGTATGATTGTCATTTGCACACACAACATAGTTACAAATAAGAGAGGGTAGATAAATCACAATGCAGTTGATACCTTGCCTTGATGTAAAGTGCATTGGCTGAGTTGTGGTTATGGCAAATAATGATTCTAGAGACTTAACACTGGTGACTACCTAAGGTGTAGGGGTTAGGAAAAATTGAAAAAATTGTCCTAGGGCCCCCATGACTAAGAGCGATCTTCTAGTAGTGATAAGATGGAAAAAGATAAGGAATAAGAAAGATGGAGAAAAAGTAACAATGAAAACACCAATAAAATGGATGTCATAGATGGGGATGAAACAAAAAATTATTGATTGCAGAAAATGTTTAAGGGAAAGAAGTTAACAAGTGCACCAAAAAGAAATGCTAGTGCATCCTCCCCAAAGTAGGCTCATGCCCTTGATGCCCTGACAGACCCACAAACCAAAGAGTTCATAGGCTCTAGGAATGTCATTTGGAAGCAAGAGTTAAAAACCTACCCATAAGAAATTACCGAGGAAAAATAATGCATCAACCAAGGTACAAACTAATGATAAAATTGACAATGAGGTGAAAAATGGAAAATAAATATGGAGAGGAGAGGATGGAATGGAAACCCAAGAATGAGGTTATGTAAAATCCCTTGTGTATTTTATGGTTAATGTGACTGAGTAGAACTCATTCCAAGTCCAAGCTCAATAAACCACATTTAGTGACCTCGCATCAACACATTTGACCAACCTATTCTCTTGAAGCAACAAGAATGCCTTTACAAAAAGTCACCACCATTCCAAGGAGAGCGAGATGGAGAACTAGGAAGCGAGAAAAGGCCTTAGTTAGAGGGAACTTTCAGGCATGGGTAACATGTCATGTCTTTCCAGTACCGTAACCAGTGCATGTAGCCCAAGTTCATTATTGTGTCTAAGGGGTATGCTTTTAATTTACATTTTTTTCCTTTTTTTTATGTGAGAACCACACCATGCAAAGACTTATTTTTTATGTACTCAACTTCCAAAGATTTGATGAATGGTCAGAATGGCGAAAAACTCAAAGAAAAAACATCCAAGCACTCAAGAGAATAGCCAGTATAGATGCATAGAATCCCCTTAAAGTCATACCCTTTTCATCCTTTGAGTCTTTCCTTAGTCTGAGAAATACCTAGCCACCAAGTTGTTAACAGTTTTATTAAAGAAAGGGACTGTACAGTTCCAAGCCAAGGAAAACCATAGGATTTTATGGATGCATGAACAACATGGACTCATTGCCTATTTAATCAAAATAACCATACCCTAATATCAACATTTTACTCAAAGGTAAAATCCAAAGATTAGCAATCAATGTGGTATTATTCATGCCACCATCATGAACACTTATTGGGTGATGAACAAAATAAAGTAATCACACAAAGAAATGGTAAAAATATGAATGATGGTGTAAAGAAAAAAAGTTTAAAGAAATGTGCAAAACAAAAACATGTAAAACAAAAATTTAGAAAGAGCTAAAGGCCTTCAATGATTAGCAGAGGTGGCCATCTCCCCCATGACTAAGTTGGAAGGAGGAGATCTAAAATAATGAGCAAGGTTGCCCACCTATAGAGGTAGCATATGTTCTAGCTATCCTAAACTCATAGAAAGGTTTTGTTTATTGCACGTTGGGTAGTAGTCTCTTATCTGGGCTCTTAGGTTTATATATGGTTATGGCTCCTGAAGGAAAAGTTGCATAGATAATGTAAGGTCCTTCCCATAGTGTTTGAAATTTGGTATGTTGTGACACGTGTGGGATTCCAGTAGAGAACCTTATCTCCTAGCTGATACTTAATTTTCCTAATTTTCAGGTTATGACATTGTTTAATAAATGCTTTATGCAACTCATTAGATGACAGGGCAGCTAGGCAGTTCTCATCTAGCAAGTTAAGAGTCATCAACCTTTGTTTTTACGCTAGATCAAGGTCAAGGTTGAGGTTACATGCCACAGCTAGTGTACAGAGCTCAGTTTGGATAGGGACCATTGCAATTTTTCCATACACTAAGTCATAGGAAGAGTAGCCTATAGGGAGTTTCCATGTGGAGCGGTATGCCCAAAGAGCATCATTCAACTTAGTGCTCCAGTCTTGCCTATACTTGCTAATGGTTCTAGTCAGTACCTTAGTAATCTCCCTGTTGGTGACCTCGGCTTGACCATTTTCTTGGGGGTGGTATGGTGTAGTCAATTTATGCTCAACCCCTAAGCATTGCATTAACTTCTAAAAAGTTGCACATGTAAAGTGTGTATCATTATCTAAGATAAGTGCACGTGGCACACCAAACCTATTGACGACTTGTTGCTGAACAAATCATGTAGCTACAGATGATGTGCAATCTTTAACGACAGTTGCTTCAACCCATTTTGTTAAGTAGTCTACAGCAACTATGATGTATGCTTTTCCATTGGACATTGGTGTAATGGACCCCATGAAATTGATTCTCCAAATGTCGAAGGGTTCTAACAGTTGAATCCATTGTTGTGGAGCCTCCATTCTAGCAATCATTCCCCCATCACATTGACAACGCTCACAAGATTGGATGAATAGATGGGTGTCCTGGAACAAGGTAGGTCAATAATACCCTACAAGTAGGATCTTAATAGCCATTCGTCTCCCAGCATAGTGACCCCCACAAGGGCCCTCATGAGCATCTCGGAGAACTCTTAGTTTATCTCTATTGGGAGCACACCATTGAACGAAGCCATCAAGACATACTGTGTAAAGTTGTCCATTGATCTTCATAAAGTACTTGGCTTTGTGAAGAAACTATTGTTTCTTCTTAAGGTCTAACTCTTATGGTGTTTGTTGGGTAAGGAGATAGGTAACAATGCTACTGTACTAGTTTGTCTTTGTGGGTGATTGGTTATTCACTACATTGGAAAAGAGGAACTCATCAAGGAAATGATCAGAAATTGGATACTCATCCTCTTTGCTATCCTAGCACAACCAAGATAAATGATTAGCAACTACATTCTCAATGCGTTTATGATCGATCATCATTAAATCAAACTCTTGTAGGATTACTAGCCATCATATAATATGGGAGCTTACCATTGGCTTATTCATGAGGAACCAAATTGCACTATGATCTATATGTATGAATACTTTGTACCCCAATACATAGTGCCTAAATTTTTTAGTGTAAACACTATGACCATTAATTCTTTTTCTGTAGTAGTGTAGTTAAGTTGTGCACTAGCTATACTTTTACTTGCATAGTGGATGTAATGAGGGTGTTACTAGTCATCTAACTATGTAAGCATAGCTCTTAAGGCATAGTTGGACACATCAATTATGACATAGAATGGTTTGGACCAGTCAGGAGCTTGTAGAATGGGTGTTTCTACTAGCTTTTGTTTCATAGTTTGGAAAGCTAGTTCACATTCCCTGGTCCACTCGAAGGGTATGTCATTTTTTGTTAACTTAACCAATGGCTTGGAAGCCTTCAAAAAGTTCTCTATAAATCTCCTATAGTAGCTAGTGTGTCCAAGGAATGACTGAATGTCTTTGACAGTTTCTGGTTGATGGTTAATTCCTTGGATGACTTTGATTTTCTCAAGGTCTACCTCTATCCCTACATGTGAAATTTTATGTCCAAGTACTATGCCCTCTTGGACCATTAAATGGCTCTTCTGCTAGTTGAGATTTAGATTAGTTTCTACACATCTTTTCAGCATTTGCTCTAACTGGTCCAAGGCTTGATCAAAACTTTCTCCATAAGTGGAGAAGTCATCCATAAAGACTTCCACACCATATCCTATCTGTTGTTGGAATATGCTGAAAACTAAGCATTGAAACGTGGTAGGGGAATTGCACAAGCCAAACAACATTTTTTTGTATGCAAACGTTTCCCAAGGACTGGTGAGCATAGTTTTGGCTTGGTCTTCTAGGGCTATTTATATTTGGTTGTATCAGCTCTAGCCATCCAGAAAACTATAATAGCGATGCCATGTGATTGTGTCTAAGACTTGGTCAACAAATGGCAACAGAAAGTGATCCTTAAATGTTGCCATGTTTAGCAGCCTAAAATCTACATACACCCTTCATTTTCCTTCCTTTTAAAGCATTATTACCAAGGGGCTAACCCATTCGCTATTAGCAATTGGATATATGAACCTAGCCTTTAGAAGCTATTCAATTTCTTCTTTCACTACTTGCTTCAACTTTGGGTTCAATCACTTCTGTGGTTGTTTTTGAGGCTTCATGGAGGAGTCAGTGCAAATCCTATGCTGGCATATCCTAGGATCCATTTCAGTTAATTCTGGATATGACTAGGTGAAGGCTTTTGACCACTTGTTGATTACATTGAGCAGACTTTCTTTTTGTTGGGGAGTGAGTCTTGCATTAATGATTATCAATTTTCCATTCTTAAGGAACATGTACTCTATACGGGTGGGCAATGGTTTTAGCTCTAGGGGCTCTTGTTTAAATTTTTTAGGAATTTCCAACTTTTCCCAGTTGATGTTTTCTAAGTTAGGACTAGAAAGTTGGTGGTGGACTTACTCTAATGTATCTATGCTATCTATGTAAGCGTAAGTCAAACCCTCAGTTAGTTCCATTCATATAAGTGAGCTACTTTCTTGATCAGTTGTTAGCCACTATGTGTCTTCTTGTCATATGGCTGCTGCATACAGGCATCTTTGTATGTTGATCATTTGTGCACACTGATTGCATGCAGGCAATGTTAAACTTTTCACAACCCATGATCTCTGCATGCAATTGCATCCTATGTTACTGTATGTAATGCATGGAACCTTCTTCTTCTTAATCTTTCCGAAAGTGTTTTCCTTAGATATTTCTAGGGAAAGATCATAAATTCCTAGGTGTGCATTGATAGTGCTTATCCATGACCTTCCCATTATGATTGGGAAGTCCCCCTTACTATTATTCACTTGAATCACTAGGAAGTTAGCTGGATACGACCATCCACAAACAGTGGTAATAATGTCCTCCACTAATTCCAAGGGAACAATGATGGATTGGTCAGCTAACTCTAAATGGACATTGCTCTTTTTTAATGAGGTCAGGTTCTAGGCCTTATACATTTCTTGGGATATTAGGTTGACACTGAAACTTGAATCCAAAAGAGCTTTGCATGGCTCATTCCTAGTGATTTGTAGATATATTAGGGGACTTCTAGGATTAGCGAATTTCTTGGGAAGGTGGCTAGCTTTGATCTAATCAGTAATAGCATGCATTAACATGATCGTATGCATTGAATGTGGTGTTAAGTTTGAAGGGGGCTTTGAAGCTTTAGTTGATACGGAGGTGTCCAAAGACTCAGCCACTTGTGGTTGCAAAGGCTTGGTTGGACTGTTGGCTCTGAAGAAAGATCTTTTCTTTTCACAGTTGTCAAAACCAATAGTAGGTTGAGGATTCATAGCCCTTGTGACATTAGGTTGCTATGGCTAAGCAGGGAGTTCACCTTGCATTGCTGGAGTAGGTGGTAATGGAGCTATTGGTGGGAGAGATGCGATTGGATTGGAAGGATGGTACACTTGTGGAATGTCACCCCTAGGAGAGGGAGTCCTATAGTATTCATAGGCTTGGTAGTGATGTTGGGGAGTAATGTGACCAACAGAGTCATGTGGAGAGATTGGATGTTGCACGTAATATCCATATGGGTCAAGTTTCTGGTAAGGATATTGTTGTCTTGGTGGCAGCATTCCCCATAATTGTGGGTGCTACCACTGTTGATGCTACTCAATTGATTATGGTGGAGTTCCACTTGGATAATACGTTACAAGTTGGTGAAACTACCTTGGAGATAAGGTAATTGTCAGTATGTTTGCCATTTATTTAAATGTGGATTAAGTGCATACACCCTAGACTCTTGCAGATGTGAGATCACAAGGCAACATCCCTTGGGATGGTTGTATTGACATATCTTGCATCCACTATCATCATCTATATCTGAGTCCACAACCTCTTCAATAATAGTAACTTTACCCTTACCCTTGTTACATGCATTTTTTGCTTCTCTTTTTTTTTTGTCACGCTCACTACCTCGCTCTCTAGACTACTCTACTACTTTGAGAACAGTTTAAAGCCTACTATTCAGGGAGTCCCACATTTGGTCTACCTTTGCTGATAGTTCTGATGCTAACTTTTGGATAGGCAAGGTTTTCCTATTCACCATCTCTTCAAGTGATGACTCTTCCTCATCCTCACAAAATCTTACTCCCTTCTTTCGGAGGGAAGGATCTCAATTATATTATTCCACACTTTCTCTCTTTCATAGCTCACCTTCCTCCTTAGCAACTTGCTCCAGCAGTCTATGAATTTGATGGAACCTAAGCTCAGATAACCTTCCTTGGGCATAAGTTCCAAGGGTTCTTTTCATTTCATGCCTAAGCCCATCTACGAGATGGCGTAGTTGATCCCACTATGAATAACCATGGCCAGGACAACGATGTCATAGTGCATAATAGCGGCCCATGACAACATCCAAGGGTTCATGACTTCCTTGTTTCCATCCTTGGATTTTCTTTCGTAGGTTAGACACCCAAGAGTACATTTGGTACTAATCATTGAACAGTTCTAACATAGTACTCCACCTACAAATGGATTCTAGTTCTAAGGACTGGTACCAACTTTCAGCTTCTTCTATTAGTGTCTGTGGGAACAACTTAAGTTTTTGCCACTTGTTTTCTATGTTTTGCAAGGCACACACATCATGAAATGCTTGTAAGTGATTTTCAGGATTAGCGTTATATCCCCCTTCAAATCGTGGGATGTTATTCATGTCTAACCTCTTGATCCTACTATCTTTTTAATGCCTTGTTGGAACTCTCACGGCCTCAGCTATATCTAGCATTCACGCGAGTAGGGGTTCATCATGATCATCTTGTTCATAGCGGCTATGGTGCCTACATGGTTCCATACTCTCCCTTCTTCTATGGTGTGATTCCCTAGAGTGCCCTCATCCTCTGTCTTCGTTGTCTCGTCTGTGACTTCCACTTTGTTTGCCCTTATCCACATGATCTATTTCTCTATGGCTACATTAGAAAACGGAAGGAGAGGCTGAAGGAGATGATGAAGATGAAGAAAAAGGAGAACCACCACCATGATGGTTTCTACTACCTTCTCTTCAATGGTCTCTACGTCAATCATGATTGCGATCAGAATGCCCACCTTTGTCATGTGTCTTTGTTCCTTTTTCGGACAACTTTGTGTCCGTTGGTATTAGCAGTTGGGTTATGAATAGTAAAATGAAGGTTCTGATACACAACCCCTTGGCCTATGTCAAGGGGAGGAACATCATTATGTGGATGACTACCTAAGGCATGTTCATCACCCTCAATTTCACTTAAAAGATGGGGGCCATCCTTGGACCATTTTCCCTTCAAAGACTTATGGTATCTCTCTTGTTGCAAATCCCTTTGACGTTGCACCTCTGTGGGATGATAATCTCTTGAATCATAGTCCTACGCAATGTATTCTATGTGTAAGTGTGGCATGCCTATCCATGTGAGGGCACGAAGAAGCATACTTGGGACTGAACGGTCAGGAGGTAACACTATGTTACCTTCCAAGTCACGCCAATGCAGCTATTCGTCTTGGTGGAGAATAAAGGTGAAGTCAGGTACATATTCATTGAGATGAATATATACCACACGAAATTGTTAAGGAATTGGCAGATCAACATCACATGTATTCTGCTGCCGATTGCTTCTTGTGTTAGTCTTAGGCGATGAAGTGCTTTTGTGCGAAGAAGAAGACATCTTGTCTTATTCAATTTGTGATGAGTCATGAATTGTTGGCTACGATATCCAGGCCATGATATCATGTATGCGATATCACAACCTAGACGTAATATCGTGTACGCGATATCACAGCCTGTTTGCTCATCTATAAATAAGAGGTAGGTAGATCTAGTAGGGAGCTTTTTGGAAGTTTTTTAAGTTTAAGTTTTCAATATTTTTTAGTACATCAATTTTTCCTCTCAACCCTTTTCTCCCAGTGCATGCCCGCAGTGTGATGATTGTAATTGTACGACATCCTTATTCTAGTGTGATGTACTTGGACACACACATGACTGGCAATAAAGATCAAGATGACTTCATCATTGCAACATCCACTTAGCTTAATTATTTAATTTTTATTGTTATTTACTGCTTTCTTAGTTAATATCTCTCTACCGTTATCTCCTAGTAATGCGGAATGAGTACAACTTAATCATGAGCATTTAAGTGTGACTACTTGGTAACCCAGTAGCGTACTTAGGCCATGTGCTTGGTAATCCCAGTGGTAGTCACGCACGAGGTCCAAGATGTGTACAGATGATTAAGGAACGAATGCTCATCATACTTAGGCTAGTTTAGATGCTCTTTCTCTCTCTCTCCTAGCTTAGCCAATATTATTTCCCATCATACCTAGGAGTAGCATTAGTGTAGGAACACATCATACACCTCACTCTGGACTAAACCATATGTGACAAAGCTAATACGAGCCTAGGTGGGAAGACAACGAACTACAATCTACGAGTAACTATCTAGATACCACAATTAGCCCATCTACGGAGTTTGACTGGATCATGCGTGAAACACTCATATTCATATGGTTGAGTGTAGGGGTACCTCGCCACTCATCAATGTACTATTATCTTTTTCTTAATTAATCCTAAGGGTTCGTTCCAATGATGTGAATGATTTCCTAAGTTCTACTTAGCGCACAAACAACTAAGTCCTCGAAAATAGTGTTAATGATGAGCACCGAGGTACCCCTACGCTCAACCATATGAATATGAGTGTTTCACGCATGATCCGATCGAATTCCAAGGACTAAGTGCCTATGTGCCTTCGTGGAATAATAATGGGTTGGTTAATCGTTATCTTCCCAAACTTACTTGTATGTCACAGTTGTATGGTTAAGTGAGCCTGAGGCATATGATTTTTATGGCTTTTAAGTGTTTTATATCCTGCGCTAATAAGGAAGGGGAGAGAGATAACTAAGTGACTAATCTGAATTAACTACTCATTAACTAAGTTCTAAGTACTCCTAACAACAGTGTCCATTACCACTTGCCGTACACATCTTGAACTAGTGCAACACTACTGGGATTACCAAACACTAATCGTTACTGGGTTTCCAAGCGCTACATGCATGCTCGAAGCGGTCGTAATGAGTGTATTTAACTAAGAGAGTTTTAAGGTGAGAGAGATCATTAATTAACTAAGAAAGCATTAAATAATAATTAACGCTAATTAATCTATTCTGGATGCTGTAAGGTTTATCATAAAGTTCATCTTTATTATCGTACACAAAGTGTGCTCAAGTACACAATGCTCGAATAAATATCCGTTCACTCTATGACTCCTACTACAAGCACATAGAAATAATTCTAACTCTGAACGAAAAATTTGGCAAGAGTTTGGCTAAGGGTTTAACTTCTAATGTGGAAACCAAGGGCACCGCCTCATATTTATAGCTAAGGAGATAGGCCGTGATATCAGGTATCCGACATCACATGGTTGATCCGATATCACGTATATGATATCGTGGTTCATCAACATATAACATTGTTGAGTTACCAAACATTAAGCATCATTGGGATTAACAAGCATCATGCACATGCTCAAAGTGATTGTACTTATGTGTTTAATTAATTACTATTTAACTTAGCTAACTTAACTTAGCTTAATTTAGCTTAATTACTTGGAAGCATTAAATAAAATTGCATAAAACATTAAATTCATAAATAAAATATTTAATCTAGCCAAGGTGCTGCAAGGTTTATCAAATAGATCATCTTTATTTCTGCACATACGACCGTGCTTAGCTACAATAGTGCTCAAATAAAGATCCCTACACTCAATGACTTCTATTGTGGACACTTTGGAAAATATTCTAACTTTGGAGAAAAGAAATTGCAAGAGCTCTATTATCCTATGAAAAAAAATATGTCCAAACTATGCACCTAAGTGCTATATTTATAGGCTAGCACACATCTAGTAATATTGGATATCTAACATTGCTTCTTGGTCCCCGATATTGGGTATTTGATATCAGGGCTTCGATAATGAAGCAGAACAAAATACACTTCATCATAACCCCACGATGGAATGAAAACTTGTCCTCAAGTGAACAAAAAGAGGAACAAGTCCCTTACAAAATATTGGGAAGGTGTGGGATTATTGACTGATATGTAAATTGACTCAGATTAAATTGGTAGACTCTAAGTACCCAAGTGTACAAATCTATAATCTTTTACAAAATTTGCTATTCATGGTAATAGAATTGAACACCTTGGCCAAAACTAACATCTAACTCCTCTGGCAGCTAAAGAGTGAGGGAGAAGATTCAATGATCATGAAAGGTCCTCATAGCATGGTGTTACTGCTTATTCTTTGGTAAAGACAGTTCCACTTTCAACCCACATTTTCCATTGTAATCACAACAAAATCACAGATTAGTGTACAATGTGTAGCATATAGCTTTTAGGTACCTTGTCTCATCAGTAGTTACACTTGGCTAGGTTGTGATTATGATGGATTGATTCTTTTAATAGTGTTAGAGCGAAGATAGAAAAATGGGGTGAAATGGATAAGTGGTACTTTACTAAATTTTGAAAGCCCAAATGTGATAAAATACTTGAAGAGGGTTAAATAATTCATAATAATAGAAAAGAGGATTTCACTTAAAAATGTTGTGAAGATGTGCACAATTGAATGTTATCGATGGGACACACAAAAGGATTTGATTATAAGAATGTCTAAGGATAAAGAACTTAACTAACCCAACCAAAAGGTATGTAAGTGGGTCCTCCCTAAAGTAGGCACATGCCCTTTGTCACTGTTACATAACCTTAAACCAAAGAGTCCATGAGCCCTAAGGGTGATTAATGGTTATGGAAAGTTAAGTACGAAAACTTGGAAGAAACTACCTAAGAATTTCAACACATCAAACCAAGACATTGAACAAGGACATAAACACCAATAATGAGGTGAGGCATGGAAAGCATAGATGGATGAGAGAGAAAGTGAAATGGAGTTCCTAATTAAGGTCACATGAAATCCTTTATAAATTTTGTGGTTAAATGACTTGATAAAATCCATCCTTAGTCCAGACCAAAACCAACCAGGTTTAGTGGCTTCACATCACCTTTGTAAGATCAATCCACCCCATTGAGACACAAGAGTGCTTCCATAGAACAACCACCATTCCTTATTTAAGAAGAAAAGAGAAGAAGGAAGTGAGAAAAAGCCTTAGTTATATAGGAATTTTAAGAATGGGTAACATGTCTTTCTAGTCCCATAACCAATGCCTATGTCCCATTTATTTTGTCTAAGGCATGTGCTTCAAATTCCCATTGGTTTTTTGTTTGAAATGGAAACCACACTATGCAAAGACTTATTCAACTTCCTATTATTGATTGACATAGAATGGTAAAAAATCCATGAAAACAAACATGCATCCAAGTAAGTAGAAAGGCACTGAGTCCCCTTGAAGTCACACCCTGTTCAAACCTTTGAATCCTTTCCAAGTCCAAAAACTACCAAGGTCATAAGTTGGTTAAAGTTCTATTAATGAAAAAGGACTTCATACTTCTAGAACAAGGAAAACTATAGAGTCTGTGGATGGGTGGATGGGTGGATGTCATGGACTCACTACCTATTTCATGAAAAAGAAACCATGTTCTAGTTATTAGTAACAAAATTCAAATCTAGAATCTAGACACCAACAATCAAATAACCAGATAGCACATGCCCACATCAAACAAACCACACTATACCTAGTGGCAATAAGGCATGTTATTATTAAAACACAATAAGAAAATCACACCCAAAAAAAGAAAAATATACAAGAAATTGTAAAATATTTAAGAAAAATAAAACATACTAACAATGTTGTAAAACAATAAATTTGAAAAAATTAATAACATAAAAACAAAAAGGCTTAAGATAAAGAAGGTGTAAAAAAAAGTTGTAAAAATAACAAGGTATAAAATAAAAACATGTAAAACAAAAAGATGAAAAATTGAGGAGCCACTTACATAGTTAGCATGGATGACCATTTTCCCCAAAACTAGGTTGAAAGGAGGAGATCCAAAAAATCAAGTGTCGTTGACCACTGGCTTCCTTATACTCATGGAAAGGTTTGATTTGTTGCATGTTGACCAATTGTTTTTTTTTTTGGACTCTCAAGTTTGTAAATCAACATGGCCCTAAAAGGAAAGGTTTCATAAATGATATAAGGCCTTTCTCACAACATTTGGAATTTAGTTCGTTGAGGTACATGCATGGGGTTCTAGTAGAGAACTTTATCTCGAGATTGGAATTTTACTTTCCTTATTCTAAGAGTTTGAAACTTTTTTGCTTTGAATCCCAAGTTTTTGGAAAAGAAAATGCCTAAGAGATTACCTTATCCACAAGGTAATTTTAAATAGTCCTACAACCAACAACACTATCCAAGTAGGACTCCTCTTCAACCTCAAGATTGTTAACAACAACAATGGCAAAATCCACAATCATGGGGGATGCCATCACCAAGTCAGTAATATCTCTATTGTTAGCCAAACCCTTATGGATATTTTGTTCAACAACCTATTTCTCTGAATGGTTCAACTTCCCATACCTCAACATACTACTACTATCCTTCTGAATACCATCAACCTACAACATCTCATGTGGGATCACCATCTTATGGCTCTTATCATCCATCACATCCTCAATACTCTCATACTTCCCTCTAACATATGTCACCATCAACAATGTAGGAAGGATTGAAACCATAACCTCAATAAAAGAATGCAACTTGTGCTGTGAACATACAAAAGGATAATAGTGCTAGTAGCCCTCAAAAAAAGTCTTAGGAACATCCTTTCTTTAGGATAGTTTCCACACATGTAAATCGAACCAAAAGACCTACTAGCTAATCAAAACTAGCACAAGGGAAATCTTGTGGAATGTCCTTCCTTACAAAAAATATGTCTCCTAATCCTATGGAAAATCCCACAATCATTATCACTCTAACACAACACATAAAAGATGAACCTATTACTGTGGAGAGATAGATTATTCCATGCATTACTAATAATGATAAAGGATGTGACTATGTTCTGAACATTCAAAGTATTAACATGATCACTATACCAATCCACAATAAACTTGAGGAACAAGTGTGTATGCAAAACTATGTCTACACAATGGCCACTAAATCAAAAGATACCAAGTGACTAGAAAATAATATTACCAAACCATTTAAAATATTCATGGAAATATCCAAACCACATATTAGTTCTAGTCCTAAGAAAGTGAACCAAACAAAGAACTTAGAAAAAGACATGTTACAGTTTTACTATACATTAAAAAAAGATGATAAACAAGGAGCCCCAAGAATTAAAATAGAAAATCAAAAAGAAAATATATCTAAACCCTCTAAAAAGGAAATACCTTCAAGCCCAACTGAATATATGTCTCTAAATGATTGAAACCTAATTATCATCAGTGTTAATATGCTAACAAGAGAAAAATTAAATTATTAAAGATGATAAATGGAAAAATTATGATGTATAACTAAGGTATGCTTGCCCATGAGTTTAGTCATAGGGGAGATGCCCTATCTTGAATCAATAATTAATAAGTGCATTTTTTACTTTTTGTTTTACTATTTTTTATCATTTTCCTATTTCTTCAAAAAATTTTGATTCTTAATATGTTTTAAATTTCTTGTTATTTTTATTTTCTTTATAATTTTCTATTTTCTTGAGTCATTTTCTCTATGTTTAATGGATGGTTACTATGTTTCTACCAATAATATTACCAATCATGATGAAAGTTGACATCATGTGTTGTGTCTTTGTCCTATGCTATCAAGATGACTAGGTAAATAATTGTGTAATGCAATGAGACCACATCATCCATCCCTCTAGTTTCTCTAAATAAAGGATCTGTATCATGAAAATAATATGGTCATTCTCATATGAAACTAAAATTAACTACTAATCATTGTGCCTTGAAGAAAGAGGGAAAGATCAAGTGCAAATGGCAAAGGGTGTGACCTCAGGGGAATTTTTTGGGTTCTCTTCTTAACTTCTTTCTTATGGTTTATAACTCCTCTAGGAATGTACCATCATTCCTAATTGTCGACTAATAAATAGGAAACATTTCTTTGCATGATGTGGTATTCATGATGCCAAGCAAAAAACAACAACAACAACAACAACAAGGAAAAAAACATAGGAATTCAAAGCATACCCCTTAGACACAATAATCAGCTACAAGCACTTGTTATGGGTCTAGAAAGATATGTTACCCATCCCTAAAGGCACCCCTCTAACCAAGGGCCTTCCTTTCCTCTTAACTTTTCTTCTCCTTTTGGAGTAATGTTCATTCTCTATGGTTGTTGTGGACTCATGACGACAAGCAAGAAGGGGCACATCAATGTGAGACCATTGCTAATGGTATGGAGTTGATCTGAAACTTGGAAAAATAGGTATGATGGTTATCTTAATCATAATTAACACAATAAACTATTATGAACATGGTTAAGTACCTTACATCCCAATCTTTGCAATCCCTCTTTATGCCATTATTCACCTCACTAGTGCATGCAATTATGAGCCTAATGGTTTTATATATTATATTGCAAAATCCTAACCAAGGAAGTCGTGTGTTATTTTTCACAAATGCATGATCTACATTTAACTTCTAAGGTGCCCATGAAAATCTATAGCAGTGGTTATGCAAGGGTATTATGGCAGGAGCTTTTTTTTTGGCTCTAAACCAAAACATTACATCTTTGAGAACATCATGGAAAACTTCTCAAACTTTATGCATGATTTTGGGACTACTTCTCATCAATTTCGATGAACTTTTACTACTTTTATATTGAAATATAGTTCAAATTCAATATTTCCTAGTCATCTTGTGAACCAAACCTTTGGTTTTAGTTGTTTGAAAACTTGTAAGCTTTCAGAGTTAAGCTCATTTATTATGGGGGCTAAGGATGCAATTTTTGAAATTTTTTCTAACACCCCATTTTTGAACTTAGGGTAACTAATAGTAAAAATAATCAAAATCACTTAAACAAATTGATGATTTTAGCTATCTTAAAGCCTTGGGAACATTATTTTGAAATCACCTTAAGCTTAAATGCTAAATGTTTTTTGAATTTTGAGCTAACTAAGGATTCATAAAGGGTTAATCATTAAGGAAAAAAAAGATCAAAACTAATGTTGATCCTTTGGTGATTTCAGATGATGTTGAACAAAATACCTAAGGTTGAAGGTCTTTTTCAAAGTAAGGAAAAGAGGCCAAGAGAAGAACAAAGGAGCATATGCCCATGGATAAATTGCAGCACATACAAGGATTTAAACTCAAACATCATAAACCTTGCTAGGCCATGGGGCAATGAGGAGAAATTTTAGTTCATTCTTCAAAATTATTTTGCATAAAAGAGAAGCACCAACATAACATCCAAGGTTAGAAAATTTTCCACTACTAGTGATAATAAGAAGATTCACCTTTGGTAGATTTTTTAAAGACTTCTACAATTTTGTAAATCTTAATGTCCATATAGTCTTTTTTCACTTTGTAATATGTCCACTCGAATAAATTTGTGTAATGTGGAATTCTAGTTTTGTAATGGTAGTCAATCTAGTCTTGGTGACCCCACAGTTTTTGTAATGAAACTTTGTCCATTTATATATAATTCAAGGATGATTTTTTAGTCAATTTTGGGGGTATGATGAGATTTGATATGTTAGGTAGCTAAGTTTTTTGGACATCATGAAGCATCATTTTGTCAAATGTATTAGTAAACTGAGATATCATAGATGCTACATCACATCTGCATTGTAGCATCCTTATCAGTGCATCTCAGTTGGCTACTACGTTGTAGATGCTATATCACATCTACTAATACTTAGCTACATCAATGCATCCCCATTGATGCATCCCACTCGACATAGCCAAATAAATTAACTCATCTTCATTGATACAATGCCTATATTTACCTATAAATATGCAAGCACCTACCTTGTATTTAGGACCATTTGGTCAATAGTGTAGCTAGACTCTTGCAATTTTATTTTGTAATCTTAGAAAATAGTTAGTGAGTGTTCATAGTGTGAATTCAAGTCAAGTTTATGATGTCTTATTTGAGTGGCATTGTACTTGGACACATTCCATTGATGACAATAAGATCAATATTGATTCATATTCATTGTTAGAATAGATTTACTTTCAATGTACATAGTCAATATTTACATTTCCATACACATTAATCCCAGCAATGTTATTGTTTGGATCACCCAATAGCATAATACTTGGTAATCCTAGTAGTGCGTACATGATCAATATTATAAGTGGTACTAACAAAGAAATGGTTCCACATCATTGATAAATTTACAAAAGATTGAAAAGTTTTACATGGCATAAGAAGGATAAGGTTTGAAAAGAAAATACAAAATAGACTTTACAAAATATTCCATGCAACACTAGTGAATATATCATGTAGCCCATGGATAGCAATCTTTTTCCAAAATTGAAATTTTGATGAAAAAGTTGTTAAATTGAATATTATGGAAGGGGTGAAGTAATTAAAGAGAGAAATGGCTTTTTCTTAGATTTCAAGTTCAACATGTCAATAAAGAAATACTATACATGTCTTTACAGAAACCAAAATCATGTGTTTTAGATTTTGGCTTAGTCTTGTGATGCTAACTACCTATTTTCAAATTTTAAGGGAAAGTTATTAGAAAAAATTAATTTTTTCATATATGATTTCCAATTTTTTATGGTTAGCATTAGAGAAAATTTTATTCTTTTAGGTTATATTTTTATGTACAATATCTTTGTCGAGCAAGTTAGTGGGCCTCTTAAGAGAAAAATTTTGTTGTATTTTTAAATTATAGTTTGTCAACGTGCTAAGAGCTACTCCAATTTAAAAAAAGAGAGTCTAGATAAAGGTGGCCCCCTAAATAAGAGTGTTCCACCATAAGACTACTCCACTACTACCATACTTGTAAACAAGATAGGAATTGAGCCCACAACCTTTCAATTAAGAGATGAATGTCTTAACCACTATGCTACATCCTTGGTTGCTATTAGATTATTTATTGATTGAAAAGTTGCATAGCTTGTAAGTTATATTAGTGTTATTGTTTAATTAGGTTTTTTGGTAGTTGCATTTTAGTAATTACTAAAATTGAAAGTGAAATTTTATTACATTCATAAACCCTCTCAATATATTGGGTTTAGGGTATACATGCCATGATATTTGAAAACATTATTAAGAAAATTATGAAGTGTATTTGGTAATATTTAGAATAAGTCAACCAAATTTGTAACTGTAATATCCTTCTATGTGTAATGTTTTCACTAGAAAATTGCTAAAAAAATGTGGTATTCATCTTTAATGCTATTTGTATTGCACAATCTACATATTCATTCTTCACAAGGAATTTTCAACCATCTACTTGTTTCAACTCTCAAATGATGAGATCTCATTCATGATCTACTAATTGTACATTATAATTAATGAGGAATAGTAGCAGATAAATAGTTTTTCTTTAAAGTAGGGTCTTCTACCAAATGTTTTTCTCTGTGCTTAAATTATTTATCTTTAGAGCATAGATTTTATCTTGTACTTTTCTCATATTTTAACAAGCCTTGAGGATTTCAATGACTAATAGGGATTTGATCAAAACTAATTCTAGCATTAAAGTCAACACATATGTAAATTCCTTCTTTCTAAGCAAAACTAGCGTTATTTATGCTAAGGGATTAAAAGGAAAAATCTCCAAATAAACAATCTCATTCATAGAAAGTAACTTCTATAGGTGAAAAGCAGCAAAAAGCTAAAAATAAACAACTTTTTGTTGTAATATTTTTACTGAAACATATTAACTATATTCATCTAAAATTTTCATTCTGACTTACTTATGAAGAGAATTATTTATTCATTGATTGTATTTATTATGGTATTTTTAAGTAGGTTTTTTTGATTTATTACAAAAGTTACTTATGTTTGTTATGGTAGATTGTATTTTGTAGGTTTTACTTCTACTTTCTTTTACTAGTTTTTTTTTTTATAGTACATGTATCATTAATTTTCTTCTACAAGTTACTCTTGTATAGATTATTTAGGTTGTTCAAATACTTTATGAACAATAATGAGGTATTCTAATGTTTGTCTAGTGAATTTGATTTTTTCTAGTAGACTGGATGTTTCTTCAACGAATTTAATTTTTTTTAGTAGATTTGATTTTTCTGTCTTCAATTTTTCTCTAGAGGATCTGATTTCTCTAGAATTTATTTATAGGGGATTCTATATTACTTCCAACTTCTCCAACCAATGATGAAATTTCTACATCTTTTATCAATGTAGAAATTTTTATTGATTCTTAAAATGCATATTTACAAGTTGGTAAAGAAAAAGTTATGACACTTGATAGGGGTCCCATTGATTTTGAACCAATAGGATTTATCATGCAGATCATAGTGCGATCCAGTTGGAAGCTTTGAAGATGGTGTTGAGTAAATTACCAAGAACACTCATGTATAATGCTGTCTTTAATAAATGTAAAATAGATTAAAATACATATAATACAAATGAAACGTGTGTTGCCATAGTGAAAGATAGAGAGAATATTTATAATTTTATATTTTAGAATTTTTTTGGATTTTATGCATATAAGAATAAAACAAATACAAACACACACGTATCGTAATTGCTCATGGAGACAAATACAATGTTTGTGTTGCAATCCCTCCTAGGAACATGTGTAATGCTTATGTTATAATCCCTCCTAGGAACAAGTTGATGAGTCATGATTTGCATGCCTTGACATCGAAGCCTTGTTATCAGAGTCTTGTATCAGAGCCTTGTTATTAGTGCCTCGACGTCGAATACTCGACGTCAAGTATGTGACATCAGATATCCGACGTCACAAGGTATACTCTAGCCTATAAATATAGCGCTCGGGCTTACTATTTCCATATAGTTTTTCAATTAGAGTAGTAGAGCTCTTGCAATTTGTTTTCTCTAGAGTTAGAATATTTTTTGAATGCTCGCAGTGTTATGTTTGTAATCGTATGACACCTTTGTTTAGGTGCGACGTACTTGGACATGTTACGTGACTAGCAATAAAGATTAAGATTACTCCCATCATTGTAGCATTCACTTAGATTATTATTTCTTTTGAATTGTTAATATTTACTACTTTCCTTAATTAAATGGTTTCATTTATTGTTATTTACTATTTTTGATATTAAGTGGAATGCGTACGCCTTAATCACGAATGTGTAAGTGTAGATACTTGGTAATCTAGAGGTGTATTGTTTGGCACAACCATTGATGTACACTTGGAAATCCTAGAAGTAGCCTCACAAAATCCAAGATGTGTACAAGATGATTAAGAGTAAATACTCATCACCCATAGGCTAGTTTAGATCTTGTTTTCCATCATTCATTAGTTTAATTAATTCATCTCTTTATCATCATCAGGAGTAGCGTAAAATTAGAAACACCATCATATACCTCACTTTGGACTAAATCATATGTGACAAAGCTATGACTAGGCTAAGTGGAAAGACAATGAACTACAATAAAAGCATAGTGGTCTAGATACCACAACTAGTCTCATCCATGAAATTTGACTGGATCGTGTGTGAACGCTTGTGATTTGTATGGTTGAGCGTAGGGGTACCTCGCCACTCATCATTATTCCATTGCTAGGATGGTGCTAATTATCTAGATTAGTTAGATCATACATGATCACTGTAAAAGGTATTAATAATATATCTTTCAGAAAATATTAAATCACACATACTATAGCCAACAACAATGTCTCTCCCACATGAAAATGACAATGCACTATATAGTGAACACATTCATTAAAGAACTAACGAGATATTTGATGGAGAAGATTGGAGTGATCAACCTTATATAGGGGTTTCTTATGACCATGACCACCTTGACAACACCCAAAGGCTACATTTACCTAAGTTAGAAAATATCAGAGGAGATGATGTAGGTCCTAAACTAGGGAAGGCCTTAAGGCCTAAGACCATCTCAAAACCTAGAAACGACAAATCAAAGGACCCCAAAGAACATCATAGAATCCATGGAAATTATTCTAGTACCTCATCTTCCTCTTTCCCTTCAACCTCTAGTTCTAACAAAGATGAATGTAGGTATAAAGATAGAGCTCCATTAAACAGTTAGACTAAAAATTAGAATCGAACCCATGGGAAAAGTCAAAGAAGTCACCATGAACATAGAAATTTCCCTCACAATTTTTTTGATGATGATGAACCCATGTTGTTCCACTAAGAGCCTAATTTAGATCACATAGGCAATAAAGATATCTTGCAGGCATCGCAGAAGGAGTTTTTTTACCTAAGCTTGACATGAATAATCTTTCTAAATTTGTAGGAGTCTATGATTCAGATTTGCAATAGCATTTACAAGCCTTCCATGATGCTTATGCTTACTACAACATTGAAAGTGGAAGGAAAAAGCTTAAGCTCTTTCCTAGGATAATAATTGATAGATTCGAAGTGTGGTATAGATTTTTGAGATCAAATTCAATTTGACGATGGTCCATAATGTTGGAGCTATTCAATGAGAAATACCAAATCCATGCAAGAGTGTCCAATTTAAGGAGACAAATCCAAGAGTGGAAACAAGAACAACGTGAACCCTTGGACATGGCCTTAGATAGATATTATTCCTTGTTGAATAGATGCCTAGGCCATGATTTTTCCAAGGAAAGGTAACTTTTCCACATCATAGATGGGCTTCGTAATGAAACATGAGAAACCCTTGGGATGTTTGCCCCAGGGAAATTGTACAAGCTCCAAACCCATGAAATCAAAGAGCTAATAGAGTGTGTGGAAAAGGAAGAAGGAGAGATATGAAAATGGAAGAATGTTGAGAAATATTAATGGGATCCAACTCTTCAACAAAAGAAGGTCCAAATCTATGGTAAGGAGAATGAAACTAATCTCGATAAGGTGATCCCACAACAAACCTTGTTGCTACAGGAGTTTATTGATGAATTAGAAGCAAAGTTTAATAGGATGTCCAAATGGATATATGAAAATGTCACAACTGTTATTGAGACAGTCAAGGAGATGATCATGCAAAATAAGCCAAGCGATCACAATAAACAAAGGATACAAAGCCAAGAAACAACTAAGAACATTTTTTAACAAAAGGTAAACATGGCTAAAGAAAGTGAGGATATAGACTCAACTACAGATGAAGATAATGGATGTGACATCTACATATATGATCATTTGAAGGACCATTTCCCAGTCTTGCTGCATCTATGAGAGTATTGGGCAGGTGCCTTAAATTTGAAGCTTGTGCAAAAGCACATGCTCATGAGATTTTCTCTCCCACAAGGTAATTATAGATAGTCGCACAACTGATCATAGCATCCTAGGGAGACTTATTACCAGCCTCAACACAATCATCAACCATAATGGCAACAACCACAGTCGTGGAGGAGACCACCAACAAATTAGCCCTATCGTTCCTACTCGCTAAAACTACATGGATACTATGTTCAACACCCTATTTCTCCAACTAGTTCTACATCCTCTACTTTTAATTGCCACTACCACTTTTCTGAGTATCATCAATTCATGACATCCCCTAAAGGATCACCACATCATGTCCCTTACCATCCATCCTACCCTCAATATTCTCATAATCCACCTCATTATATGCCATTGCTAAGAACACAAGAAAGTTTTACATCACAATATCAACAAATGAATGTTGCTTGTGCCACACATGTGCATAGACATGCGAACACCAATGGGTCTCAACCGCAACATAGGAAACACCCCTTCTGAAGGAAAGGCTGTAAGTCGAAGTAAACCATGCATGGATCCACCACATCATTTGAGCTAGCACAATGCCAATTTAATGCACCACCTTCCTTTTCACCACCACCATCCTCTGGGCCTACGTAAGGGCCACCATCCAATACTACTCTAATCCCAAATCCAACCAATGAATCTACAAGCATGGGGTGACAAATAAATCCATGCATACTGATGGAACACGATATCGCATGTGCCACGAGATCGCGTTGTCCCCTATGATATCGCATACACAATATCGCAGCCCATTGCTAGTTCTATAAATAAGAGGCGGCCTTCCCTTGTTTCTCCATCTAGATCTAGACCTTAGCCAAACTCTTGCCATTTTTCCATTCCAAAGTTAGAATAATTTCCATGTGCCCGCAGTAGGAGTCTCAAAGTGAACAGATCTTTATTTGAGCAAATTTGTACTTGAGCACATATTTGTGTATAACAATAAAGATGAACTTTTGGATAAACCTTGCAGCATATGGACTAAGCTAAATAGGACTTTAATTATTGTTAAATGTTTTAAATGCTTTCTTAGGGGCTTAATCTCTCTCAACCCTTAACTCTCCTAGTTAAGTGCATTCTGTACGACCGCTTCGAGCACGTGTGTTATGCTTGGTAACCCCGTAACGAATAGCATTTGGTAATCCCAACAACGTTGCATTGGTTTAGGGTGTGAATGACAAGTGGGAATGAATACTGATGCTAGGACGATTAGAGCTTAGTTAGTGAAATCTAGTTACTTAGTCTCTTCACCCTTTCCTCTCTTAGCATAGGTGATAAAAAGATAAAATATATAAAAATCATGTACCTCAAGTTCACTTAACCATACAACCATGACAAATACAAGTGAGCTTGGGAAGAAAATGATTGATTAACCTTAAGTGTTCCATAAGGCGCGTAAGCACTTAGTCCTTGGAGTTTAGCCGAATCGCACGTGAAAATGCTCGTATTCGTATGGTTGAGTGTAGGGGTACCTCGCCACTCATCACATACCATATCATGATCAAGGATGTAATCGTGGGCTAGCCATCTATAATGTTAACACACCTCAAAACCTAACCCAACATACATATAGCAATCAAGTGTGTGACCAATAGTTTTTCTACCCAACCACCACACCACCAATGTTTCATACATCCATGGACCCCACTTATCCACTTATTAGTCCTTGTCATGGCCAAATGTTTAGTCGTGGGGGTTACCCCCCATTCTAGTCTTTAGGATTCTTCAGTGTTTTTCATCTTCTTATTTTACAACTTTTTGTTTTACACATTCTTTATTTTACATCTTCTTGTTTTCATGTTATTAACCTTTTCTAATTTTTATTTTACACCATCATTAGCACATTTTCTATTTCTTGAATATTTTACACCTTCTTTTATATTTTCTTGTATTTTGATGTGATTATCTAACTTTTTGTTAATAAGTGTCAGGTATAGTGGTAATGCATTGATTGATGGTGATATGTACTATTTCTATTATTTGATTATTGGTGTCTGGTTTCTGGATTTGAATTTCATTACAGATGATTAGGACATGGTTTATTTTTCATGAAACAAGTAGTGAGTCCACAACATCCACCCATCTACAAACTCTATGGCTTTTCTTGTTCTGGAAATGTGTAGTCATTTTTTCATTAATAAAGCTTTAATAAATTTGTGACTTTGGTAGTTTTCAAAATTGGAAAGGATTCAAAGGTTTGAATAGGGTGTGGCTTCAAGGGGATTCGGTATTCTTTGTGCCTTTCTATTTACTTGGATGCATGTGTCTTTTCATGGATTTCTTACTATTCCATGTCAACCAATAAAAGGAAGCTAAATAAGTCTTTGCATGGTGTGGTTCTCATAAAAAAATGCTGGAAATTCAAAGGATACCCCTTAGACAAAATAAATGGACTACAAGCATTGGTTATGAGACTAGAAAGACATGTACCCATGCTTGAAGGTCACCTCTAACTAAGGCCCATCCTCACTTCCGACTTCTTTTTTCTTCTCTAATAAGGAATGGTGGTTGTTCTATGGGAGCACTCTTGTGTCTTAGGGGATGGACTAGTCTTAGAATGTCGATGCAAAGTTACTGAACATGGTTGGTTTTGGTCTAGACTAAGGATGGATCCTATTAAGTCATTTAACCACAAAATCCACAAAGGACTTCATGTGACCTTAATTAGGAATTCCATTCCACTCTCTCTCATCCATTTATGCTTTCCATGTCTCACTTCACTATTAGTTTCATGTTCTTGATCTGATGTCTTGGTTTGATGTGTCAGAATTCTTAGTTAGTTTTTTTTGGGTTTTTGTACTTAACCTTTTGTAACCATTAATCATCCATAGAGCGCACAGACTCTTTGGTTTGAAGTTATGCAAGGGTATAAAAGGCATGTGTCTACTTTGGGAAGGATCCACTTGCATATCTTTTGGTTGGGGCTAGTTAAGTTTTTTACCCTTAAACACTCTTACAATCAAATCCTTTTGTTTACCCCATCAATGACATCCAATTATGCACATCTTCATAACATTTTTTAGTGAACTTTCCTTTTTATTGTTGTGAATTCTTACATCCTCTTTAAATATTTTCTTATGTTAAACATTCTCAACTTTAATGGACTACTTATCTATTTTACCCTATTTTTCAACCTTCTCGCTAACACTCATAAAGGAATCAATCTATCACAATCATAACCTAGCCGAGTGTAACCATCGAAGAGACAAGCTACTTAATAGCTATGTGTTACACATTACATATTAATTCACGATTTTGTTGTGATTATAATGGGAAGCATGGACTAGAAGCAGGACTATCTTCACTAAGGATGATGCAGTAGCACCTTGTGACAAGGACTATTCATGATGATTGGATCTTCTATCTCTCTCTTCAGCTACCAAGAGGTGTTGGATGTTAGTTTTTTTCCCAAGGTGTTCACTTCTCTTATCATAAACACAAAATTTTGTAAAGCTTGTAACTCTGTACACTTGGGCACTTAGCGTTTATCTATTCCACTTAAGTCAATTTGTATGTTAATCAATAATCCCATACCTACCCAATATTTTGTAAGGAACTTGTCCCTTGTTTTGTTTAACTTGAGTATGAGTTTTCATTTAGTTGTGGGGATATGATGAGTCATGATTTGCCTAGCCTTGACATTGAAGCCTTGTTATTAGAGCCTTATTATCAATGACTTGACATCAGATACCCAATGTAGGGTACACGATGTTGGGGTTTGGATGCAACGTCAAATATTTGATGTTATAGGGTATACTCTAGCCTATAAATATAGTGCTCGGGCTCATGATTTCCATATAGTTTTTCAATCAGAGTAGCAGAGCTCTTGTAGTTTGTGATGTTTGTAATCGTACGACACCTTTGTTTGAGTGTGATGTACTTGGACATGTTACATGAGTGGCAATAAAGATTGAGATTACTCCCATCATTGTAGCATTCACTTAGATTATTATTACTTTTTATTGTTAATTATTTACTGCTTTCCTTAGTTAAATGTTTGTATTTATTGTTATTTACTATTCTTAATATTAAGTGGAATGCACATGGCTTAATCACGAACGTTTAATTGTAAATACTTGGTGATCTAGAGGTGTATTGTTTAGAACAACTAGTGACATACACTTAGCAATCCTAGAAGTAGCCTCACAAAGTCTAAGATGTGTACAAATGATTAAGAGTGGATACTCATCGCTCATAGGCTAGTTAGATCTTGTTTTGCATAATTCATTAGTTTAATTAATTCATCTCTTTATCATCATTAGGAGTAGCATAAAATTAGGAACAACATCATATGCCTCACTTTGGACTAAACCATATGTGACAAAGCTACGACTAGTCCAAGTGTGAAGATAATGAACTACGATCCAAGCATAGCGGTCTAGATACCACAACTAGTCCCATCCATGAAATTGATCGAATCATGCGTGAACGCTTGTGGTTTGTATGGTTGAGCATAGGGGTACCTTTTCGCTCATCATAAGTGTAACACCACACAAAAAATGCGATAAAATGACTCTTAGTCATAACCTCAATGGCTTAACATTATGTTGTACAATTATGACCTCCTTGGATAAGGAACAAACCATCACAACTCAACCAATAGAAATTAAATAAATATATTTTTTGTTATTTTAATGTTTAAGGCATCAACGATGCAATAAGGGAAAATCATGAGGTTTATTCACTATGTAAATACTAGACTTTGCATTGATCAAATGATTTTGGGCTACATAAACAAGGTAGCACTTTGACATAGTCTATCTGAACTTGTGAAAACGATGATTCAAAACACATAATACAGGGAAAGGAATCACTTAACTATAGGAGGAAGAGCTTTTCACAAAAATTGAATGCTAAAAGCCTTGAAATGAAATTAAAGTAATGCCAATGATATAACTAAGTTCTATGTGAGAGCTCATCCTAAGTATTTATAGTTTTTGTAGTGAAACGTAGGAGATTCATTAGCTCTTGAGCATAAATGAAGGTTCATTAATGTAGCCCAAGACAATCTTGGTTACATTGTAGGTGAAGAAGGCTAAACCAAGCCTAGATGTTGGTGTGTTAGTGCCCCTATGCTAACGTAGGGAGGTGCACTAATGTAGGGTAGTCAGTGCTGCGCCCCACCCCCCCACCCCAACCACACTCAAGGGGGCTTGCTAGAAGGACCAAAGAACATTCAAATGAAGCCAGAATCATCCTAAAGGGCTTGAATCATACACAAAATCTTAAAGTATGACACAAGTGCCTAGGTTGCATCTTAGGAGACCAAGAACCTCAACCAAACATGCTAGACTAAACATAGCATTAAAAAAGACTTTCCAAATCTAGGGCTTAGAATTGACATACAAAATGCCACTGGACATCTCACCAATGCTTTTTGATAATGATCTTAATGCAACTAAGATATCAAAATTTGTTATTCATGATTATATATATAATTCATTAGTTCGTGATCTTTCATCACAATAAGTGTTCATTCAAATTTTGGGTTACGTTCCTTGTAATCGAAGTTTCATTTTGCAGTTAAATGATGTAATGAAAAAGTAGGATACTAAAACTTTTATGCCACATATTATTCTTAGTTTATTATTTTGCTTATTAAGTTAGGAAATTATTTGATGGTAAAGTGTGCCATAAATATAGGGTCTTTTATACATAAGTATGTAATGTTGATTATTTTTGATGGGACGCGATATCGCATCAGCCACGATATCGTGTACACGATATCGTAGCACGTCGCCAATTCTATAAATAAGTGGCATCTCTTCCTTGTTTCTCCTTCTCGATCTAGACCATAGCCAAACTCTTGCCATTTTTCCATTCTAGAGTTAGAATAATTTCCATGTGCCCATAGTAGAAGTCCCAAAGTAAACGGATCTTTATTCGAGCAATTTTGTACTTGAGCACACAATTGTGTATTGTAATAAAGATGAACTTTTGGATAAACCTTGCAATGCATGGACTAATCTAATGAGGATTTAATTATCGTTGAATGTTTAAATGATTTCTTAGGACTTAATCTCTCTCAACCCTCAACTCTCATAGTTAAGTGCATTCAATACGACCGCTTCGAGCACATGCGTTACGCTTGGTAATCCCAGTAACGAATAGTGTTTGGTAATCCTAACAGTGTTGCATTGGTTCAGGGTGTGAAACAGCAAGTGGGAATGGATACTGATGCTAGGATGATTAAGGCTTGGTTAGTTAAAGTTACTTACTTAGTCTCTTCACCCTTTCCTCTTTTAGCATAGGTGATTGATGGGACGCGATATCGCATGGGCCGCTATATTACGTCCGCTACAATATCGCATCCCCTGCGATATCACATACGTGATATCATGTCTTCCCCTGTGATATCATGTACGCAATATCGTAGTGCACCGTCATATCTATAAATAAGAGGCGACTCTCCCTTGTTTCTCATTCTAGGCCTAGACCATAGTGAAACTCTGGCAGTTTGATCCCTCCAAAGATAGAATATTTTCCATGTGCCCGCAGTAGGAGCTCCAAAGTGAACAGATCTTTATTCGAGCAAATATTGTACCTGAACACATGTTTGTGTACAACAATAAAGACGAACTTCTTGGGTAAACCTTGTAGTGCATGGAATAGGCTAAATAGGACTTTTATTTACTGTTTACCATTTAAATGCTTTATTAGTGATTAAATGTTTCTCAACCCTTCTCTCCTAGTTAAGTGCCTCAATACGACCGCTTCGAGCACGTGCGTTACGCTTGGTGATCCCAACAACGACTAGCGTTTGGTAACCAAGGTTGCATTGGTTTAGGGTGTAAACGGTAAGTGGGAACGGATGTTGATGCTAGGTTAATTAAGACTTAGATAGTTAGTTAAAGTTAGTTAATTAATCTCTTCACCCTTCACCTTATCAGCATAGGAGATAAAATAGAAAAGATATAAAAATCATATACCTCAGACTTACTTAACCATACACCATGACAAATACAAGTAAGTTTGGAAAGACAATGAATAATTAACCTTAAGTGTTCCATGAGGCATGTAGGCACTTAGTCTGTGGAGTTCAACCAAATCACACATGTAATGCTTGTATTCGTATGGTTGAGTGTAGGGGTACCTCGCCACTCATCATTGGTGCTGTTGCCAGGGACTAAGTGTTTGTGCGCTAAGTAGAACATAGGAAATTACTCACATCATTGGGAGCTTAAATGAACCTTAGGATCAATTAAATGAAAATTTATATAACGGTTAATTAGCACACCAAATAAGATACAATGTCTTCTTCTTCTTCTCACAAGAGCATTACACCACCTAGGGATCATACTAGAAATAGTCGACAATCTAAAACACATAACCTAAATCTACTAGTTCCTCAACAATATAGGGTGGTATATGCTCATCCCAATGAGTATATACCCAGTTTTACTTTTATCCTTCATCAGGATGAATAGATGCACTGGAGAGACCTGCAAGGTAATATAGTGTTACCTCCAGATCGTGCAGTCTCCAACATGCTCCTCTGTGCTCTGGCACAGATCAACATGACACAGCTCTATGCTGAATATGTTATAGGTGATTTTGACACAAGGGATTACTATCCCACATCTGCACAACGTATAAGGGACTCAAGGCAGGAGAGCCACCATACACTATTGAAGGGCAAAGAGGTCCCGCACGTCCTAAGTGAAATTGGAGATGGTGAACCACTTGCAACAGGTTCTCTATCGAAAGATGTTCCCCCTCCTAATGAAAGTAATGAGGTGGGGTATCAGAACCTATGCTCCATGATACGCAACCTTGGTTCTGATCCTCGTGAACACCAGCTGTTCATTAAGGGAACAACAACACATGATAAGGATGGGCACTCAGATCGTCATCACGATCGGGGCCAAAGCCACAGAAGAGAAGGTAAGAAGCATCGTCATGGTGATGGTTCTCCTTCTTCTTTGCCTTCATCACATCATTCACCCTCTCCTTCCACATCAGGGCATAGTCATCAAGAGCATAATAGATAGGATAAGGGTAAGTGAAATGAGAGACCTCGATGAGAAAGTCGAGAGAGAGGACAAGGGCAATCAAGAGAATCTAGGCATGAATGAAGGGAAAGTAGGGAACAATGTAGATATCATAGACATCATGAAAGAGATGATCATGAAGAACCCCTACTTGCTACCCAAAGCATGCTAGATATCATGGAGGCTATGAGAATACCAACAAGGCATCAAAAGGATAGCCAGATCAAGCACTTAGACATGAACAATATCCCACGCTTCAAAGGGGGATACAACGCGGATCCGCAAAATCATTTATAGGCATTCCACGATGCCTGTGCCTTGAAAAACATAGAAAACAAGTGGCAGAAACTAAAGTTGTTTCCCAGGATACTCATAAAGGAAGTAGAGAGTTGGTACTGGTCCTTATAACCGGAAGCCATCAAGAGGTGGAGTACGATGTTAGAACTCTTCAACGATAAGTATCAAACTTACTTCAAAGTGTTTAATTTGCATAAGAAAATCCAAAAATGGAAGCAAGATACTCATGAACCCTTAGATGCTGCCATGGGCCACTACTACGCATTGTTACATCATTGCCTGGGCCATGGTTATGCACAACGAGATCAACTACGCCATCTTGTAGATGGGCTAAGGTATGAAACTAGGAGAACCCTTGGGACTTATGCCCAAGGGAGACTATCAGAACTTAGATCCCATGAAATTCATCGATTGTTGGAACAAGTAGCCAAATAAGAAGGGGAGCTATGAAAAAGAGAGAGTGTAGAAGAATATAACCATGATCCCTCCCTTTGAAAGAAGGGAGTGAGATTCTGTGATGAAGAGGATGAGTCACCACTCGAAGAGTTGGTGAACACAAAAACCTTGCCGCTACAAAAGCTAATAATGAAAGTATCGGCTAAGGTAGATGAAGTATGGAGCTCCTTAGATAGTAAAATTGAAACTGTCCTAAAGATTGTAGAGGATTCTAAGGAGGAACAAAGTAGTGACAAGGACAAGAAAAAGCGGAGAGATTTAGGCTCTGCACGTGACAAGGGTAAGGTAAAAATAACTATCTCTGATGAGGTTGTGGATTTTGACACAGATGATGACAGTGGATGTGAGATCTATCAATATGACCATCCTAAGGGATGTTGTCCAATCATCTCACATCTACAAGAGTATGGGGTGTATTCACTCAACCCGAGACTCAGCAGATAGCAGACAGCCCGAAGGTTATCTTATCCTCAAGGTAACCCAAGATAGTTCCACCAGCCATTGATGTACTATCCAAGTGGAACTCCACCACAACCCATCGAAAAACATCAGTAGTGGCAATACCCACAATCATGGGGGATGCCACCGTCGAAACAACAATACCCTTACCGATAGCCAGACCCATATGGATACTACGTGCAACAACCGATTTCTCCAAGTGACTCCATGGGTCACACAACTGCCCAATGTCACTACCAAGTTTGGGATTACTTTAGAAGGGCTCCTTCTCCTCCAGGAGATACTCCACATCCATACCATCCTTTTAATCCATCCACACCTCTTCCACTAGTAGTTCCCATACCTCCTGCTCCAACAATGCAATGGGAACTCCCCACTCAACCGTAGCAATGAAATGCTACGAGAGCCATAAACATTCAACTCGCTACTGGTTCTATCAACCATAAAAAGAGAAGACCTTTCTTCAAAACCAAAAGCCCATACAAGCTTTCACAACCACAAGCGGTTGATTCTGTGATCACTCCTTCAACATACAAGGCTTTGGAGCTTCCTTCCATCCAACAACAGAGCTTAACACATACGGTTATGTTAACACATACCGTAACTAATTGGATCAAGGTAGGCCACCTTCCCAGTAAACTATCTGACCCTGGGAGTCCCTTAATCTACCTCCAAGTCACCAGGAACAAACCACATAAGGCTCTTCGTGACTCAGGTTCTAGAGTCAACTTAATCTTACGAGAAATGTATCAAGCCTAGAACCTGTCCCAACTTAAGAAGAGAAATATTCAACTAGAGTTGGCTGACCAGTCCATCACCATTCCCTTGGGATTGGTGGAGGACATCATTATCACTATGTGTGGTTGGTCATACCCAGCTAATTTCCTAGTGATAGAAGTTAACAATGACAAAGGGGACTTCCCAATTATAATAGGAAGGGCATGGATAAGCACAATAGATGCATGCCTAGGGATTCATGATCTTTCCTTGGAAATATATAAGGTAAACATTTATGGAAGGATCGAGAAGAAGAAAGTTTTGTGCATCACATACAGTGACTCATCGGGTGATGACATGGAGGAATGCTCCACATCTCCTCCATGCGACAGGTGTGCCCTAGAAACTCTACAACAAAAATGCCTGTATGTAGCAACGACACAACAAGTAGACACCCTATGGTTGATAGCTATTCAAAAGAGCAATCCAAAAACATGCATGGAACGAACTGGGGGAACAACTCATGCCCATCAAAAAAGCATATATACATTGGAATATGAACATCACCGACTTCCACCCCTTAATCTAAGAACATCAATTGGGAGAAGTTGAACACTTCTAAGAAATTCAAACAGGCGCTCATTATTTTGGATCTCTCCCTTTCTATTCAGTCATGGGGGAGATGGCCACCTATGCTAATCATTTGGGGCCCTCAGTTCTTTTTAAGTTTTTGTTTTACATGTTTTTGTTTCACACATTTTTGTATTACATGTTTTTGTTTTACACATTTTTGTTTTTACTTTTCTTATTTTTGTTTTACAACATCGTTATACTTTTTCATTTCTTTTATGTGTGTGTGTGTGTGTGTGTGTGATCCATCTTGTAAGTTTTTCACCGATAAGTGTTCTTCATGATGGTATGAACTATTTTTATAGTGATTGCTAATGTTTGGTTTTTATCTTTAAGTTATGATGTTAATACTAAGGTATGTTTCTTTTGATATAGTAGGCAATGAGTTCACTTCATCCACATATCCATAGATTTCTATGGTCTCTCTCAGCTTGGAAATGTACAGTCCTTTTTCAATAATAAGAACTATAATGAATTGGTGACTGGGCATTTCACAAACTAAGGAAGGACTCAAGGATTGAAAAGGGTGTGACTTCAAGGGAACTTGATGCATTTGTGTTGGCCATTCTCTTGGGTTCTCGAATGTTTTGTTCATGACTTTTTTGACCATTTTGACGTTACCCAATTATTGGGAAGCTGCGCAAATAAAAATAACAAAGTCTTTGCATGGTGTGGTTCTCACACATAAACATATAAAATAACAAAAAAAAACTAGAGAATTCAAAGCACACCCCTTAGATGAAATAACCATTTGGGCTACAAGCACTGGTTATGGAACTAAAATAAAAATGTTCCCTCTAACTAAGGCCCTTCGCACTTCCCATTCTCTCCTCCTTGTTTCGTCAGAATGGTGGTGGCTCTTGGGTGAAGGCATTCTTGTTATTTCAAGAGGATGGATTGGTTGAATGCGTTAATGTGAAGTCACTGGAAGTGGTTTGTTTAAGGCCAAACTTGGAATGGGATCTGCTAAGTCACATTAATCATGAACTACACAAGGGGTCGTACATCACCTTGTTCTTGGGATTCCATTCCATTCTCTTCTCTCCATCCTTCTCTCCATTATTCACCTCATTGTCGATTGTATCATTAGTGTATATTTTGATGGATGCATTATTTTCTTTTTGGTAAATTCTTGTGGTTAAGACTTTAAATCTTGTTCCAAATGACATTCCCAGAGCCTACAAACTCTTTGAATGTGGGTTTGTTAGGGCATTAAGGGCATGATTCTACTTTGGGGAGGACCCACTGACATTCCTATTTGGTGCACCAGTTAAATTCTTTCCCCTAACATTTTTGCAACCAATTCTATTTTGTTCATTTCCATCTTGACATCCATTTCATCGACACTATAGTTGTCTCTTTTTCTCCATATTTCTTGTTTTTTATTCTTTCTCCATTCTATCACTATCGGAGGTTCGCTCTTAGTCATGGGGGTCTGGACCCAAATTTTTTCAATTTTCTCTTAACACCTACACCTTCAGTAGTCATCATTATTATATCTCTAGATCCGTATCGGCCATACCCCAACTCAGCCAATGGACCTTTCACTGAAGCAAGGTATCAAGTACATTGAAATTCATTTATCCTTGCTAATACAAAGACTGTGTTGTGTGTGCAGATGGCAATCATGTAATAATAAATTGGATCTGGAGGGAACACATGGAATGGAGCAGTGTTGAAAGCAGCTATGCAAGGAGAAAGATCGATGGTGCACTTATGAATGGACAACAAAAGGCACAATCTTAGTGTTGGCAGCAGCGAAACTTCTTTCTCTCTCTCTTTCTCAGCTGCCAAATGAGGCCTGATATCAAATGTAATAAGGTGTTCACTCTTGTTGTCATGAACACCAATTTTGTCTTGTCTTGTAATGATGATCCATTCACATGTCATCCCATTCACCAGTAGTTCCATTTGAGTTAATAATCCCATACTATCCCAATATTTTGTAAAGAACTCGAGGATGAGTTTTTATTCAATCATGGAGTTATGATGGGATGCGATATCGTGTCTTCCCCTACGATATCGCGTACGCAATATCGCAGTGCACCGTCATATCTATAAATAAGAGGCGGCTCTCCCTTGTTTCTCATTCTAGGCCTAGACCATAGCTAAACTATGGTAGTTTTATCCCTCTAGAGATAGAATATTTTCTATGTGGCTGCAATAGGAGCTCCAAAGTGAATGGATCTTTATTCGAGCAAATATTGTACCTGAACACATGTTTGTGTACAACAATAAAGACGAACTTCTTGGATAAATCTTGTAGTGCATGGAATAAGCTAAATAGGACTTTTATTTACTGTTTACCATTTAAATTCTTTATTAGTTATTAAATCTTTCTCAACCCTTCTCTCCTAGTTAAGTGCCTCAGTACGACCACTTTGAGCACGTGCGTTACGCTTGGTGATCCCAACAACAACTAGCATTTGGTAACCAAGGTTTCATTGGTTCAGGGTGTGAATGGTAAGTGGGAAAAGATGCTAACGCTAGGTTAATTAAGACTTAGATAGTTAGTTAAAGTTAGTTAATTAATCTCTTCACCCTTCACCTTGTCAGCATAGGAGACAAAATAGAAAAGATATAAAAATCATATACCTCAACCTTACTTAACCATACACCATGAAAAATACAAGTAAGTTTGGGAAGACAACGAATAATTAACCTTAAGTGTTCCATGAGGCATGTAGGAACTTAGTCTGCGGAGTTTGACCAGATCGCGCGTGTAACGCTCGTATTCGTATGGTTGAGTGTAGGGGTACCTCGCCACTCATCAGCGATAAAACATAAAAGATATAAAAATCACATGCCTCAAGCTTACTTAACCATACAACTATGAAAAATACAAGTAAGCTTGGTAGTACAACAATTGATTAACTTTAAGTGTTCCATAAGACATGTAGGCACTTAGTCTGCAGAGTTCGACCGGATCGTGCATGTAACGCTTGTATTTGTATGGTTGAGTGTAGGGGTACCCTGCCACTCATCAATTTGTAAGTGGACTTTATATTTTGATATCCAATCTAAAGAATATTCTAAATTTTCATGTTTTGTAGAGTTATATAATCTTTTTTGAATTTTTTAGAAAGTTGATCAGGAAATTCTTAGTCCTCTTAGTCCCATTAAGCACCACCATCATCATCATCCTAGCCTTGTCCAAATAAAGTAGGTTCAACTACATGAGTTTTTTTTATCATTCATCTTCATATAGAGTTAAATCTTTATTTATTTGCACTTTCTTCAAATCATATTGGATTGTTTTTTTTTCATGTCTTCTTTGGTCTTTTTTTTTTGTGTGGCTTTCCTAGAGTAGTGATGTAGCAACGTTTGTTTATAGGCTTGTTGTATAACCTTTTTACACATGTCCAAACCATCTAAATTTTCATTCTTGTAGCTTATCTGAAATAGAAGCCATTCTAAGTCTTCCTCTAATCTCTATATTATGTAATTTGTCTCTTCTAGTAACATTCAACATCTATCAAAGAATTCACATCTTTGCCACATTGATTTGTTATTTGTGCCTCTTTTGTACTACCTAATATTTAGAACCATATAAGATAGTAAGACTAATTATTATCCTATAAAATTTCTACTTCAATTTTTTTTGGTATTCCTATTATATAGAACATGCTAGTTTATCTCCATTTTGGCCATCCTATCTTAATTATATTTCTTATGTCTTTATCAATTTCACCATCTAATTGAAGAACTGATTCTAGGTAATGGAACTGTTTGTAGTGAGGGACATTTTTTTCCTTGAATTGTTACTTTTATTTCATCAGTGTTTGTTCTATTATTATAATTGTATTACGTATATTCTTTCTTACTTCTACTAATTTTTAAGCCTTTTAATTCTAGAGCATGTTTCTACTTCTTCATTTTAGAAGCAATATTTTCTTGAGTTGTATCAAACAACACAATATCATCTACAAATAGCATACACCAAGGGATTTCATCTTGTATTTCCTTTTTAAATTCATCCATAATAATAACAAATAAGTATGGGCTAAGCATAGGCCCTTGATGTAGACCTATTATGATAGGAAAATCAGATATTATTCCAAAAGATGTTCTAATTTTAGTAGTAGCTCCTTCAAACATATCTTGAATCACTTTAATATATTTATTAGGGATGTTTTTCCTCTATAAGGTCCACCAAATAATATCTCTAGGCACTCTATCATATGTTTTTTCCAATTTAATGAAGTTGATGGGACGCGATATCGCATGGGCAGCGTATGTAATGTATCGTACGCGATATCATGTCTTTTCCTGCAATATCGCGTACACGATATCGCAGCACACCATCAAATATATAAATAAGAGGCAGCTTGCCCTTGTTTCTCCATCTAGATCTAGACCTTAGCCAAACTCTTGCCATTTTTTCATTCTAGAGTTAGAATATTTTCCATGTGCCCGCAGTAGGAGTTCCCAAAGTGAATGGATCTTTATTCAAGCAATTTTGTACCTGAGCACACAATTGTGTACAGAAATAAAGATGAACTTTTGGTTAAACCTTGCAGTGCATGGACTAAGCTAATTAGGACTTTAATTATTATTATTTATTGTTAAGTGTTTAATTACTTTCTTAAGGACTTAATCTCTCTCAACCCTCAACTCTCATAGTTAAGTGCATTTAGTATGACCGCTTCAAGCACATGCGTTACGCATGGTAATCCTAGTAACGAATGGCGTTTGGTAACCCAGTAGCGTTGCATTGGTTTAGGGTGTGAATGGCAAGTGGGAACGGATACTGATGCTAGGTTAATTAAGGCTTAGCTAGTTAAAGTTAGTTAATTAGTCTCTTCACCCTTTTCTCTCTTAGCATAGGCGATAAAACATAAAAGATATAAAAATAACATGCCTCAAGCTTACTTAACCATACAACCATGAAAAATACAAGTAAGCTTGGAAGGAAAATGACTAATTAACCTTAAGTGTTCCATAAGATGTGTAGGCACATAGTTTGCTGAGTTCGACAGGATCGAGCATGTAACGCTCGTATGCGTATGGTTGAGTGTAGGGGTACCTCGCCACTCATCATTGGTGTCATTACCGGGGACTAAGTTGTTTGTGCGCTAAGTAGAACATAGGAAATCATCCACATCGTTGGGAAGCTTAAAGAACCCTTAGGGTTAATAAAAAAAAATTTAAACAATGGTCAATAGCACACCGAGTAAGATAACAATGTCTTCTTCTTCTCATAAAAGCACTTCATCACCTAGGGATCACAAAAGAGACAGTCAGTGGCACAACATACATAACCGAGAACCGCCAGTTCCTCAACAGTATTGGGTGGTATATACTCATCCCGATGAGTATATACCTAATTTTACTTTTATCCTCCATCAGGACGAACAATTGCGTTGGCAAGATTTGCAAGGTAACATAGTGTTACCCCCAAATCATGCAATCCCCAACATGCTCCTCTATGCTCTTGCACAAATAGACATGACACAGCTATATGCTGAATACATTGTGTGCGACTACAACATAAGGGACTACCATCCAACAGAAGCGCAACGTTTAAGGGACTCACGGCAGAAGAGCCACCATACATCGTTGAAGGGCAAAGGGGTCCTGCACATCCTAAGCAAAATTGAAGATGGTGAACTAGTTATAACAGGTTTTCCATCAAATGATGTTCCCCCTCCTAACGATGGTGAAAGGTGGGGTATTAGAACCTACACTCCACGATTCACAATCCTGGTTCTGATCCCCATGAACACCAAGTGTTCACTAAGGGAACAAAAACAAATGACAAGGAAGAGCATTCATATCGTCATCAAGATCAGAGCCGTAACCATTGAAGAGAATGTAAGAAACATCGTCATGGCGATGGTTTCCCTTCTTCTTCCCCTTCATCTCAACATTCACCCTCTCCTTCCACATCAGGACGTAGTCACAAAGAGCACAACAGTGAGGATAAGGATAAGCAAGATGAGAGACCTCGACGAGAGAATCAAGAGAGAGGATGAGAACATTCTAGAGATTCAAGGCATAGGATGGAAAGTAGGGAACCATGTAGGCATCATAGATGTCATGAGAGAGATGATCATGATGAACCCCTACTAGCAACTTGGAGTATGTTAAACATTATGGAGGCTGTGAGGATACCTACAAGGCACCAAAAAGATAGTCAGATCAAGAGACTAGACATGAAGAATATCCCACGATTTGAGGGGGGATACAATTCTAATCTGTAGAATCACTTGTAGGCATTCCACGATGCCTGTGCCTTGTAGAATATTGAAAATAAGTGGTATAAGTTAAAGTTGTTTCCTAGGATACTCGTAAAAGAAGCAGAAAGTTGGTATCAGTCCTTAGAGCTAGAATCCATTAGAAGGTGGAGTAAGATGCTGGAGCTATTCAACGATAAATATTAGACGTACTCCAAAGTGTCCAACTTGTGTAAGCAGATCCAAGGATGGAAGTAGGGTAATCATGAACCCTTGAATGTTGCCATGGGCCAATATTATGCATTGCTAGATCGTTTCTTGGGCCATGATTAGGCACAACGGGATCAGCTCCACCACCTCGTAGATGGGCTAAGACATGAAACCAGGAGAACCCTTGGAACATATGCCCAAGGGAGATTATTTGAACTTAGGTCCCATGAAATTCATAGGCTATTGGAGCAAGTAGCTAAGGAAGAAGGAGAGCTACGGAAAAGAGAAAGTGCGGAAGAGTATAACCGCGATCCTTCCCTCTAAAATAAGGAAGTAAGATTCTGTGAGGAAGAGGATGAGTCACCACTCGAGGAGTTGGTGAATAGAAAAACCTTGCCGCTTCAAAATTTAACAATCGAAGTGTCAACTAAGGTAGATCAAATGTGGGACTCCTTAGACTCTAGATTCGAAACCATTTTAAAAATCATAGATGAGTTTAAGGAGCGAAGTAGTGATCATGATAAGAAAAAGTGGAGAGATTCAGGCCATGCATGTGACAAGGGTAAGGGAAAAATGACTATTGCTGGTGAGGTTGTGGATTTAAAAACAGAAAATGACAGTGGATGTGAGATTTGCCAATATGACCATCCTAAAGGATGTTGCCCAATCATCTCACATCCGCAAGAGTTCGGGGTGTATGCACTCAACCTAAGACTTAACAAATGGTAGGCACCCCAAAGGTTACCTTATCCCCAAGGTAACCTAAGACAGTTCCACCAACCATTAACGTATTATCCAAGTGGAACTCCACCACAACCTATCGGACAACATCAGCAGTGGCAACACCCATAGTCATGGGGGATGCCATCGCCTAGGCAACAATACCCTTACTAGCAACCAGATCCTTATGGCTATTACATGTAGCAGTCGGTTTCTCCAAGTAACTCAATAGGTCACGCAAATCCACAATGTCACTACCAAGCTTGGGAGTATTTTAGGACTCCTTCTCCTATGGGAGACACACCACATACATACCATCCCTCGAATCCATCCACCACTCTTACACTGATAGTTCCACTACCGCCCGCTCCAACAATGCAAGGGAAACTCCCCACTCAACTGCAACAACGTAACGCTATGAGAGCTATAAACCTTCAACTTACTACTAGTTTTGACAACCATACAAAGAGAAAACCCTTCTTTAGAACCAACAGTCAAAACAAGCTCTCACAACCACAAGCGCTTGAGTCTATGACCACTCCTCCATCAAGTAAGAATTTGGAGCTCCCTTCAAACCAACAACAGAGCTCAATGCACACGGTTATGTTAACACATACTGTTATAGACTGGATAAAGGTGGGCCACCTTCCCAGGAAACTCTCTGACCTTGGAAGTCCCTTAATCTACCACCAAGTCACTAGAAACAAACCACGTAAGGCTCTTCTTGACTCAGGTTCCGAAGTCAACTTAATATCACAGGAGATGTATAAATCCTGGAACCTGCCTCCACTCAAGAAGAGAAATATTGAACTAGAGTTGGTTGACCAATCCATCACTGTCCCTTTGGGACTTGTGGAGGACATTGTTACCACTATGTGTGGTTGGTCCTACCTAGCTGATTTCCTAGTAATAGAAGTCAGCAATAATAAAGGGTACATCCCAATTATAATGGAGAGGGCATGGCTCAGCACCATCAACGCATGCCTAGGAATCTATGATCTTTCCTTGGAGATATATAAGGAAAACATTTATGGAAAGATTGAGAAGAAGAAAGTTCCATGCATCACATACAATGATACAGAGGGTGATGACATACAGGAATTCTCAACATCTCCTGTATGCAACTGGTGTGCCCAAGGATCTCAGATACAAAGGTGCATGTATGTAGCAACCACACAACAAGAAAACACCCAGTGGTTGATAGCTAATAAGGAGAGAAATTCACCAACATGCATGGAACTGACTAGGGGAACGACTTGTAACCACAACAAAAGCATAGATACATTGGAGCATGAGCGTCACCAGCTTTCACCACTTAACCTAAAAACATCCATTGGGAGAAGTTGGACACTTCTAAGAAATTCAAACAAACGCTAATTATTTCAGATCTCTCCCTTTCAATTTAGTCATGGGGGAGATGGCCACCTATGCTAATCAATTGAGGCCCTCAGTTCTTTTAAGTTTTTGTTTTACAAATTTCTTTAACTTTTCTTATTTATTTTTTTACAATATCATTTATACTTTTTCATTTCTTTGTGTGCCTATGTGTGTGTTATCCATTTCGTTAAGTTTGTCATTTAATAAGTGCTCCAAAGATGGTATGAACTGTACTCCATTGATTGCTAATGTTTTGTTTTAAATTTTAAGTTATGATGTTGATATTAAGGTATTGTTCTTTTGATATAGTAGGCAATGAGTCCACATCATCTAGGCATCCACAAATTTCTATGGTCTCTCTTGGCTTGGAACTGTACAGTCCCTTTCTCAATAATAAGAACTATCAACGAATCAGTGATTGGGCATTTCTCAAACTAAGGAAGGACTCAAGGATTGAAAAGGGTGTGACTTCAAGGGGATTTGATGCATTTGTGTTGGAAATTTTCTTGGGTTCTTGGATGTTTTATTTTTGAGTTTTCTTATCGTTTCGACGTCACCCAATTATCGGGAAGCTGAGTAAATAAAAATAATAAGTCTTTGCATGGTGTGGTTCTCATGTAAAAACACAAAAAAAGAATAGTGAGGACTCAAAACACACCCCTTAGACGAAATAATCGTTTGGGCTACAAGCATTAGTTATGGAACTAAAATAAACATGTTCCCTCTAACTAAAGCCCTTCTCGCTTCCTACCTCCTTAGCTTTCATTTCGTTGGAATGGTGGTGGCTCTTTGGTGAAGGCATTCTTATCACTTCAGGAGGATGGATTGGTCGAATGTATTAATGAGAAGTCACTGGATGTGGTTGGTTTGAGGCCAGAGTTGGAATGAGATCTACCAAGTCACATTAATCATTAAACACACAAGGGGCTGTACATCACCTTGTTCTTGAGATTCCATTCCATTCTCTTCTTTCCATCCTTCTTCTCCATTGTTCACCTCATTTTCGGTTGTATCATTAGTGTATATTTTGTTTGACACAATGTTTTCTTTTTAGTAGATTCTTGTGGTTAAGACTTTCACTCTTGTTCCAAATGACATTCCCAGAGCCTACGGACTCTTTGAATGTGGGTTTGTCAGGGCATTACGGGCATAAGCCTACTTTGGGGATGACCCACTGACACTCCAATTTGGTGCACCAGTTAAATTCTTTCCCTTAACATTTTCACAATCAACTCTATTTTGTTCATTTCCATCTTGACATCCACTTCATCAACGTTACAGTTGTCTCTTTTTCTCCATCTTCCTTGTTCCTTTTCTTTTCCTCCATTCTTTCACTACCGAAGGTTTGCTCTCAGTCATGGGGGTCCTAGTCCAATTTTTTTGATTTTCTCCTAACCCCTACACCTTTGGTAGTCATCATTAGTATATCTCTAAATCTGTATCAGCCATGGCACAACTCAGCCAATGGACCTTACATCGAAGCAAGGTATCAATTGCATTATGATTCATTTACCCTTGAAATATAAGACTATGTTGTGTGTGCAGATGGTAATCATGCAACAACAGATTGGATCTAGAGGGAACACTTGGAATGGATCAGTGCTGAGGTAGCTATGCAAGGAGCAAGATCGATGGCACACTTATGGATAGACAACAAGAGGCGCAATCTTGGTGTTGGTAGAAACTGACTTCTTCCCTCTTCTATCTTCTCTCTCAGCTGCCAAATAAGGCCTAATGTCAAATGTATAAGGTGTTCACTCTTATTGTCGTGAATACCAGTTTTGTCATGTTCTGTAATAATGATCCGTTCACATGTCATCCCATTCACCATTAGTCTCATTCAAGTCAATAATCCCATACCTTCCCAATATTTTGTAAGAAACTCAAGGACAAGTTTTTATTCAGTTATGGGGATATGATGGGATGCGATATCGCATGGGCCGCGATATCGCGTATGCGATATCGCGTCTTTTCCTGCAATATCGCGTACGTGATATTACAATGTGCCCCAAATCTATAAATAAGAGGTGGCTCGCCCTTGTTTCTCCATCTAGATCTAGACCTTAGCCAAACTCTTACCATTGTTCCATTCCAGAGTTAGAATATTTTCCATGTGCCCACGGTAGGAGTTCCCAAAGTGAACGGATCTTTATTCGAGCAATTTTGTACCTGAGCACACAATTGTGTACGACAATAAAGAAAAACTTTTGGATAAACCTTGCAGTGCATGGACTAAGCTAATTAGGACTTTAATTATTTTTATTTATTATTAAGTGTTTACTTGCTTTCTTAAGGACTTCATCTCTCTCAACCCTCAACTCTCATAGTTAAGTGCATTCAGTACGAACGCTTTGAGCACATGTGTTACGCTTGGTAATCCTAGTAACGAATAGTGTTTGGTAACCCAGTAGCGTTGCATTGGTTCAGAGTGTGAAATGGTAAGTGGGAAAGGATACTGATGCTAGGTTAATTAAGGCTTAGTTAGTTAAAGTTAGTTAATTATTCTCTTCAACCTTTTCTCTCTTAGCATAGGCGATAAAACATAAAAGATATAAAAATCACATGCCTCAAGCTTACTTAACCATACAACCGTGACAAATATAAGTAAGCTTGGGAGGATAACGACTGATTAACCATAAGTGTTTCATAAGGCGTGTAGGCACTTAGTCTGCGGAGTTCGACCAGATCGCACGTGTAACGCTCGTATTCGTATGGTTGAGTGTAGGGGTACCTCGCCACTCATTAGAAGTTTATATGTAGATTTTTTCTATGTTCTTTGAATTTTTCCATCAATTGTCATATAGAAAAATAGCCTCTAGAGCAAATCTAATTGACATAAATCCAAATTGATTTTATTTTAATGTTGATTCAAGTCTGAGATGTTGCTTTATGACTCTCTCTGAAAGGTTCGTAGTGTAGCTTATTAGATTGATCCCTTTATAGTTTGTACAATTTTGTACATCTTTTTTACTTTTCTAAATGGAAACAACAAAGCTTTTTCTATAATTGTTAGGCATTTCTCCATCCTTCAAAAGTTTGTTCAATAACTGTATTAGCCAAGAAGATCTTGTATCTCCCAATGCTTTCCAAGCTTCTATAAAAATGTTATTTGGTCTAACAGCTTTTTCATTTTTCATTTTTAAAAAGGTTGCCTTCACATCAAAGAACGAAAGTTCATTAGCTAAACCAAAATTTGTTTCTGATTCTTGAATGTCTTCTCTTGGTAATTCTTCATTTAATAACTATTGAAAATCATTTTTCACCTATCAAAATTTTATTGTTTTTTACCAAAATTCTTTCATTTTCTTCCTTGATGTATTTGACATTATCAATGTCCTTATATTTCTTGTTTTTGATCATTTCCAATTTACAAATAGATTTTTCTCCTTCCTTTCTTCCTAATTTTTCAAAAAACCCATCCAAGGTTTTATGTTTGGCTTTGGTTACTACTATAGTTTCCTCCTTCTTTGTCATTTTGTATATAAACTTGTTTTCTTGACTACCACTTTGCTACCATTCCTTAAAGCATTCTTTCTTGTTTTAGATAGCATGTTGCATGCATTTTAGCACTCAACCACCATATCTCCTTTGGGATTTATTTTTTACCTTTTGCTTCATCCAACACGTTCTTTTCAATTTTCTAAATGCAACTTTATATTTGACCTTAAATTAAATTTGTAGAGAAATCCCAATTCTAGGTGCCTTCTTGAAGTAATTATTTTCTGAATAAGGTGATGTTATCTTCCTTCAAATTTCACCATTTTATACATTTAGTTCATTTTCTCTTACTATCTTTGAAGCTTTATATAGCTAAATCCATGACCATTAGTCAATGTTGAGTTTCAAGGCACTCTCTAGGTATGGCCTTGTTGTCTTTGCACATGGCCTAGTCTCTTTTACGTAATAAGAAATAATCAATTTGTGTTTTATCCATACCACTGTTATATGTAATTAAATGTTTTGGCCTCTTCTTAAATAAATATGTGCAATTGTAAGGTCACAAGTACTTGGAAATTGCAATAGTAAATCTCCCATATCATTGTAATCTTTAAATCCATGCCCTCCATGAATCCTATCATATCCAATTTTCATAAATCTAACATGACCATTAAAATCCCCTCTAATAAATATGCTTTCTTGGTGGGGAGTTTCTTAAAGCAATTGATCCATAAAATCGCCAGAATCATCCTTGATGGAATTTTCTTGGCTAATTTGTGGAGCATGTATATTGTTGATTCCATTAAGCATATGGACTCTATTTCTACAACTTTTGGTTTTCATAGATGTTTTTATGTTGAAATCAATCTTTTTAATTGTAAAAAGGAATTGCTATTACAAGAAAAATGAAAGATTTATATTTAGCCAATTACATATTATAATCTTTCTAATTCTTACAACTTTTTCCACTATGAAGGAAATTTGTTTAATGTTTGTCCTTTTCTACTCAACAAAAAAGATTATGAAGGAAAGAAAAAATGTGTTAAAATTGAAGATAGAAAAAAACAACATGAAGTTGAAGATATAAAAAATAACATGAAGTTGAAGAAGATGAAGAAGATATAAAACATAGATGTTTACTACTGTGGAAGGAAAGAGGCAATTTTATTTACACCAAATTAGATCTAATAAACTAGATGTAGAAGCTCACTATCTCTTAGTTGTTATTCCCATCAGTAGTGGAATGCTACCAGCAAGCTTTGCTTAAGTTCTTATTAACTTAGAATTGAAAGTGGAAGTGGATTCAACGCCCTCAAGAAGAGTGCATATGTAGGTAGTGCATATGAAGAGCCCTTGAAGATGAGTTACATGTGTTTCTTTTTTGAGCTATGACTACCCATTTGAGACAACATTATAATGTTATAGCAAAAAGCCTATATGATTTGTTTTTCATGCCTCCATTAGTGCTTGATCAATTTCTAGAGTCTATCCTTATTTTTAATGAAAATGTAATATCTACCCAATAGATCTTATGGGCCTTCAAACTTAACAAAGCTTCATTTCATTTCAAATATTAGTCAAAATCATAACAAAAAAGCAATATACATATATATAGGGTTTGTGATTAAGTGAAGGAAAAGGACATAATAGTGTGTAGCTTTTGTAATTGTAGCAAGGTAAGGTATTTATAAAAGAAGGTTATATTCACACTTTCTTTTATCACAGGTTATGATACTTTCTTGAATATATTGGTTTGGCCCTAAGTTAAGCGGGAAAAAATTCTTTAAAAAAAGGGTTGAACATGCACAAATGATTGTTGCCACATAGTATACTTTCTTTTATCACACTTTATTATACTTTCTTGAATGTATTGGTTTGTCCATAAGTTAAGAGGGGAAAATATTCTTTAAAAAAAAGGTTGAACACAATTCAAAACTAAGCTGAAGAACCTCAATGAAATAATGGTGGATCAAAAAAAAACACCACGTTTTCAAAATAGGCTTTCGAAGCAACTCTAACATGAAATTGATATGTTTAATAAAATGATGGCTATATAAATAGCATATTAAAATCAGGGTAAATTTTGAAATTACAATTCATTTTGAAGGTCATTTATGACTTACACAGAAAATCTAAAACATTTTCGGTTTTATTTGCAACCCAAAGGCGCTGCAAACAGGATCTGAAAATCCAAGTCACATGAGCCAATTCGAAATAAGAATGTTATCGCCAAATCGGATTTGATTCCAATCGTCAAAGGACACGCGTTCTCAACATATATTCGCTCGCTACAACAGACACCACATCGAGCAGTACCAGCAATTCAGTCGTTACCACGTCCTGGGATCGAATCCGTGCACCGGTTTAACAATTGGAAGAAAGCACAGAAGAAGCAGCAGCAGCAATGGCCATGGCGATTACAACAATCAATAAGTGCAGCAATAGCAGCGGCATTTCTGGGACACTACGCCTGGCTCCTGCTCGACGCTGCAGCCCAATAACTGCTTCATCTGAGGAATTCAATTTATTTTATTCATAAAACACAAACAGTTGATGTTAAAAAGTCCCCATTAGAGGAAAGAAAATCTTCGGTAGGATTTTAAATCATGCCTCCAATTTACTGGCACGTAGTTTTTTATAAACACAGAGACTAGAGATCGAGATAGTTCTAAGAATTGAGTGCATAGAATTCTGTTTTAGCTCTTTCATTTACTGCATTCCTCTGTTTGGATTGAAGTTGGAATCCTTGTTATGCAAATTTGGCCCGGAAATTGACTCATTTTTACGCATGCCATAGAAAATGTCATTTTACAAAAATATGTATTCAGACGTCTCTTACTCAGTTGGGAAAAAAAAACCAATAAAATAACACGACCGCACTATTGTAACTAATTGAATTTTACTTTGCACTGGCATCCAATAACATCACCAGACGGTTTAACTCTGATGTGCTTGGTGTATCTTGAATACTGGATATAGTGTGATTAAATGCTGATTACAAGCTTATACCGATATGAATGAGGTATTACCCTGTTCTACTGGCCAACTGAGTTATACCAACATTTTGTAAAATCAAATCTCTTAAACTCTTTGGTAAATCAGGATATTTTAATGGAGTAATTAAATACATTGAATTTCAATTTCATCATTATCTTTGGAGAAATCAATTACCACGGATAATGAGTCATTCTAAAAGTGTAGAAAAGAAACAATATATTTATTATTCACACTCACCATTCTTTCTCTTATCATTCACTCATTATTTTTATCAACATTCAAATGCAATCTTGATTTATGAACAAAAGTTAATTTATAACACCAAATTGGAGTTGCATTCTTTTGGATGAAGAATTTTGCAAAAAAATCAGTTAGATTTCAGAGGCAATATTTCCACTCAGATTTTATTAAGAAAATAATATCTAATTAGTCTGAAATTTTACCCGTGGATAGATAACTTTTTAATGAACAAAATCATCCCAAAAGTCATCTGGATTGCAGAGATATGGCAATTTCAAAATTAAAAAACATCAAAAAATTCAATTTTTTACCATAAGGTTAGGCCATTCAACAGGGCGCTCGTGCATCACTTTGTTATCTTGATTCAACAGGCCGGCCCTGCTTTGAAACAGAGAAAAGGCCTCAAAACAAAAACTTCCGCTTTCTTAAAGCAAATACATATAACACGCTGGTTTACTGGTTTCTGAGTAAACCAAGGATTCAATTACACTGCAACGATGCACCATAATCTACCATAAGCAACAAGGTCATTGACTCCAAAGCCAGTTTTCATGGACTGGCAACAATTGCAAAGAAAATGCACTTTCAAAATGAAATGATCTTTCAAAATGAGTCAGAAGAGGGAAACAATCGCATGACTTCTTGTGAGCATTCCACCTCTTTTATTTATTGTCAAATTGCATAATCTGATCATTTTGAATATATGTGCATGTACACACATATATAACATACCTTTATTGTTTTGTTTTTATGGAAGGGAAGTCAAGATTAGTCCTAAGAACATTGATGCTAGTTCTCTCACAAAATTTTATACAAGTTTATAAAATCTACGAAGATGAAACATTCTGTATGTATATATTTAAAAAAAAACATCATAAATTTAAAATCATATGAGCTGGCATTTGATTTTGTCAGGTAAAGGGCCGCAGCATTACATTAAAATAAACATCTTAAAAGATGTTCTGTTACATTGCAGATAATGTAAAAGCTATATCTGCTAACTAAGATTAAGAACAGAAAAACATGCAATTTAAGCAACAATGCCCATAACTGCCACTATCTTGCTTAATTAGATGCTTACCTGTTACATACAATACACTGAAATACATATGATATAAAAAGAGCTTCTTCAATCAGGACAGACACTTTATCCTAACAAGGATAACCAGGATGAAGAAATGAGTGGAGTAGATAATTCTATCCATCACTGCAAAGCACCGGGTTCTCACTGCATGGAATGATAATAAAATCATCACAATTGCAAACCCAAATCCAAAACCCAATCCACATGCTAACCAATATAGTAGATAATGCAGATCATTTTTGGAATGCATTGCTTTTACACCAAGGCTGTTGGGCTTCTTTTCATCTGAACATGATTTCTTAATCTGAAATCCACAGAGACCTGGGTTATCACCAAAAGAAGATGCTGGATATGTTTCAAAGTGGGCTTCATCTGGGATCCTTCCTGTAAGCTGGTTGTGAGAGAGATTCAAAACACCCAGCATGGACAGCTGTACCAAGTCTGCTGGAATTTCTCCACTAAGAAAATTGTTTGAAAGGTCCAGACAGTCCAACTGTGATATCTGAGCCAAAGACTTGGGAATCTTTCCACTGAAGTGGTTGTATGACATGTTCAAGATTATCAACCCTTTGAGCAATCCTACTTTATCTGGAATTTCACCAGTGAATTGATTGTTGGAAACATCTATGCATCTCATTAGAGATACAACATTTTCACTGTAGTTATAATATATTCCTTTATTCACCATCTTTACCTCTGATGTTAAATTAACCTCGTGTTCATTAATAGAAAGCCTTCCTACATGATTCCAATATCCAGAATTTCCTTGAGAGGCCATCTTTGTTAAGCTTCCAAAGCCTGCTGGAAGAAAGCCTGAAAGCTTATTGGATGATACATCCAATATCTGAAGATCTTTGAGCATAAGCAATTCTTGAGGTATTTTTCCATGAAAATTGTTTGACCTCAAAATTAGTATCTTCAGATCCTTTAGCTTTCCAATCCACTTAGGAACAGATCCATGCATTTTGTTATTTCCTATATCCATTATCCATAAGACTAAGCACTTTGAAATATTTGGAATTGCACCACTGAAATGGTTACCGTTAAGGCTAAGGACCTCAAGATTGCAACCATCAGATATATTTTTCAGAGTTAGCTGTCCGTGCAAATTATTTTGGCTCAAATCCAGCTCCATTGGATTCAGCTTCATTATCTCAACCCATGGTACCATTCCACTGATATTATTATATGCCAGAGATATGATTGGACCAAAGACTGAACGATCTAAGACTGACCGATCGAAGAATGAACCATCAAGATCGAAGAATGAACCATCAAGAATCTTAAAGGATGAAAGAGACCCATTGAATAAGTTATGGGATAGACGGATTTCGCATATGAAACGAGGAAAGGATGAAGGCAATAAACCATACAACTTGTTTTTTTGTAGGTTGAGAACTACCAGGCTGATTAGATTTGTAACATCTGAAGGCAGGGTCCCGGAGAAGTTGTTAAAAGATAAATCTAATTCTTGTAGAGACTCGAATTTCCATATCCAAGATGGGATACTGCCAACAAGATTGTTGTCCGATAATGCAAGATATTCTAAAAAGGGATGATGTCTAACAAAAGAAGGAAACCGCCCTTTCATGTTGCAGGAGTTCAAACCCAGGATTTTTAATTGCATCAAGGATGACCAAGTTTGACTGGATATGACTGTCAGCGAATTATGCGAAAGACTTAATGCTGTTAGGGCTGTACAATTTTTAAGTAGTGAAAGGGAAAATGTTCCGGTCAGAAGATTTGAAGATAAATCCACGTTTTTTAACCTTGTAAGCAAGGGAATGGAGGATGGAATGGATCCCTGAAGTTGATTATCGTGGAGAAGTAGGGTATTAAGTCTGGTGAGATTTCGTATTGTGGGAGGAATGAAGCCCTCAAAACGATTAGCAGAGAGTCGCAAGTTATTGAGTTCGGTCAGATTTCCTATACAAGGGGGAATGGTACCTTCAAATGCATTGGAGGACAAATCCAGGTATTTCAAAGTCGTATGAGAGCATAGTGATCTCAGAAGATTACCACCGAAATTATTGCCACTAAGATCCAAGTATGAAAGCGAAGGATGGAAGTTCACGCTGGCAGGGGCAGGGGTATGGGTACGATACATATCAGGTGAGATGGTACACTCAGTGCATTTGGCGGACAGGTAAACCAGGGAGGTGAGATTTGCAAAAATATTAAAAAGAGGACTAATACTAGTAAATTCACTGTTATCCAAAGAAAGAAATGTGAGATAAGTAAGATTCACAAGGCAAGCGGGCAAAGCTTCATTGACATAAATGTGATTCATGCTGAGGGTTTTAATGTTGTGGAGTTTGCATATGGAGTTGGCCCAATTGCCGCTGTACTGCAGTGATAGCCCATCCAATCGCAGGTCTTCCAGCTTTGACAAGGATAACAAAGCCTCTGTGGGCAATATGAGTTGGTCACTAGTATAAGGACCAAGCATGTGCCCAGCATAAGAAAGATCAAGCGTCTTGAGAGAGGAAAGATGCCCTATGTGCATGGGAATAACCTCTGAGGAAAGCAAAATCTTTGACAAATTCAAAAATATCAGATTGCGAAGGGCACCCACCTCTGGAGGAATTGAGATGCTGTCTTCTTGAAAATTCGCACTGAGATCCAGTGATTGGAGCATGTGCAGCTTGGAAATTGTTGCTAAGACCTCTGAAGATGCAACACTCTTGTTTCTGAGAAGCCCATAGCCGCCGAGAAGCCCATACCCATAGCCGCCGAGAAGCCCATAGCCGCCTAGAGAGAGGGCCACAACATGATTGTTATCCTTGTTGCATGACACTCCTTCCCATGTGCAGCAATTTGGATTGGACTCCTGATTCCATGATGATAGGGCTTTCCTTGTATCATTCAGTGTTGCTTTGAATTGCAGAAGAACAATTCTCTCACTTGCTATGCAATAAGCAGCAGCATTGCTGTGCACTTCAGAATATTGGGCAAACACAAACACACAGAAAAACATGAGCATAAGCATCATCTGTGCACCTGCCCAAAGCATGGCCGCATAATCACGAGTAGCCATGATATCTCTCTCTATCGAACATGAACATGTATAAGAGGAAGGGAATGGATCGAAATATATTATACACTGAAACAAAGGAGAATTGTGAGATTGGTGTTTGGTGAGTCAACAAGACGATTGGAAAACTCAGAGAGGAGAGCACAGATTCCACACGGTGTTTGAATATACACCAATCTTTTTGTCGCACAGCAATAACTTCCATATACCCATAAATGATGTAGACATCTTTCATAAATGCACCTGATAGTGGGGAGCACAGAGTCTGTGGATTCGGAATTCCACGCCAGGCAACACACAATTTTGACAATAGAAGTTAATCAATGTTTTCGTTTCAGACTAAAATTAATAACATGAGAATTTTCAGCCATTTTCTTCCGTGATCTTTACGTAGTGGAGACTTGACTAAATTGATAATATGACAATTTCCAGCCATTTTCTTCCGTGATCTTTACGCAGAGTAAAATTGACTAAATTCATGACAACTTTCGACCCTTTTATCCCGTGATCTTTACGCAGAGCAAACTTGACTAAATTCATGACAATTTACGGCCATTTTCTCCCGTGATGTGACTACATTGATAACATGACAATTTCAGTCAGTTTCTCCTTTCCGTGATCATGACAAATCACTCATTTTCTCCTTACCGTGATCTTTGCGCAGAAGAAACTTGACTAGATTCATAAAGTGACAATTTTACGTTGGGAAGACTTGACCTGCCGCCCTCCGAACGCAAAGGGTTATGCTGAATATTCAAATGAAACATCTTAAAAATTATTGCAGCTGACACTGAATATTCAAATCAACACATCTATAAATTTGAATATTATTATCATTATGGATTTGGCTGATTTGTTACAAATTTATATTGGATATTTTTTTAATAATGTTTTTAGTACTCAGAACAAACACTTAAATAAACAATGACAGAATAAACTTGACAGAGAGGATGTAATGAAATTAAAGAATGAGTAGAGGAAGAGAGGATGAATAAGTGATTCTGTTTTTATGAATCTCATTTCCTCGTCCAACAGTCTGTAAAACATAAAGTTTATTTATTATTAAGATCATCTTAGATATATAAGCTAATATCTTAAAAACATTTTAATTCTCAAAAATCAAATACCAAGAAGATATGGCCAGTGCTGGGCAAATGGTCTCTCACTTCAATATCCCACATTCACGAAACAAAATCAGAATTATTAGCAATGTGTCTCCATTCTTGCCCCAATGAGCTATTAGCATAGAATTTCACCGTCCTGTTATCTTTCATACTTGTTGCTAATTTAACCTTTGGGTTATCTGAACATTTTATTTTCCTCTGTTTACACCAGTTTTGCCATAATTTACTCCAAAACAAATCTTGATGCCTGGATATGGTGAAGTGGTTTGTAAATCTGCAGGTTTTCTTTATTCTGAGAAATGTGCAAAAATTTGGTCGTGGAACATTTGGGATTTTTGCATCATAAATGGAGTTCATCAAGCTGAGTTAACAGAGACTTACATTTTTTGAAGTACCAGATAGTTCTACAATTTTCACAGATAATGGTTAAGTTCGTCGTTTTGCAGTGATCTTCATCATCAAGATACAAAATTAATGTAAATTTGGGAAAACATGAAGTAAAACCAATAAGCTAAATTTGAGGGTAAAGCACTGTTTCTATTACAAAGTTAACAATGTTTCATTATTACCATACTAAACAAACTTCACTTCATCCCCACCGAACGGTTTAGATTAGTTACAAACTTGTTTACCTTCATCCGCGGTGATCCGGAAAAACCTGCTGCAGTGTTCTTTGTAGGCCCCTGTGAAGGACATATCATCTGAAGTAAGTTATTACTGATGTGGACTTTCGGAGGTGAAGTTTGACCGCCTTACCAAATAGTCTCTTTACGTGTTCTGGCCTTTGTTTTAATTGGATAACATTCATTGGTGACATATTTCGTTAATGAAATCATTAGCGAAATCCCAACTTTGCAAAGTTACATCATTCCTTTAAAGTCGGGTTTGAGACGAACTCCACGTTATCTAACTTGTGGGAGAAGAAAGTCATTGATTAGCATGATTTTAGAAGTTGTCGTAAGAATTGAAATTTGTTCATGTTCATAGGTCCTATAAATTTATTGGATAGTAAAAATATATATGTTATGACAAAACATCAATAAAAAATTACTAAGTATTTTTAGTAATATTTTGAACAAATCAACCAAATTTGTAACTGTAATATTTTATCTATGTGTAATATGGGGGATGGGGGGGAGGGGGAAGGGGGGGCGGGTGTCGGACCCCAAAAAGTTATATTAATATTTAAAAAGTGTATCAATTACAATAACTTGAATAAGGCATAGGGTTAAGGAGAAAGGGGAAGCTGTGAGCACTCTGAATGAAACTTAGGAACAACCTTAAAAAATGAATGAGTATTAAAGAAGGAAACCCGAATTGGGACACTGCCAAACAACCACACATGCTGCCTCATTACAAGATAGAATGACATAGAATAAGATTAGGCAAAGAGCTCTCAATTCAGGACAGAGAGAGTTCCAGTGGTGACTCCACACAACTCCACACAATAGAACAGGGAAGCTTCCTTGTAGAGATTATTGATGATGAGTGATACTGGAACGCACAGGTCTTTCCCATGGCTACAAAAGATGAACCAACTGATGACTATCCAGATTAAACGTGGAGGCTTGAGATGTGAGTTGGAAATGAATGAGGCGAAAGATCCGCGACTTCTCCGACTTGGTGAGCAAACATTTATTAGAATAATCTATCCTTTGAAATATAACTGATGAGTGGCGAGATGCCCCTACACTCAACCATACGAATACGAGTGTTTTCACGCGCGATTTGGTCGAACTTCGCAGATGGACTAGTTGTGGCACCTAGATCGTTAACCTTAGGTCGCAATTTGTTGTCCTCCCACCTGGACTAGTATTAGCTTTGTCACATATGGTTTAGTCCAAAGTGAGGTGTATGATGTGTTCCTAATTCTAACGCTACTCCTGAAGGTAGTGGAAAATAATATTAACTATGCTAAACTAGGAGGAAAAGGTAAGAAAATCTAATCTAGCCTAAGTGCGATGAGCATTTGATTACTTGATTATCCATACACATCTTAGACCTCGTGCACGACTACCACTGGATTTACCAAGCGTAGATCCTAGGTACGCCACTGGGATATGAAGTAGTCACACTTAAATGCTCGTAATCAAGTCATACTCATTCCACATTACTAGGAGTTAAGGGTGAGAGAGGAAGTAGTAAATAACAATTAAATAAACAAAGAAATAACAAAGTGAATGCTGCAATGATGAAGTAATCTCGATCTTTATTGTCGGTCATGTGCGTATCCAAGTATGTCACACTCGAATAAAGAATGTCATACAATTACATTCACCACACTGCAGGCAGACACTAAAAAATAATCTAACACTGGAGGGATCAAACTACCAGACTTTAGCTACAATCTAAACTATGATGATAAATAAGGTGTTGAGGCCAACCTCACCCATGCTAGGCATAGGGCCTTGTTTGAACAAGTTTAATATTGCAAAAAATATAAAAATAAAAAATAAAAATAAAATCTTGACATAAACCATAAAACTTAAGGCTTATTTTTTTTTGGCTCATTTTCTTATTTCAGTTTTATTGCGTTGCAGTTGACATGGCAAAGGCAATTGGAGGTTTAGGGTTAGGGTTTCTCCCGCATGCTGCTATTTACAACAGAGCCAACCAAAGCCAAAGAGGGGGGCAGAGTCAGAGTTTGGAAGAACCATTTTCTGTTCTGCGGCTAGTAAGGTGGGGCACTGATTAGGGCCTTCACTCGCTCTAGTAGTGCCTTTCGGCAGCCTTTCTCTGCGCCACATACTCCAACAATTGGCACCAAAGATACTGACAACGGAGGCATTTTTGGCAGTCTTCTCTCATTTGCTGGTAGGCGACAGAACACGGTAGGAGCGTGAAATGCGCAGTGAACATCAACAGCAATTGCAAGTAGATTGTAGATGATAGTGTGTTTTCCCTGCAGTAACAATTGCTGAACGACGGTTTTCTGTTTTCTCATACAGAAATAGATGCGTTGTTTTTTCCTTTTCTACCCATGCGGCAAAGACCAATGCCCAATAGCAGTAGTGCCAACGTGGACACCGTGAGGGGTATCAGTAGAAGTCTTCCTTTTTGCCTATAAACAGAAACCTGTCTTCTTTATTTATTTGCTTTCAAACAACACGACAGAGTTTTCTCTCTGCCATCTCCAAGCAGAGAAGCAGCCACGGTGGCAGATAACTTTTATAGTTCTCAATATTATTATTTGCATTTTATTTTGAATTATTTATTGTACTCTTTTAAAGTGCACAAATTATTTAACTTTTCAATATTCTTATTAAATTTAAAGCTTTCAATATTTTGTTTAAAATATTGTTATTATTGTTTTGTCACATAGCCCTTTCCAGTTGAGACTATTCCTGGGTTTCCGTACCCATATGGGAGGCACCCTAGGCGATAGTTTCCTAAAACGAGTTTTCACATGTGTTGGCGGCATGTCCAAAATTTACGCATCAACACAAGGGAGAGCCGGTTCTTATTTATAGACATTGCGGCGGACTACGATATCGCGTACGCAATATCACGGGGGATGCGATATTGTGGCGGACATGTTATCGCATACGTGATATCATGGCCCATGCGATATCATGTCCCATCATACCCCCACGACTGAATAAAAACTCATCCTCGAGTTACAATGATTACACAATGGATAGATATGAGATTATTAGATGGGGAAAACAAAAAATGAAATGATGTCGCAGTGTGGGAAGACACAACATAAAAAAAATGCTATAACTACAAAAAAGTGGAACTCATGTAGTTCCTGGTGACGGTGGCTCCTTCATCGGAACTTTCCCTTTATCATGTGCTCCAGGCTTTGAAGCTTGATGGTGTTGAAGTATGGCCTGGAGCTTCTCCTCTTCAGTCCGAGGGTCTTGCATCGTCCATGCTAGTGTTCCAATGTTTGATGGAGTCAACACCTCCCACGGACATGGTAGTTGCAGGAACATCTAGTTGGCTTTGACATACCATGCCGCGAACACCTCTCATTCCTCCCCATAGGCTTTAGCTTTGTCTTTGTATTCATGAAGATTTGTTAGCCTTCAAGCCAAGTCAGTTGCAACATCTTTCTGTCCTTGGTAGCTTGCTTTTACCACCTTGAGTTTAGAATTTGCAACATCCAATTTTTCAACCAGCTTCTTGCGTTTTGAAAATTCTGCTTTATATTTGATATGGGTGGAAGCTACCTGCTGTTCGAGCTCTATTCTCGGGTGCCCTACTGTTAACATGGCAAGGTTGGCATACCTAAGGTTTGCCAACTCCATGTATTTTGTCAAGTCCTAGATCGCGATGAGCAACTGATTCCTTGACTAACCGTACACATTCATAAATGCTCGTAATCAAGTCATACTCATACCGCGCTACTGTAGATAATAGATAACATTAAATAAATAAATAAAAAAATAAATAACAAAGTGAATGCTGCAATGATGAAGTAATCTCGATCTTTATTGCTAGTCATGTGCGTGTCCAAGTATGTCACACTCGAATAAAGACACTGTACAACCACATTCACCACACTGCGGGCAAACACTGGAAAAATAAACTAACTCTAGAGAGATCAAACTGCCAGAGTTTTACTACAATCTAACTGGGATCTCTTTACAAGGAAGAGTCACTTCTTATTTATAGACATTGCGGTGGACTGCGATATCGCGGCCCATGCGATATCATGTCCTATCATACCCCCATGACTGAATGAAAACTCGTCCTCAAGTTACAAAGAGAATAAGTTCCATTGATTACACAGTGGATAGGTATGAGATTATTAACTGGAAAAATGAAATAAAATAATTCCGTAGTGTGGGAAGGACACAACACATAAAAATACTACAACTATTACAAAAATGGGGAACTCATGTAGTTCCTGGTGGTGGTGGCTCCTCCATGGGTGCTTTCCCTTTATCATATGCTCCAAATCTTGAAGCTTGATGGCATTGAAGGATAGCCTGGAGCTTGTCCTCTTTAGTCTGAGGATCTTGTGTCATCTATGCGATTGTTCCTATGTTTGATGGAGTTGGCACCTCCCACGAATAGGGTAGTTGCAGGAATATTTGATTAGCTTTGACGTACCATGCCGTGAACACCCGTCGTTCCTCTTCGTAGGCTCTAGCTTTGTCTTTATATTCATGAAGATTTGTTAGCTGTCGAGCCAAGTAGGTTGCTACATCTTTGTGTCCTTGGTAGCTTTCTTTTATCATCTCGAGCTTAGAATTTGCAACATCCAATTTTTCAATCAGCTTCTTACGTTCTGTAAATTCTACCTCATATTTGAGATGGGTGGAAGCTACCTACTACTCTAGCTCTGTTCTTGGGCACCCTACTGTTAACATGGCAAGGTTGGCATATCTGAGGTTTGCCAACTCCATGTACTCTATCAAGTCTTGTATCTATAGGTCCCGATTTTTAACTTCCACTTGGTGGGTGAAGGCGTAAGTGTCCAATATGGCCCTCCAATTAGTGTGTTGAGCATTGATAGTGTTGATTTGAGCCTTGGCCATATGGATCTCCTTCTCCAGGATTTGTTTATACATCCCCACCTCATCCTAGAAGTGCTCCTTTAGCTTCTCGTGTCTTTTAGCCTCATTCTGTCATGCACTTATCTCAATTGCTGACTTTTGGCAAATAGCGTGTACCTCCTCTATTGAGAGGGTTCGATTCTCTTTGGCTAAACAGCTTACATCTCGGTTGACCCGAATGAATTGTTCTTGTAGCTAATGAAAGTGTTCATCGAGAACATTCTTTTGCTTCTTTACAGAGGTAAACCAAAGGTTATCTGCAACCAACTGCTTGTTCTCTTCTTCTAAGGCCTTAAGTGTCTTAAGATGCACATGGGTTTGTGCTTCTGTTGCGGAGGCATCCCAAACAACCTTCTCCTTTTCTTCTACCACCCTTTTATTCTCTATGATTAGCTTTGTTAATTACTCGATTCTAAAATTTTCTAGCTGGTCTGCGAGAACAAATTGCAGAGGATCCCGTTGTGCTACTTGTAAGGCTACAAGCTTCTCTTGTAGTTTCTACACTTCAACTTTAGCATGCTCGACCCTTACTTTGGATATGACCAGCTTTCCCTTTGTAGAAATGAGGTCTGATTGAATTGTTGTGACATCCTGGGGGGTCTCAAATATAGACTTCATTACTTGTCCATTTTGATGCAATCTATCAAGTACATCCTCATGTTCCACAAGAGTCAGTGAGGTCCCAGAAAGAGTTTGAGCATCCTGTGCTCCTGAGAGATCTACCAGTGGCACAACAGGTACGTTGAAAGATTCTTTGATGTGGTCAGCAACTACTTCAGCAGCTCCCGTGGCATTCCGGTGTTGTATGATCACCACAATGGCCCCTTCACCGATCTCTAACTACACCTGAAAAGATGCTGCATTTTCTGAGATCTGTTGCGACCATCTACTTTCCCCTCCTCTTGTTTGAATGGATATTTCCCCCTTTGTGCGATCCAATGAAACTGAAGGTTGATTGGCATCATCGATGACATGAAAGAGGTTTGCGTCATCACAACTTCCCCAACTGACCGTCTCAACAATGGCCCTAAGATGGCTCATCGACGGTCTATAGTCTTGTGGCAGCGGCGGCTAATCCTGACCTGTGCAAGGCCCTTCTTCTTGTTGTTGATTGGGACTTGTGGCTAGAGGTTGACTGGTTCCTGCAAGTTGAGTTGCAGATGATCCAGTCATTTGTTCTTCTTCTTCATCTGGTCTTAGCTCTTTGCCAATGCTCTTTCTTGGAGCTAGCACCTTTAGCAATTTAGCATACGAAGCAGTTTGGGCTTTCCGGAGGATGTCATTTGTGTATCCCCGAATTCATGCACGTTGGTACAGTTTTCTAATAAGATAGGGGAAAGGCAATGCCATCTTCCCTATTTTCTATTCTTCAAACCACCTTAGGATCTCCGTCAAATATAGATGGGGAAGGTTAGCGTTGACCTTTCCCATCAACACTACACATCCTCTAACCGCATACGTAGATATTCTTTTTTTAGGCCTTTTTTGGGAAAGAGGTGATATGTCCCAATTTTGAAATAAACTCTCTCTTCCATCATCAATTCACCAAATGCTTTATCTGTGCCATAAGATTTCTCCAACCAATCCTTTCGCACATCAGGGTTTGAACGGGTGGATAACCGAGCAACCTTGGGCTCTGTATTCAGAAGGTTTAACACTTTCAAAATGACCTATGCAGAGAAATCAACTATCACACCACAAATGTTAACTATGGTGTCTTGCTCCTTATTATGAAAAAATTGGTATGTCTCTCCTAGGTACTAGGCACCGCTTTCAGAGAGGATATGCCATAAGGGAGATTCCTTGAGGTGGTCCCTAACAGCCTCAGGAGCAAACTTTGCAAAGGATTTGAAGTTTAACTCCATAATCACCACAGCAAATGTGGACTTCTCATGGATAGCCTGAATAAATTCCAGGGGCAATGTGAGTTGTTGTCTCGGTTTAGGCATAGCAGCATCTCCTCCTTCTGCCTGCCCTGACCATCCGGTAAGAGGTTCATCTTGATGGATGCTGAATGAGTGCTCCTCTTGTTTTGCATGTTGTCTGGCAAGGTCTTGTCTTCCACCTCTTTGAGATTGTTTCTTCCCATCTTGAACGAGACCCTCCTGGTATGCACGTTTTGGGGCCATCTGCAATCACACAGGTCAAGCATTAGTAAGGTTGTTTTGGAAATCAAGTTATACCTTACTATTTTCCTTAATTGAAGATCTTATGTTATAACGTGTGATCGTGCTCGAAAGTTTGTAATGATGAGTCCTATAACTTAGGTGGTTTTCATTTTTAATCTTCTAGTATTCCTAAGGATTATATGATTTTTAGGCACAATTATTCTAAGTGTTAAAGTTAATTACCCTAACTAATGTCCTTTGGGCGATGATAAATTTCAAAAAAGTTAGGAACTTTTTGGAACGTGTCTCTCCCACATGACTAAACTGAACACTTCGAGTTCAAGCAGGTTCAAATGGAATTAAAATCAGAGCACCAATGCGCAAGATATGAGTGAAAAAGCAAGGATCACGCAATGACAAGTCGTAGAGAAAAATTTCAACAAGTCCCCCCACGTGAATGGAAAAATGATGCTAAGTGTTGTGGCGGGGATACCTATTTATAGGTAAATAGGATGCGATATCGCATACGCGATATCTCATCCCAAGTAATGTGAGACACATGACAAATATCAAATTTTTAATGATTTTTTTTTCAAAATTAACATTGAAAATTGAGAACATTGGCTATAATCAAAATGTTCTAGGGTAATTTCATTAATTCGAAAGGCACTAGTAATGATGATGATGTGAATTTTATCAATAAAAACCTGGGCGTTTAAGAAAAAGGGTATATAATGGTACATTGGAACGTTCAAATTTAGAGGGATAATAGTAGGGAAAGAAAATTAATTGAAAAAGTTAAGCTGAGGGTAAGAAATTGTGTGTGTAGGCTATGTCCTAAGTGAAGATTACAAAAGATTACACAAGTGGGTCCTCCCCAAAGTAGGTTTCAACCTATTATGCCCTTGTGTAACCACACTTAAAGTGTTCGTGGGCACTAGAAGGGTTAAATGTAATCTGCACTAACTCCACAAAACACACACATGTAAATATTATCGGAATGAGATGAAAATTCTATGCTACACAGGACACGAGCTACAATTACATGAACAATGAGATGAGGCGAAGTATAGAAAGGGATCGTAGAGACTGGGACATGAGGTAACTAGCCTAGGGCACAGTGAATCCTGTGTGAAAAGCATGATTAACATGTCATTAACCCATCATTCCAAGATCAAGTCCAAGTCCATTCCTCTAAATAGTGACATCGCATTGTTTCATCCCATGATGAAGAACTATGAGAGTACCATAACAACATGGCATACGATCACTTAGTGTGTTATTCAAGGGAGGAGTGATTTTTGTTTTATGGCACTTTGTTTTTTTTTCTCTCTCTCTCTTTTTCTTTCTTTCTTTTTGAATACTGAATCCAGAGAAGCCGCCAACCTTCAAGCATGGGTGCATGTCTTTCCAGTGGGACCCCCTAGAACAACATTTGATTTTGAGTGTGTTTTGTGATTACTCTTACTCCCATTTTTCATTAGATCTATAAGGATCTTAGTACAACCATGTTGCATGATAACTCACATAGACGTCACCAAAGAGAATCCACAAGTCCCATTGATGTCACACCCTAATCATTCCCTCTTGGTCCATCCTTCTTTATTTTGGATACAATAAACACAAAATTAGATTTAAGTTTTTAAGAATGTCAAGAATATCACTGTACCCTCGAACAGAACCTCTTATTTGTAGAGTGGATGAGTGGGTGTAATGGGCTCACTATTGAAATAATTGATCACTCATGACTTAATAACATAAAACACACCTCAACCAATGATCCACATGAGTGTTTTATTTGTAGATGAGATTACTTACAAAAGCGTAAAAAGACAAACACATAAAAAGAAAAAAAGATAAAACAAAAAGTTGAAAAATGAAAAATTGGAAAACAAAAATTTGAAAAATGAAAGAAAATGAAAAATATTTATTAATCTTGCTTATTATTTAGAATGGGGGATATCCTCCATAACTAAACAGTTGAGTATGAAAAGGATTAATAAATGGAAGATTAGGATCCTTGCATATTGGAAGTATTGGGACTGGTCTATACTTATCCCCTCAGGGTTCACACACTTGATTATAATGAGAATAGTGGGGCACTTTATACGATGTAGTTCCCAGATAATGGGTTGACCCACTATGATGTTTGTGATCGTTAGATGGTATGCAAGGATTAGGTTGATGCCTCACATGGTTGTGTTCACTGGGTCGTATGGTTGTTGGAGTGTTTGATGGTGGCCTTGATAAAGTAACATGAGGTGTTGGGTTCGAAGGTAAGGGTGCACCACAGTATGGGACTTGTGTTGAGTTGGAGGATGTAGTGGCCTCAGAATTATGTTGTCCCTTATTACAACCATGTTTAACGAAGGGTTGCTTTGAATGTTGAGGAGGCCTCTCACTACTGTTGGTAGTAGTAGCACAAGTGTTGTTCGTGGGTTGTTGTGGTGGTGCAGGCACCTTGGGAACAGTTGGTGGCACTGTGGAAGGAGGAAAAGGATGAGAATGTTGAAAGTTAGGAGGGATATATGGTGCACAAGGTGGTGGTTGTGTTGGAGGTATGGGCTGATAGTAATGTGGAGAATAGTATTGTAGTGAGATAGAGTATGTTGGCCCGAATGGAGAAACAACGTGTTGAACATGATAAGCATTTGGATTTGGAAAATATGAAGGGTGCCTCCAGTCTAAGGGTGGTCTTCCCCACGACTGGGATTGTTGCCACTGTGGTCGAACATAGTATCTCTGTATGAACTCTAGATGTAACGTGTTTCTCCAATGCTCATGTAGATGTAACAATATTGGGCATTGGCCCTTGGGGTGATCGTACAGGCATATGTTACGTTCATACATATGATTGACAGTTGAGAACTTATTCCCTTCATTCTTTTTTTTCGAATGTCTAATGTTTTGTCCTGCTTCTTGGGTTGTCAACACTCTATCTCCAATATTGTTGATATATTCTCCACACTTTTGATACATCCATTCCAACATCTTATTGATCTTTGCCTTTATGTCTTCTAATGATTGTTGTATTGGCAAAGATGATGTTTCCACCTTGAGATTTGTTGATCTCTCCTTTTTATGATTATGGACCTTTGTTAAGTTAATATTTTGGTCCTGTTGATGTTTTTCAACACTCTCCCATCTAGCCAATTCTCCTTCTTCTTTTGCTACCTACTTAATAAGCTCTTGGATTTGATGGGTTCATAGTTTGTATAGTTGATCTTGGGCATATATTCTTAAGGTCTCTCTTGTTTCATTATGTAGCCCATCAATAATATGGTACATTAGCCTTTCCTTAGAAAACCCCATGGGTTGGACAATTGTTTAACAATGCATAATATCTTTCTAAGGCCATGTCCAAGGGTTCATGTTTTGCTTGTTTCCACTCTTAGATTTGTTTCCTCAAGGCTGACACTCTTGCATAGGTTTGATATTTTTTGTTAAAGGTTTCTACCATTGTTGACCAGCGTCATATTGAATTTGGCTTTAATGATCTATACCATACTTTTGCTTGGTCAACGAGTGTCATAGGAAAGAGCTTAAGTTTTTGCCAACCATTATCAGTGTTATTCCATGTGCAAGCATCATAGAAGGCTTGTTAATGTTGATGCGAATCTAAGTCATAGCCTCCTGAAAATTTAGGGAAGTTGTTTAAATCAAGCCTGGGTAGATGGCTCTCTTTATGATGCCTACATGAGATTTGAAAAGCCTCTTGTATTTGCGTTAAGCTTGTAGTGGCCAGTGGGGGTTCATCGTCATTAGGTAAGTTATGTCTTCGTATGTTGGGATGACATTTTTTTCATTCATGTTGATAAGAAACCCCTACTTCAGCTTGTATACTCCAATCTTCATTGTCATATAGTTCATTGGTTCTCCAATGAACTTCCTCACTAAGTGTGGCATTACTATCATCTTGTAGGAGAGGCATTGTGAAGTTGTGTGTGAATTACGTGTGACTTTTAATAATTATTTCTTCTTTCTAAGAGATATATCGTTAATTCCTTTACAACGACCTTGTATGATATAACTAACCTAGATAACTAGCACCGTCCCCGACAACGATGCCTATGATGAGTGGCGAGATACCCCTATACTCAACCATACGAATACGAGTGTTTTCACGTGCTATTTGGTCGAACTCTGCAGACGGACTGGTTGTGGCACCTAGATCGTTAACCTTAGGCAGCAGTTTGTTGTCTTCCCACCTGGACTAGTATTAGCTTTGTCATGTATGGTTTAGTCCAGAGTGAGGTGTATGATGTGTTCCTAATTCTAACGCTACTCCTGAAGGTAGTGAAAATAATATTAACTATGCTAAGCTAGGAGGAAAAGGTAAGAAAATCTAATCTAGCCTAAGTGCGATGAGCATTTGATTCCTTGATTATCCGTACACATCTTGGACCATGCATAACTACCACTGGGATTACTAAGTGCAGATCCTAGGTATGCCACTAGGATACGAAGTAGTCACACTTAAATGCTCGTAATCAAGTCGTACTCATTCCGCGCTACTAGGAGTTAAGGGTGAGAGAGGAAGCAGTAAATAACAATTAAATAAACAAGGAAATAACAAAGTGAATGTTGCAATTATGAAGTAATCTCAATCTTTATTATCAGTCATGTGCACATCCAAGTACGTCAGACTCAAATAAAGAATGTTGTACAATTATATTCACCACACTACAGGCAGACACTGAAAAATAATCTAACTCTGGAGGGATCAAACTACTAGAGTTTAGCTACAATCTAAACTAGGATGATAAACAATGGAGAGTCACTTCTTATTTATAGACATTGCAGTGGACTGCAATATCACACAGGGGAAGAAGTGATATCGCTTACGCGATATCGCGGGGGATGCGATATTGCGGCCCATGCGATATCGCGTCCCATCAATAACTTTGCATCTTCGCTTCCAAATGTAATATAAAATAGTAGGCCTAATAAATTTCAACAGAAACTTGAGATTAGTAGAAGTAATGTTCAAAAAGCCGAATATGGCATCCTCTTGAGATAGCTTGTATGATGGAAAAACGATGGAAGCCCACTCCCACACATGCTAAGTAAAGGGACAATGCCAAAACACATGGACAAAGTCATCTTTTCCACCACAGAGAGGGCAATTGGGGTTGGGAATCCCCAGATATTCTAAACATTTACCAATAGGTAGACCATGGTGGAGGAGACACCAAAGAGATTGCTTAATTTTGGGGAGGGTCAGAAGTTTCCAAATATGTTGGAAGAGAGGGATCCAATATGTTACTGACTCTTGTTTGTGCCAATACTTATTGCAGCATTGAATGACCTCAGATGGGTCATGCATAAGATGAAAGGGGATAGATGGTCGGTAGGGCAAGAGTTTAACCCCATTAAGCCATTGAAGGCCATGAAATGGGCTTTGTACTGTAACATCAAGTTGCCAATGACCGTGGAGAAAGGAGTAAATCTAGACTAGACAATGGTTCATTGTAGCTAACTCTAATGTGTAATATCCCACATCTATGTGTAATATGATCTAATGTAGGAAATTGTAGGAAAATGTTGTATTCATCTTCAATGTTATTTCTATTGTAAAATTAGCATATTCATTCTTCACAAGGAATTTTGTACCATATTATTGTTTCAACTCTTAGGTGATGAGATCCCATTAGTACCTTGCTAATTGTGCATCATAATTAATCTTCCAAGGTGATTATAATATTGTGCATATTTGTCTCACCACTTGCATCTAGTAAACTAGTTGAAAGGGAACGTTTCTAGTATTCAAGCATTTAAGCTTTTATTGGTGTATTAGCATTCATGGGTATCACATCTAATCAAATATACCATGTTTCAAGAGTGACAATCCTTTATGTATGGTAGACCAATTCTATCATCAAGTGTGTGGGATTAGTGGCACTCAACCCCATTTAATTGACTAGTAAGTTGCATAGTTTAAGGTTTGTGTAACCACCTAATAAATGTGGACATATTATTAGTTCTTACAGGTCACAAAGATGTATTTAGGGTAAAATAGAAAAAATGATCATGAAACTTAAGTCTTTTAAAGAAAGCTTGTTTTTTAAGAAAATTACAATGATTCTTTAATACTTATTTCCATTAAAGTTCAATAATGTAGGTGGTGCTAACAATTTTGTAAAGTTCAATAAAATAGAAAGATGCATTATTATCAATATTGTAGGTGGTTCTAACAAGGAAATTGTTCCACATCATTGATCAATTTACAAAAGACTAAAAAATTTTACATGGTATAAAAACAATAAGTTTTAATAAGAAAATATGGAATAGACTTTTCAAAATCTTTCATGTAATATTGGTGAATATATCATGTAACCCATGGATAATAATCTTTCCTTAAAATTCAAATTTTGATGCAAAAGTTGTTAAATTGAATATGATGCAAGGAGTGAAGTAATTAGGGAGAGAAATGGCTTTTTCTTAAACTATGAAGTCAACCTATCCATAAATAAATACTATACAATTCTCTACAAGAACCAAAAGTAAGTGTTTTAATTTTTGGTTTAGTCTTGTGAAGCTAAATTCCCATTTTCTAGTTTTAATGTAAAGTTACTAGAAAAATTAGTTTTCACATGTATGGTTTTCACTTTCCCATGGTCAACATTAGAGAAAATTTTATTCTTTAAGTTATAATTTTATTTATAATAGTTTTGTCCAACAAGTTAGTGAGCCTCTTAAGAGGACAATTTTATTGTGTTTTTAAATTGTAGTTTGTTAATGTGCTAGGAACTACTCTAATTTAAAAGTAAGAGTCATGGTAAAAGTGGCCCACTATTAGAACACTCCACTACTACCACAGTAGTAGGTAATGTAGGAATAGAACAAACCTCCTAATTGAATTATAAATGTCTTAACCACTATGCTACACCCTTATGTGCTATTAGGTTGTTTGTTAATTGATAAGTTGCATAGCTTGTAGGTTATATTTTTTTGTGTTATTATTTAATTCGGTTGTTTGGCAGTTGTATTTTGTTAATTAGTGAAACTAAAACTTAAATTTTATTACCTTGATAGGCCCTCTAGATCTATTAGATAGTAAAAGTATACATGCTATGAGTTTTGAAAACATCATTAAGAAAATTACCAAGCAAATTTGGTAATATTTGAAATAAATTAACCAAACTTACAACTATAATATCCCTTCTATGTATAATGTATTCAAATTTAGGGCATTGCAAAAAAATATGGTATTCATCTTCAATGCTATTTGTATTACACAATCTATATATTCACTGTTCACAAGGAATTTTCTAGCAATCTACGTATTTCAACTCTCATATGATGAGATCTTATTCATGCTCTACTAATTGCACATTGTAACTGATTTGGAATAGTAGCAACTAAATAATTTTCTTTAAAGTAAGGTCTTCTAACAAATTTTTTCATTGTGATTAAATTATTTATCTTTAGAGCATAGATTTCATTCTACACTTTTCTAATATTTTAACAAGCCTTGAGAATTCTAATAACTAATAGAGATTTAATCAAAACTAATTCTAGCATTAAAATCACCACACATGTAAATTCTCCCTCTCTAAGAAAAACTAGTAATATCAATGCCAAGGGATTGAAAAGGAAAATCCTCTAATAAACCTTCTCATTCATAGAGAGTGGCTTATCTAACTACATAGTAAAAAGATAAAAAAAATAAATTATTATAATATTTTTAGTCAAACATATTGATTGTATTTATCTATCATTTCCAATTGGAGCTACTAATGAAGAAAATTAGTTGTTCATTGATCGTATTTCTTATGGGATTTCTAAATAGCCTTTTTTATTTATTGCAAAAGTTACTTATGTTTGTTCTGATAGATTGTATCTTGTAGGTTTTACTTCTTCTTTATATTACTACTTCTTTTATTTGTGTTATATTAAATGTATCATTAATTATCTTCTATAAGTTGCTCTTCTATAGATTGTTTAGGTTTTTCAAAAACTTTATAAACAACAATGAGGTATTCTAATATTTCTCTAGCAAATCTGATTTTTTTGAATGGATCTAATGTTCTTCCAATGCATATGATTTTTTTTAATAGATCTTAATTTTCTCTCTTTAATTTTTCTCCAATAGATTTGATTTCTCTAAAATTCCCCTATAGGAGATTCTATATTACTCCCAACTTCAACCAATGTTGAAAATTCTACTTCTTTATCAATGTAGAAATTTTCGTTAATTTTCAAAATGCAAATTTGCAAGCTAGCAAGTAAAAAGTCATGACACCTTTTTCTAGTGATGTCAATGCAACAAAGACACTTGATTTTATTCTTCTTGATGATGTATATAAGTCATTGTTTGTTGATCTTTCATCATGATGTATATTCATTAAAATTTTAGGTTACCTACCTTATAACAAAAGTTTTCTTTTGTAGTTAAATGATGTGATGAAAAAATATTACATCGAGGTCCTTTATAGCATGTATTATTCTTATTTTGTCTACTTGTTAAGTTAGGCAATGCTTTGATGGTGTAGCATGACCTAGATATAGGGTTTTTTATACATAAGCATGTAGTGTTTATCAATATTAAGTGGGCTTCATATTTTGATGTCCAATCTAAAGAATATGCTAAAGTTTCATGTTTTGTTTAGTTATATAATCCTCCATTAATTTTTTAAAAAGTTAATATGTATTATTAGCTCTATTTCCATTACTAGTCACTTGCTTTTGTTTACTCAAAAACAAATCTTAATGCTTAACCTAAACAAGATATAAATATGAAGTGCTTTGTAAATTTGCAAGTTTTCTTTACTTTGAGAAATATGCAAAATTTTATCGTTGAACATTTGGGATTTTTGCATTGTAAATGAAGTTCATCAAGTTGAGTAGAGGCTTACAATTTTTGAAGTACTTGAAACTTCTACAATTTATTCCCCATGTATTTAGCAAGTAAAGTGTTTTTACCACATATAATGGTTAATTGTGTCATTTTGCAGTGATCCTCATCATCAAAGGAATTGAAATCTAATAAAAAATGTGTGTAAATTTGTGAAAACATAAGGTAAAACCAATAAGCTAAATTTCATGGCAACATATCAATACTCAATTAGCTAGAGTAGAGGATTACTACATGTTATTTGACTCTTAGATCAATTGACAAAAAATTATTGTTTATTGTAATGGTAATATTGATGAGTGGGTTACTCTCAAGCCTTGGAAATTTTTTTAAAAAGATTATCTTGAAAATTTTAGGAATAACTTTTTCTTTTGAGCCTAATCTTACTATTTTGTGAAATTATGCTATTAATAGAATTGAAAAGAAGGTTGATAAATGGAAAGAAGAAAAGCTCACCCATTCTAGCAAAGTTTTAGTTATTAAGTAAATGCTTCAATCAACTAATGTTTATTACTCTAATTTTTGGGCTCTTTTTAAACCTTGTTATGATAGAATTGATCATATTATTTAATAGTTTCTTTAGTTTTCTTAGCAACATATAAAATAATTCTCTAAAGTTTCTTGGGATATTTACACTAGCAGTAAGAAAGATGAAGGAATTAAACTCATTAATTATTATAACTAGGGTATTTTGTTGGCAAAAAAAAAAAAGGATTCAAAGTGCATTAATAGAGATGATGTTTGGATGCTCCTATTAAGAAACACGCTTAAGCAAAGAAAACCTAAGAATGATAATAGTCAATCTTCTAATAACTTTCTTCACTATCTTCTTTTTCCTCAAGTCATTTCTAATCTTGATGATGAGCAATGGAGCAATCCAACACCTAACCATTCAAGTCACAGGTGTTTCAAGCACAACCATATCGTAATTCGTGGATGAGGCAATGTGATTATGCTAGTAATTGGTTAAAGTTCGTAACCATTATCTTCCCATGTGAGCTAGTGAAATTTATGAGTATGGTTTAACTCACTATGAGGTATATGATATGTTGATGTTGTCTAGCCCTTTGACTCCTAGCATACATGGTAAAGTGAAAATAATTTCTAAGTCTAACTAAAATAGTAAATGAATCTAGTCTATCCTATGATGATGAGTATCTCGTCCTGACCTTCCATACACATCTTGGACTTTGTGCAACTACAATTAGGATTACCAAGTACTTTGCTACTAGGCGTATCAAGCGATAGCACTACTAGGTTGCCAAGCAATCACACTTAACTAATCAAGATCAGTTGTTCTCATTCTGCTTAACAATAGTAATGGGAAAGTGCATGGGAAAGTAAAAATTAACTAAGAAAACAACAAACATTATTCTAAGTAAAATAGTAAACTAGGAGACTGTTGCAATAGTATGAAATAGCTTGATCTTTATTGCTAATCACACTTGTGCCTAAGTATAAGATGCTCAAATAAAGACTCTGTACACTACATCACACTACACTATGGGCATTTACAATTCTAAGTGCTTATGAACACAAATTGTAATAGTTATGCTACTATGTAATGAAAAGTACTATGGATCCATGCATCTAAGTGTTGTATTTATAGGTTGGCATGCATCTCATGATATTGCATATACGACAACATAGCGTGGCTTACAATATCATATATTTGATATCATAGTCCACCAAAATTTTGATTTATCATACCCTAATGACTGATTGAAAATGTGTTCTTGAGTTAAAACAAAATGAGGATAGTGTTTCTTACAAAATTGGGAGGTAGATTTACATGACATTATTTACAAGAAACTTCATGCCATAGTGGTGTTTTACAAAAATGACATAAGACACACGACAATGTTGATAGAAAACAAAACTGGATGAAGCACGATGTAGCCTATGTAGTTCCTAGTGGTGGTGGCTTCTCCATCAGTTGCTTTCCTTTGTCATTAGGCTTCTAGAATTTGTATATGTTTAGAAGCACTTGAAGTTTCTCCTCCTCCATTCTTAGATCATGTATTTTCCATGCCTATTGTGCAATGTGTGATGGAGTAGGTACATCCCATGGACACAATAATTGTAAGAGCATCTGATTAGCTTTAACGTATCATGCCATAAATTATCTCCTCTCTTCTTCAAATGCCCTAGCCTTTACTTGTAATTCATGATAATTTGACAATCTTTTGGCTAGGTTCATTGCTACATATTTTTATACTTAGTAGCCAACCTTTATTTCTTTTTAAATTACAGGTTTCCACTTGAAGTTTCTATAAGGAATCTTTACAATTTGCAAAACTCATTTTTGTACAGTGCATACATGGCTACTACTTGCTATTCCAGTTCATTTTTAGATCTGCTTGTTGTTAACATGGCCAAGTTAGCATAACGAAGGTTAGCTAATCCCATGTACTCTTTTAGATCCTCTATCTACAATTCTTTATTCTTAAGTTCCACCTAGTGGACATGGGCATAATCTTCCAAGATGGGTTGCTAGTCTAGATTTTGTGCTGATATGGTGCTAATTCAGCCTTAGTCATTTGGATGTCTAATGAATTGATTTGGGTCTCTATGTTCTACCCTTAAGATTGTGAGCTCTTCTTGTAATCTCAAAATTTTAGCTTTTGCACACTTTACCCTTGTCTCTACCATAACAAATTTACCCTTTGTTACTATCAACTTTGACTGCACTACAATGACATTACTTGGGATATCAAAAAGTGTTGTCATCACTTTTTAAATCTACAATAGTGGATCTAACACATCTTCATGATTTGTAAGAGTCATTGAGGTCCCTACTAGCATATGAGCATTTCTAACTCTATTTAGATTCGATGGTGGTACAACAAGTACATTGAAGGATTCCTTGATGTGATTTGTGATCACCTCTATGGCTCCTGCTGCATCTTGGTGCTGCATTACAACAACTATGGCTTCTTCTCCAATTTCTAGCACCACTTGGAATGATGCGGCATTCCCAAAGAATTGTTGTAACCATTGGGCCTTTTCTCCCAAGTACAATCAAATTTTTCCACTTATGAGGTTTATAGAAACTATGGGTTAAAATGGAATTATTAATTACTTTGTAGAGGTTGGCCTCCTCCCTTGTTCCCCAGTTGATAGTCTTTGTAATCTATTGTAGATGACTCATTAATGGCCTATAGCCTTGCTGTAGCAATGGTGGAACCTATTATTTCTATTACTACTATTCTTGCTATTGTTGTTGCTCTTAATGCTACTATCCATTGGGTCCCACTTGTTGTTGTTGTTTAGTGGTTTGTGTGGTTTTCCTAGCTTCCATTTCCTTTACCACCTGATCCTTCTTCGGTGATGCAGGTTGAAGCATCTCAGCATCTGAGGTGATGAGTAGGGAGTATACCCTATGCCCAACCATATGAATCAATAGTGTTCACTAAGTGATTCGGTCAAATTTTGTAGACTTTAGCTCTCTAAGTGCACTCGATTCTAGGAGGTGAATCTAACCATTACAATCGTTGTCTTCTTAATTCCACTTGTGAAGTGCAAATATATGGTTAAGTGTAATTGAGGCATATAATTTTTATCATTTTATCTTTCATGATTTAAGTCATCTAAGGACAAGAATAAAGTGATTAAATGCTTAATTAATCTAATAACTAGCTAATATTTAACTAATCCTAACATAAGCATCCATTCCCACTTTTCATACACATCCTAAACACATTATAGCGCTACTGGATTACCAAGCATTTCAATGTATGCTCGAAGTGGTTATACTTATGTTCACTATTTAATCAATAATAATTAATTACATAGAAACATCAAATTAAATTGCATGAATATTAAATGCATAAGGAAACATTAATTTATTCCAAGTGCTACAAGGTTTGATCCTAAAGGCTCATCTTTATTGTCATTCATACTAAGGTGCTCAGGTACATCAATGCTCAAATAAATATCCATACACTTCTTTGACTCCTACTATGGGTACATAGAAAATATTCTAACTTTTGAAGGGAAAAACTACAAGAGCTTCACTACAAGTATGGAAAGATTACCATAAATGTGGTGGGTAGGTGCACATTTATAGGTGAAAATGAGAGGCTACATTAATGAGCACATGTCAATGTGGCAAACCCCACATCAATGGGATTATATCAACAATCAAAACTCCTTAGATGGCTAGAAGACAATGAAGAAAATTAGATAATCCCAGGTGGTGGAGTCTCCTAAGGTTCTGAAGGACATTCTCCTACTTTGGGCATACATAATTGTTGAGGCGGTTGTTATGATTATCCTGCTATAGCTGCAACTATTGGTGGAAGATAGAAGGTGTTCAACAATGCCTTCATCTTTTTATCTTGACTTTGGGGATCATTCACAGTCCATGCTGCTTTACCAATGCTGGCTGAAATGGAAACATTTGATGGATAGGGCATTGTAGGAAATAACTCATTCACTTTGATAAGCAGACAACAATCTATTTGTGTTCGATGTTGAACACCATGAGTGCATTTTGTAACTCTTTGGTAATCATTCATTATTTTGGCTAGGTTCTCAATGTTTTATCTCTAATTAGTGAACTTCACCTTAATAACCTTGAGTTCCACATTTATAACCTCAAGCTTTTGCTTAGTCTCTTTATGGCCCTTCATACAATAAGTACAAGTTGGCCACCTACTTCTCCAACTTTGACTACAACCTTCCAGTAGTTAGCATTGCCAGGTTTGCATATCAAAGGTTGGTGAGCTTCATATACTTAGTTATTTCCTCAATTTGTAGCTCATTCATGTGAATTTCAACCTTATTGTATGCATTTAGCCCATCAAAAATAGGTTGCTAGACATCACCTACTTGCTAGAGCTGCTAGAGGGCCTCATTGATTTGTGCCTTTACTAATTAGATGTGCTTCTCATTAATTTCATTTTGCAATCCCACTTGGTACTTGTAATTATTTTTCACCCTTTCAAACTTAAGGACCTTATTTTTCTAAGTGGCAATCTCAATTGTAGATTTTTAGTGCAATGCACGAACTTCCTAAATTGAGAGGTTTCTATTCTCTATAGCCAAACTCCTCAATTCAGTGTTCACCCTAGTAAGCTGCTCTTATTGTTAATGGATAAATTTCAACATTTTTTATTTTCTCATATCAACATTTCACAAGTGATGATTTTTTGTGATTAGGGCCTCATTCTCCTAGCAAGTCTAGACCAAGTTCTTCTGAATGTTATGCATTGTGGCATCAGCCAAGGACTGGTCAAAGATTGCTAACTCCATTGCATATTCAACCTCTTTGAGTTTTTCCTGAAGCTTTTGAAAAGCTTCATCTCATGTTATTGTTTAGTTGAGCATTGTAGGATTAATGAGGGAGGCTCTTAGCTCAACAACCTCTACAACCAAGTGTTGGTTTTCTACTCTGGTGGTTTCAAGTTGTCCTTCTAGAATGATGCATTTGCCCCTTGCCTCAAGCATCTTTGACTAGGTAGTAGTGATGGTATTCAAAAGGTCAAAGACATCGGGAATCAATTGTCTAGTTCCCACCAATTGGTCCAACAATTCCTCATGCTAGGCTATGCTTAATCTCTCTTTAATGGTTCCTACAGATGTCTCTCCCATGTACCACTCTCTACTGGAAGTGATGATGGGCCACATGGAATAGCTTTACTATTGAGTCTTAACTTCTAGAGGAGCAAATTTCAAAAAGGATCTAAATTTTAGCTCCTGAAGCATAAATTTGAACCTCCTTGGATGCGATTTGTTTGAGGCGGGAGTCCATTAGGGTAACCTCAAGGTTCGATCTTGGCCTTGGTGCCTCATCTCGGTGTGATTGTTATGTCTTGACCACTTGAGGAATCTATTTGATAAACTCCACTTCAAGATCCTTCAAAAGAGATCCCATTGCATGGATTTTTGCTACCTATTCTTGGGGCTATTCTTGACTCCTTCTAATTCTTGGTCTTTTGTTCCTTAGTTGGGATAGTCCTTCCTCCTACAGGTGTTTTCTTTTTGGTGCCATCTATAGTCACAACAAAACCAATGATCAACATGTGATGTGTAACTTATATCCTTTAGGTACCTTATCTCATTGGTTAGTTACACTTTGGCTAAGTTATGACCATGGCAGATTGAATATTTGAATGTTTTTTTAAATGTTATTTGGTTTAGCAGGTCACTAGAGATTTTTGGAAGGGTTTAACTTTCATAAATTGATGTTTTAATGTTAGTTTATTAGTTAAACCTTTGTGGGAGTTAGAAAAATTTCAAAAAATTTATTGTAAAAAACCTAAGGTTTTTGGTCCCCACAATGTAGAGCTTACCTTCGGTAGCTGTAGGACTAGAGAACAAGGTTAATCGAACAAACGATTTGGAAGTTATGGCTCTTAGAAGGTTCTAGCCTCCAAAAATTTCAAAAACTCCCTCCTCATTTGAGCTCAAATGTGAAAAAATGTTAAGTATGACCACATATTTATAGGGTTTTTGTGTTGTGTCGATAAAGTCCTATCAATAAGGTTTCATTTATGCAATTGACTTTGTCAACAGGGTCCTATCGACAGAGCCTATGAAAAAAAATTTCACATTTAAAAATTTAAAAAATAGAAGTTAAAATATGAACTTGGGGTCTTTGGAGAGCTAGAAAAGCTATTAACATGATGAAATGCTTGAAGAGGGCAAGATTATTCCTGAAAGGAGTTTTTAGCTAGAGAATGAATTTAAAAGAAGAAGTGCCATTAAGGAGCACATAGCTGGATGCAACCTATGGGCAATGTAGAAGGATTCAATTTGAAAAAGTGTCTAAGGATAAGAAACTTAATAGCCTAGCTAAGAGAAATGCAAGTGGGTCCTCCTCATGGCAAGCTCATGATCTTTTTACCCTTGCATATCCTCAAACCAAGGAGTGGCCCCATGGTTTACTAATGATTATGGAAAGTTAGGGACCTAATCCAAAAGAATCTACCTAAGAATTTTGACACATCAAACTAAGACATTGAAAAAAACATAAAAAATCAGAAATGAGGGAAATTATGGAAAGCATTTGTGGATGAGAGAGAGAGAGAGGAATGAAGTTTTGTATCAAGGTCACATGAAGTCCCTTGTGGATTTTGTAATTAAATGACTTAATAAGTCCATCCTTAGTATAGATCAAAACCAAGCACTTCCAGTGACTTCGCATTGATATGCTAAGACCAACCCATCCCCTCAAGACACATGAATGCTCCCATAGATCAATCACCATTCCTAAAAGAAGAATAAAAGAGAAGTAGAAAGTGAGAAAGGGCCTTAGTTAAAGGGGACCTTCAAGCATGGGTAACATGTCTTTCTAGTCCCATAACCAGTGATTGTAGTTAATTATTAAGTCTAAGGGGTGTGCTTTGACTTCCTATTATTTTTTTTTAATTTTATATGTTTATGGATTTTTGGATGGGAACCACACCATGCAAAGACATTAACTTCCTATTATTGGTGGACAAAGGAATGATAAGAAATCCATGAAAACACTCATGCACTCAAGTGGATAGGAAAGTATAGAGAGCATCAAGTTCCATTGAAGTCACACCTTTATCAATCCATTTAATCCTTCCTAAGTTTGGAAACCACCAAGGTCATAAGTTCATTAAAGGTTCTTATTAAGGAAGGGACCTCATATTTTTTAAACAAAGAATACCATAGAGTTTTGTAGATGGATGGATGATGTGGACTCATTGCTTGTTCCATGAAAAATAAGCCATGTATTAGTTATCAATCATAAAAATTCAAAGATAGAATTCAAACATTAGTAATCAAAAACATTAAGTACAAACCACCATCAATAGCAGCTACACCAACACTATGTCCTATTAGAAATAAAGGAAAAGGAAGCGTAACATTAGAAAAACATTATTAAAACACAAACCAAGTAAAATATAGAAGAAATTGTGAAAGATTCAAGAAGGATAAAATGTACTAAAGATGATGTAAAACAAAAAGTGTAAAAACAAAAAGAGTGTAGAACAAAAAAGTGAAAAGAACTAAGGAGCCACTTTGATTAGTTTTGCATGGATGGACATCTTCTTTAGGACTAAGTTGGAAGGAGGAGATCTAAAATATTGATAGTGCTTATCCATCCAAGAAGGTGTTGCAATCACTGGCTCTCTTGGTCTTATGGAAACGTTTAACTTATTGTATGTTAACCAACAATTTCTTATTTGGGCTTTCAAGTTTGTAGATCAACATGACCCCAAAAGAAAAGGTTTTATAAATGATTTTAGACCCTTCCCAAAACGTTTGGAACTTAGTTGTTTGTGGAATATGTGTGGGGTTCCAGTAAATAACCTTGTCTCCTGGTTGAAATTTTACCTTTCTTATTTTAAGATCATGGCATTGCTTGTTGAATACTTTATGCACTTCATTCAAGGATAGGGCCACCAATTGATTTTCATGTAGCACATTAAAGTTCATCATCTGTCTTTCTATGCTAGACTAAGGTTATGGTCAAGATCACAAGTTGTTGAAAGGGTACGAAACTTGGATTGAATAGGAAGAGTTGGTAGTTTTTTGTACACTAGATCATAGGGAGAATAGCCTATAGGGTGTTTTCATATTGAGTGATAGGCCCAAAGGGCATTGTTAAGTTTAGTGCTCCAGTATCTCCTACATTTGCTAATTATTTTTCGTAAGATCTTAGTGATCTTCCTATTCATAACCTTAGCTTGATCATTTTCTTAGGGGTGGTAAGATGGTATTAACTTATGTTTGATGAACCACATTTATGTTGGCTCTGACGTCAGGTACACGATGTCACATACGCAACATCAGAGCATCTACCCTAGGTCTATAAATACCATGCTTGGGCTTCCTTTTTGAGTTAGTTTTCAGTTTAGTTCTCAAGCAGAGTAGCAAAGCTCTTATTCTTTCTTTTCCTAAAAGTTAGAATATTTCCTGAGTGCTCATAGAAAGAGTCTAAGTGTGTATGGTTCTTTATTTAAGCACTGATGTACCTAAGCACAACAACGTGATGAGAATAAAATGAACTCTTTTGACAATCCTTGCAACACTAAGAATAGATTAACATTTTCTTTACTACATTTTACTTTCTTACTCTTTACTTTAATGCATTTGAATTAAGTGATTTATTTCTAGTAGTTAATGAACACAAGAATGACAACTTTGAGCATTCATATAGTACTTGGTAACCCAGCAACACTTAATGTTTGGTAGCCTAGTAGTGCTATATGTGTTTAGAATGTGTCAAGGAAAGTGATGTGGTTACTTATATTAGGCTAGCTAGTGAAACACCACTAATTTCAGCCTAACACTTTGAAATGACTTAAGCTCTTTAGAAATTGTTGAGGAAAAATTTAACTAAGACATGGAACTCACGCCTAGCTTTCTCAAGCTAGCTTACTCATGTTGTCAAGCTAGCTTGCCCTCAGCATGAGCAGCTCCTACAGCTTTAAAATCAAGTAAAAAATGGTCCAAATCTGAGGGTGCAAGCCATCCTCAAAAGGCCACTAATGTCCACTCCAAGTCTCAGCATTCAAGAAATCAAATTTTAGGTCAAATAGTGCAAATTTTCGTAGTCACGTTGTAGTCACGTTGTGGTCATGCTGAGGTCATGCTGAGGTCATGCTAATAGTGTAAGTACAGTGTGACCAACTTTCAAAGCCTCAAAATCGAGTCAACATGACTTGATTTCAAGGGTGTAAGTCATCCTCAGGATTTACTATTGACAACTATGGGTCCTAGTCTCCAGAATGCTAGATTTCAAGCCCAAAATTACAAATTTTTGTAGCTCACGCTGTGGTCACACTGGTAGCATGAGTCCAGCGTGAGCTACAAAAAGTGGCTCAAATCAAGTCAAATCCATCCCCAATTTTCAACTTACAGATCACTCTCAGGGTTCGACATAGTCAGACAATTGATGTACACAAGAAACAAGCTTCAAAGTTCAAATTTTGTGTAAAATGTGTCATTTTAGCTTACTCACGCTAAGGTCACGCTAAGGTAATGTTGGCAGCATGAGTGTAGCATGAATGTAGTGTGAATGCAGCGTGAGCATGCTGAGGACATGCCAGAACTAAATCAACTCACGCTAGAAGTCCTGGTCAAGAAAAGATGCCTCAAATAGCCATAAAGCCACTCGGATCGACATCTTGTAGTAGTTGATTCAGAGATCAAGAAGATTCAAGTGAGTCGGAGTCAATTTCTCTCATTATCATTATCATTTCACTGTAAATTTTCATCATTTGTGAGCTTTCCAAGCTCTTATGCTTTGAATTATATGTGCTTCCATGAGTGTAAGCTAGCTTGAGTAAGTTAACACATGCTGTAAGATACAATGCACTTGGTTGAGAACATAGCTTGTCCACACACGTCCAACTCACACATAGTTGTCCACTAGACACATGTCACTTGATCCGTTTTCCTCTCAATTCTCAGCCATTGATTCAATCCATGAATTCTGCACCTAAGCTCAACCAAACCCTATAAATACCCTATCAATTCACATAAATAGGGTTGGAAATTTTGAAGGTTGATGGCTTAGAAAACTCAGACCAGCAATCCTTGGGTGCTTGGGCACACTTGACTCCTCGTATCCAAGCCCTTCTAAAACACATCACATCACCCCGGGGCTTGGCGCTTGACCTGCCATCCACACGTGTAGCTACGCTTTGACTGGTGCACATCTTTTCTAAGCAATACAATATAGTTTTTTTTGCCAATCATTATTTTGTTTATTCTATTTTACATTTAGTTTAGGTTTTGTTTGCACTACTGTTCTGTGTACAATCTATTTGCATTTTGTACACCATTGTTTACATTTTGAAGATCAGTTATGATAACCCCAGCGTAAGCCGTAGTTTACGCTTGGGGAAGTCCTTGATTGATTTGCATGTAGACCATCCAAGGTACTCTACCTTCATTTTTCTTTTCCAACTCGCCCTTGGGTAGAGGCAGCGTTAGCTGTGCTTGTCCAACGATCTTTCGATGTTTGTTTTCCCTTCTAGCCTTTCACCAATTATTTAGGTCAGTATAGCTAGGTAATAGATGAATTAGATTTTCAATTACTTTACCTTTCATTTTTATTATAGGTGATCAAACTCATAAAAGATAATATATGAAAAATCATATACCTTAACTATACTTAAACCATATCCTTGAACTTCACAAGTGTAGTTGGGAAGACAACGAATGTTCTCAATGCCAATTTCACTTCCTAGAAGAGCTAGTGCATTAGATAATTATAGGTCCATAGAATTCAACTGGATCACACGTAATGCCTTAGTGATTTATATGATTGGGCATAGGAGTACCTCGTCACTCATCATTGGCATCCTTGCTGGGGACCTTTTTATTGTTTTGTGCACTATCTAGGACTTAGTAAAAGTATTTAAATCATTCGAACAAACCTTCAAGTCATATCTTATTTCACAATTACTACAACAAATTCTCAAAGCACACTATGATTTTTATTCGCTAATTGAAAATGTCTTCTTCTCATAAGAGCACTTCTCCACCCAAGATTGATAGAATTAATTTGCCAAAGCCTCAACAATATTGAATTATATATACTCATCCTGATGAGTATGTATTGAACTTCACCTTCATCCTACACTAGGATGAATAGCTACAGTGGCATGACATGGAGGGCAACATTGTGTTGCTACCCAATTGTGCTACTCCTGCAATGCTCTATTAAATGTGTGCATAATGTGGTCTTCAAGACTACCATTGGGAGTATATTGTGAAAGATGCTAATGCTAGGGATTATCATCCCACTGAAGCATAATGCCTATAGGATTAGAAACTATAACAACACTATGAACTTTTGAAGGGAAAAGAACTTAACGATCCTCCATTTTTGTTGTACCAACAAGCCAATGGGGAATCCTTCTCTAGGGCTTTTCCATTCAATGAATTTCCTCTCTTTGACTTTGATGACAGAGGTCAAAACCAACATTTTCACTCTATAGTTCACAATCCTTATTCTGGTAACAAGGGATCCAATGATAAAGAAGGATCCAAAGGGGCAAGTCAAGGTAGGGATGTAGACAAGAAGCAAGATTGTGATCATGGTCATGATTACCAAAGAGGTGGTAGTAGGCACTGTGATGATGGCAGTTCTCCTTCCTCTTCCCCTTCGTCATAGTCTTCTTCTTCTTGCTCTAATCGTGATCGCAGAGGGTGAGATCATGATGGAGGTGATCAAAATGAATACAACGATCGATGGGATCATCAGGATGGGTAAAATCAAGGGTGTAGATGTTCAAGAGAGGCACATCACCATGAATGAAGGGGTAGTTGAGGACATCATAGGCACCATGATCAAGGCCTCTATGAGCCTCTATTTGCTACCTGAAGTATGGTTAACATCACAAAGGCAGTCAAAATCCCAACAAGAAATGTGAAAGATAGTTAGATCAAATGATTAGACATGAAGAATATTTTTTGATCTAAAGGAGGATATAATTCTAATCTTTAGAATCATCTTCAAGCTTTCCAAGATGTATGTGCCTTGCAGAACATAGAGAATGAGTGGTAGAAATTGAAGTTGTTCTCAAGGACACTCATCAAAGAAGCAGTAAACTGGTACTGGTCCTTAGAACCAGAATCTATCATATGATGGAGTACCATGCTTGAGTTTTTTAATGATAAGTAGCAAACATAATTTAGGGTGTCCAACTAAGAAAGAAAATCCAAGGGTGGAAGAAATGAACACACAAACCCTTGGATGCCACCATTGGACGATACTATGCCTCGATGCATAAATGTCCTAGCCATGGTTATTCTCAATTGGTTCAACTTCGCCCCATTGTAGATGGGCTTCATAATGAAATGAGGAAAATGCTTAGTGTCTATGCTCAAAGGATGATTGTCAAAATTAATTGCCTATCAGATACAAGGATTAATAGAGTAGGTCACCAAAGAGGAGGGCAAACTAAGAAAAAGAGAAAGTGTAAAGGGGTACAATCATGATCCTTCCATTCGCAAGAGGAAGCTTCAATTTTTCAACAGTGAGGACGAGTCTATATTTGATGAGTGGGTGAATAAGAAAGCCATGCCACTCCAACAATTCTAATCTAAACTTATAGCCAAGGTTGATAAGTAAAGGGATTCAATGGATAACAGATTCCAATTTGTTTTCAAAATTGCTAAAGAGTCTAAAGAACAAAATAGTGAGCATGAGCGTAGGAGGTGTAAGGAAGTTGAACATGCATATTACAAAGGTAAGGGAAAGATTTCTGCAATAGAAGAGGTTGCAGATAGTAAATAAGATGATGATCATGGGTTTGACATTTGTCAATATGAACATCCTAAGGGATGTTGCCCCATTGTGTCACATCTATAGGAGTCTAGGGTGTATGCCTTACATCCACAACTTACACAAAGGTAAACATTAGAAGGTTAACTTATCCTCAAGGTAATCTTAATCAATTCCACTAGCAACAACCATATTATCCAAGTGGATCTCCATTGCAACTGTACAAATAATATCAATAGTGGCAGCAACTGCAATCATAGGCGCTAGCACCACCAAGCCAACAATACCCATATTAGCAACCTAATCCATATGGTTATCATGTTCAGCAACCCATGTCCCCACATGACTCTTCCAGTCAAATTTCTTGTTGCCAACCTTACTACCACCCTTTAGATTATTATCAAGCCCATTCTCCACATGAAAGAAGGGATACCACCTCTTATTCTTATCCTCCTCTTGTCCCTGCACATACTCTTGCTTCAGTTGCACAGCTACCACCTACTCCTTTTATGCAAGGTGAACTACCAACTCAACCATAGCAACGCAATGCTATGAAGGCTATTAATTTGCAATCGAATCATCCATCAGAGGGGTTAAATACCCAATTAAAGAAAAGACCTTTCTTTTGACCTTGTAGTCCACCTAAGCCTTCGCATACACCTATAGTTGACAACCCTGCTCCTACACCTTCCTCTGTACCTAACACCTTCGAGTCCCCTTTAGATCAAACTCTACCTAGGATCCAGATTGTAATTCTCACTCATACTATGTCTGATTGGATCCATGCAAGAAACCTTCCCAGGAAGTTAGCTAATCCTATAAGTCTTCTAATTTATTTGTAGATTGCTAGAAATGAACCATGCAAGGCTCTTCTTGATTCAGTTTCTAGTGTTAATATGATTTCTCATGAGATGTACACTACTTGGAACTTGCCTCCTCTCAAGAAGAGCAATAACAGATTAGAATTGGAAAACCAGTCCATCATTGTTCCATTGGGATTAGTGGAAGAAATTTTGATCATTGTTTGTGAATGGTCTTATCCTACCAATTTTCTAGTAATCAAAGTGAAGAATTGCAAAGGAGACTTCCCAATCATCATGGGAAGAGCATGGATGAGCACCATCGATGTAAGAATGAACATTAAAGATATTTCCCTAGAGATATCTAAAGAAAATGCATTTGGAAAGATTGAGAAGAAGAGAGTTCCATGCATCACGTACAATGATAGTAGGTGTAATTATGTGAAAAAGCTTTGGGCCATCAAGCAAGCATCTATCTTCGCATGCAAATAGTATGCGTTGGAAATAGAAATTCAAAGGTGTCTATATGTAGTAGCCACAAAACATGAGGGTACCCAGTGGCTGACCGCTAATTCTGAAAGTAACACACTATGCATAGAACCAACTAAGAGCCTGACATGTGCATATGTCATGGGCATGGATGAACTTGAGCAAGTTCATCACCAACTCTTCGATGATACAAATGATGATACTCACTAGGAAGAGTTGGAAATTCTTGAGAAATTTAAGCAAGAGCCCCTTGAACTAAAAATGTTATCGATCGGAATGAAATATGTATTTTTGAAGAAGGGGAAGTTGATTATCATTAATGCAAGACTTGCTCCAGGGTAGATGCAAATGCTATTGAAGGTAGTTGAAAGATGGTTGGCAACTTTTGCTTGGTCATATCTTGAACTCACTCACAAGGATTGATCCTAGGATATGTCAGCATTGCATCTACATCAACTTAGCCATGAAGCTAAAATGATAGGCACTAAGGTGGCTAAACCAAAAATTAAAGCAAATATCAAAGAGGAAATCGAGCAACTCCTCAAGGCAGGGTTCATTTATCCCATTGCAAATAGTGAGTGGGTTAGCCCACTTGTACTGGTATCGAAAAAAGGTGGCAAGTGGTGGGTCTACATTGATTTTATGCTACTGAACATGGCAACATTCAAGGATCATTTTTCATTGCCATTTGTTGATTAGGTGCTAGGTATAATATTTGGGCATTTCTACTACAACTTCCTAGATGGTTATAGTGGCTATAACCAAATTCAAATTGTGCCAAAATACTAAGCAAAGACAACATTTATGAGTCCTTGGGGAACTTTTGCATATCATAAGATGCCATTTGGTCTCTACAATGCACCTACCACATTTCAATGCTTGGTCCTAAGCATCTTTCAACAGTAGATCGATAGTGGTGTAGAAGTCTTCATGGATGACTTCTTCACCTATAGAGCTACATTTGAGCAAGCCCTAGACCGCCTTGAGCAATTGCTTAAACGATGTGTCAAAACTAACTTATGACTCAATTGGTAGAAAAGCCACCTCATGGTCCAAAAGGGCATTGTATTGAGGCATAGAATATCACAAGTAGGAATTGAGGTGGATCTTGAAAAAATAAGGGTCATCCAAGGAATGACCCGCTAGCTAGAAACAGTTAAAGATGTTCGATCATTCCTTGGACATACTAGCTACTACTGATGATTCATAGAGAATTTCTTTAAGATCACAAAACCATTAGTAAAGCTAATAAAGAAATATTCTCTCTTTGTTTGGACCCAAGAATGTGAGGAAGCATTCTAGCAACTCAAAGAAAAGCTCGTGGAAACTCCAATTCTACAAGCACCTAATTGCTACAGGCCATTTCATATCATGAAAGATGCATTGAATTATGCCTTGGCTATGCTGATGCAGTTAGATGATAAGAAACATCCATAATACATCCACTACACTAGCTGAAGCATTGTGGGTGCAATTGAACTACACCACCATAGAGAAAGAATTGATGGCTGTGGTGTTTGCTCTAGAGGAGTTTAGGCATTATGCACTTGGATATAAGGTGTTTGTGCACATAGCCCACAGTGCCATCTACTTCCTAATGAACAAGCCAATAGTGAGCCCTTGTGTCATATGGTGGCTGATGATCTTATAAGAGTTTGATGTTATGATGGTAGATTGAAAGGGCACTAAGAATGTGGTCGTTGATCACTTGCCTCAATTGTGATGGGACGATAAAGAGAAAGAAAGATCATTATTTGATGCATTTCCTAATGAACTTCTCTTTGTTGGGGCTATAACTGAACAAATTCCCAATGAGCCAAAATGGTATGATAACATTCTCACCTATCTTCTTACTTAGAAGATGCCACAAGGGTTGGATCACTGAAAGAAATAGTAGTTTCTTCACTAGCTAAAGCACTTTGTGGAGATCAACAAACACCTCTACAAGGTGTGTGCTGATGGCCTGGTTCATTCGTGTGTCCCTGATACTGATCAACTATGCATCATCCAAGATGCTCATGAAGATCCTTGTGGAGGGAACTATGCTGGGAGATGCATAACCATTAAAACATTGATGGTAATGTACTATTGCCCAACACTCTTCAAGGATGCACACCATTATGTCTGCTCTTGTGAATGATGCCAACGTGATGGTGGAATGACTACTTGAATGCAAGGACCTCAACAATGGATTCAATCACTAGAACTCTTCAACATCTGGGGCATTGACTTCATGGGTCCCATCACGTCCATGTCAACTAGAAAGGCATACATCATAGTCATTATTGACTATTATACGAAGTGGGTAGATGTAGCAGCTATCATTGACTATACATCCTATAATGTTGCTTAGTTTGTACAACAAAACATTGTAAATAGGTTTGGTGTGTCACATGCATTAATTTATGATAATGGAACTCATCTTATAGGCACTACTTTTCAGAAGCTTATGCAATGCTTGGGGGTTCAACATAAACTCACAACACCCTACCACCCCCAAGCTAATGGTCAAGCTGAGGTTACCAATAGGGAGATCAAAAGGATACTAACACGAATTGTTAGGAAGTGAAGGAAAGATTGGAGCATGAAATTGAATGATGTCCTTTGGGCTTACCACTCAACATGGAAACTTCCTATAAGCTACTGTTCCTATGAGATTATGTACGGTGAACTACCAATACTTCCCATCCAATTTGAACTCTATACACTTTCAACAACTTGTGACCTTGACCTTAACTTAAGTCTAGCCCAATAAGAATGACTGATGAATCTCAACCTACTAGATGAAAATAAATTAGTAGCCTTATCATCTAATGAGTTACACAAGGCCTAAAACAAAAAGCAACATGACCTGAAAATCAGAAAAGTCAAATTCCAATTGAAAGATAAGGTTCTCCACTAAAACAACACACACGTACCTTAACAAACTAAGTTCCAAACATTGTGGGAAGGAGCTTACATCATTTATGAGACTTTTTATTTTGGGTTCATGATGATCTATAAACTTGAGAGCCCAAACAAAAAATATTTGTTCAACATTCAACAAATCAAACCTTTCCATGAGCATACGCTAGCTAACACAATAAGCACCTCATTAAATGGATAACCATGATCCATATTTTGGATCTCCTTCTTTCAAATTAGTCATGGGGAAGATGGCCAACCATGCTAATCATTTAAGCAACTCCTCAATTTTTCAAATTTTTATTTTTACAACTTTTTTTTACACATTCTTTATTTTACATCTTTTTATTTTCATGGTATTAATCTTTTCTAGTTTTTTGTTTTATAGCATCGTTAGTATATTTGATATTTCTTGAATACTTTACAATTTCTTTTATATTTTCTCTTATTTTATTTGATGTGATTTTCTAACTATTTGTTAATAAGTGCTAGGTACCTTGGTAATGTGTTACTTGATGGTGGTATGTATTATTTTTGCAATTTGATTATTGGTGTATGGTTTCTAGCTTTGAATTTTGTTATGGATAATTAGGACATGGTTTCATTTTCATGCAACAGGCAGTGAGTCCACAACATCAACCCATCCACAAACTCTATGGTTTTCCTTGTTTTGGAAACATGCAGTCCCTTTTTCATTAATAAAACATTAATCAATTTGTGACTTTGGTAGTTTTCAAAATTTGGAAGGGTTCAAAGGTTTGAATAGGGTGTGGCTTCAAGGGGATTCGATATTCTTTGTGGTATTCTATTTTCCTGAGTGCATGTGTGTTTTTATGAACTTCTTACCATTTCATGTCATCCAATAAAGGAAGTTGAATAAGTCCTTGCATGGTGTGGTTTTCATAAAAAATAAAACTGATGAGAATTCAAAGCACACCCCTTGGACAAAATAAATGCATGTGTCTTCGCATGGTATGGTTCTCATTAGAAAGAAAAGAGAAATAATGAGAATTCAAAGCACACCCCTTGGACAAAATAAATGCATGTTTCATTGCATGGTGTGGTTCTCATTTTGAAAAAAAATGGTGGGAATTCAAAGCACACCCCTTAGACACAATAAATGGGCTACAAGCACTGGTTATTGGACTAGTCCCCTCTAACTAAGGCCCTTTCTCACTTCCTACTTCTTCTCTAATAAGGAATAGTGGTTGTTTTGTGAAAGCACTCTTAAGTCTCAACGGATGGATTGGTCTTAGAATGTCGATGTGAAGTCACTGAAAGTGGTTGGTTTTGGTCTGGACTAAGGATGGATCCTATCAAGTCATTTAACCACAAAATTCACAAGGGACATTAGGTGATCATAATTAGGAACTCCATTCCACTCTCTCTCATCCACCTATACTTTCCATGTTTCACTTCATTGCTAGTTTCATTTTTTATTTCGATGTCCTAGTTTGATGTGTCAGAATTCTTAGTTAGTTACTTTTGGGTTTTTGTACTTAACCTTTTGTAACCATTAATCATCCATGGAGCCCATAAACTCCTTGTTTTGAAATTATGCAAGGGTATAATAGGCCTATGCCTACTTTGGGGAGGACCCACTTGCATATCTTTTGGTTGGGTTAGTTAAGTTTCTTACCCTTAGACACTCTTACAATCAAATTCTTTTTGTTTACCCCATTAATGACATCCAATTGTACACATCTTCACAACAGTTTTTAGTGGACTTTTCTTTTTATTGTTGTGAATTCTTATACCCTCTTCAAATATTTCTTTGTGATTGAGATTTTTCCAAATTCAATGGACCGCTTATCTAATTCACCTTATTTGTCAACCTTTTTGCTAACACTATCAAAGGAACCAGTCTACCACAATCACAACTTAGCTGAGTGTAACCACTGATGAGATAAGGCATTTAACTGCTATGTGTTACACATTGTATACTAATTCATGATTTTTTTGTGATTACAGTGGGAAGCATGGACTGGAAGAAAGACTATCTTCACCAAGGATAATGCAATAGTACCACACAATGAAGACTATTCGTGATTGTTGGATCTCTTCTCACTCTCACTCTCATTCTTCTACTACCAAGAGGTGTTAGATGTTAGTGTTATCTAGGGTGTTCACTTTTCTTATCACGAACACCCAATGTTGTAAAAATTGTAATTCCATACATTTAAGCACTCAGAGTCTGTATGCTTGTTTCATCTAAGTCAATTTGTGTGCTAGTGAATAATTCCATGCCTACCCAATATGTTGTATTGTAAAGAGTGTGTTCCTTCTCTTCTACACTTAAGGACGAGTTTTCATTCAATCGTGCGAGTATGATGAACTACATGTATGTTGGCTTTGATGCCAGAGCCGTGATGTCGGGTATGCGACATCAAGGTCTTGATGTGATGTTGCATAAGGGACCTAGGAGCATCTATCCTAGGTCTATAAATACTATGCATGGGCTTCCATTTTGAGTTAGTGTTCAGTTTAGTTTTCAAGCAAAGTAGCAAAGGTCTTATCATTTCTCTTCCTCAGAGTTAGAATATTTTTTGAATTCTCATAGAAGGAGTCTAAGTGTGTACAATTCTTTGTTCAATCATTGATGTACTTGAGCACAATAGTATGATGGGAATAAAAAAACTCTTTTGACAATCCTTGTAGGACTGAGAATAGATTAATATTTTCTTTAATGCATTTTACTTTCTTGCTCTTTACTTTAATGCATTTAAATTAAGTGATTTATTTTCATCAGTTAATGAACACATGCAAGACCACTTCAAGCATTCATATAGTACTTGGTAGCCTAGCAACACTTAACGTTTGGTAGCCCAGTAGTGCTATATGTGTTCAAGATGTGTCTAGAAAAGTGGGGCAATTACTTGTGTTAGGCTAGCTAGGCAATAGATGAATTAGATCTTCAATTACTTTAACTTTCATTCTTATTGTAGGTGATGAAACTCATAAAATATAAAATGAGAAAAATCCTATACCTTAACTACACTTAAATCATATCCTTGAACTTTACATGTGTAGTTGGGAAGACAATAAACATTCTCAATGCCCTTTTCACTTCCTAGAAGAGCTAGTGCATTAGATAACTATATGTCCATGAAATTCGACTAGATCACACGTAACGCCTTAGTGATTCATATGGTTGGGTGTAGGGGTATCTTGCTGCTCATCAATGTTCTACCCCCAAGTGTTGCATGAGTTTTCAAAAGGTGGTATCTATAAAATGAGTACCATTATCAGAAATCAGTGCATGTGGCACCCCAAACCTATTTACAACATTTTGTTATACAAACTGAATAGTTGTAGAGGATGCATAGTCAGTGACAGTTGCTGCTTCTACCCATTTCATATAATAGTCAACATAAACTATGATGTACATCTTTTCATTTGACATGGATGTCATGGAATCCATGAAATTAATGCTCTAGATGTTGAAAGGTTATAATGGTTGAATCCACTGCTGAAAACCCTCCATTTGAGCAATCATCCCACCATCACGTTGGCAACATTCACAAGAGTGAATGAATTGGTGAGCATCCCTAAAGGGTGTTGGCCAATAATACATTACCATTACAATCTTAATGGCCATGCATCTCCTAGCATAATGGCACCCACAAGGGCCCTCATAAGCATCTTGGAGAATGCATAGTTGATCAACATCAGGGACACACTAATGAACAAGGCCATTGGCACACACATTGTAAAGGTGTGCATTGATCTCAATCAAGAATTTTTCTTGGTGAAGAAACTATTGTTTCTTCCTATAGTCCAACTCTTATGGCATCTCTTGAATAAGAAGATATGTGAGCATGCTAGGAACTTATTTGTTTATAGCACCAACAAAGAGAAGTTCATTAGAAAATTGATTAGAAAGTCAGCTATCCTCCTCTTTGTTATCCCATCTCAACAAAGAAAAGTGGTTAGCAACCAAATTCTCGGTTACCTTTTAATCTACCATTGTGAGATTGAATTCCTATAAGATCACAAGCCACCAAATGACATGGGGGCTTACCATTGATTTTTTTCATTAGGAATTGGATTGCACTGTGGCTTGATTGCATAAACATCTTGTATGCAAGCACATAGTGCTTGAATTTCTCTAAGGCATACACCACTTCCATCAATTATTTTTCTATTTGGTGTAATTCAGTTATGCACCCAAAATGCTTCAACTCATGCAATGGATGTAGTAAGGACATTTCTAATCATCCAACTACATGAGCACAGCTCCCAAATCATAATTTGCTACATTCATCATGATGTGGAACAGTATACACTAGTCATGGGCTCATAGGATTAGAGTTTCTATGATCTTTTACTTGAGTTGCTAGAATGCATTCTCGCATTCCTCAATCTAGAAAAACATAGCATCCTTCTTTCTAAGCTCCACCAATGGTTTGGTGATCTTAGAAAAATTCTCTATGAAGTGTCCATAGTAGCTTGTATGACCAAAGAATGAGTAGACATCTTTGATAATTTTTGGTTGAAAGGTAATTCCTTAAATGACCCTTAGTCTCCTAAGGTCCACCTCAATCCCTACTTGTGATATTTGATTTCCCAAAACAATGCCCTCCTAGACCATTAGGTGGCTCTTTTACCAATTAAACTAAAGGTTAGTCTCCACACACCTTTTTAGCACTTACACAAGGTGGTACATGGCTTGCTCAAATGTAGTGCCATGGGTAAAGAAGTCATCCATGAAGACTTCCATCCCACTATGGATCTACTATTGAAAGATGCTAAGGACAAGACATAAAAAGGTTGTAGGGGCATTGCACAGACCAAATGATATATTTCTATATGCAAAAGTCCCCTAGGAACTTGTAAAGGTGGTTTTGGGATAATCTTCAGGTGCAAGCTAAATTTGGTTATGGCCACTATAACCATCTAGAAAGCTATAAAAGTAATGCCCACAAATGGTGTCCAACACCTTGTCCACAAGTGGCAATAGAAAATGACCTTTGTATCTCACCATGTTCAACAGTTTGAAGTCAATACAAACCCTTCACTTGTTATCTTTCTTTGGCACAATCACAAGTGGGCTAATCCACTCACTATCCACAATGGAATAGATGAACCCTGCTATGTGGAGTTGTTCAATATCTTCCTTGATGATCTTCTTGAGTTTGGGGTTTAGCTGCTACTACGACTACCTCTTTAGCTTTATGTAAGGATATGTATAGATGTGGTGCTAGCATATTCTAGGATTAATCCTAGTGAGTTTAGGATATAACCAAGCAAAGGCTATTGGCCATTTTTTGATCACCTTTAATAGCTTCTCTTTTTGTCGAGGAGAAATATTGGCATGGATTATCACCAACTTCCCATTGTTTAGAAAATCATATTCTATGCCAACAAGTAGAGTTTTCAACTCTAGGAGCTCCTATTTGAAACTTTCATGGATTTCCAACTCTTTAAAATTGGTGTCATTAGGTTCATTATTAAAGAGTTAGTAATGAACTCACTCCAATTCATCCATGCCTTCAACATAGGCACTTGTCAAACCCTTAGTTGGCTCCATACAAATTGTTGAGCTACTATTAGGATCAACTATTAGCCACTGGATGTCCTCCTATTTTGTGACTACTACGTATAGGCACCTTTGAATTTCAAACACATCTACACACTATTGGCATGTTGTGATGGATGTTCTTTTTATGGATCATAGTTTCTGCACAGAGTTGCACCTTATATCACTATACGTGATGCATGGAACTCTCTTCTTCTCAATCTTTTTGAATGCATTTTCCTTGAAAATCTCTAAGAAGAGATCTTTAATTCCGAATCATGCATCAATGGTGCTTAACCAAGACCTTCCCATGATGATTGGGAAGTCCCCTTTGCAAATATCAACATAGACCACTAGGATGTTAACAAGATATGATCACCCACAAATAGCAGTTACAATGTCCTCCACCAGTCCCAAGGGAACAATGATGGACTGGTCTACCAATTCAACAAGAATGTTACTCTTCTTGAGTGAAATTAGGTTTCAGGGTTTGTACATTTCGTGAGAAATTAGATTAACACTAGAACGTAAGTCCAAAAAAACATTACAAGGCTCATTTCCAATGATTTTTAGGTAAATAAGTGGACTCCCAAGATTAGATCATTTCCTAGGAAGATGGATAGCCTTTATCTAATTAGTTATCACATGGGTCAACATGACAGTATGCATTTTGAGAGGTGTTTGGTTTGAAGGAAACTCAAAGGATGTAGATGTAGAGCATGAGGGAAAAAGTAGGACTATTAGTTACATATGTTTGTAAGGGCTTTGTAGGACTGTTAATTTAGAAGAATGGTCATTTTTGTGATTTTTTTTCTGAACCAATTGGTTGAGGAGCTAGGTGTACATTAACATTCCTAATGGCATTACATTGCTACAACTGGGCTACAATTTTACCCTACATTAATGGAGCATATGGTAATTCAGTTAAGGGTGGAGAGACTTATGCTGATGAATGAGAATGGTAGTGAGGAAATGGGGATTCCCCTCTTTGAGATTGGGGTCTGTAGTATTTAGGAGGGTAGTAGTGATGTTGGAATGAAGTGTAATTAGAAGATTCACACATAGAAATGGATTGCTAAATATAGTACCCATATGAATTGGACTATCGATAAGCATACTACTGCCTTGGTGGTGGCATCTCTTCCATGACTGTGGGTGTTACCACTAATGGTACTACTCATAAAGTTGTGGTGGAGCTCCACTTGGATAATAAGCTTGTTGTTGGTGGAACTACCTTGGGTTGCCTTGAGAATAAGGTAACCTTCTAGGTGCTTTCTTTTTAGCCAATCTAGGATTTAGAGCGTACATCCCAAACTCTTGCAAGCGTGATACAATGGGACAACATCCCTTAGGATGGTCATATTGGTAGATGTCACATCCATAATCATCATCTTTTTGTAACTCCACAACCTCCTCTACTGTAGTAGCCTTGCCCTTACCCATTTGATGAGCATGTTCAACTTCCTTCCTTCTCCAGTGATCATAATCATGATCACTAATTTGCTCTTTGGATTCCTATGCTATTTTGAAAGTGGTTTTAAACTTTTCATTCAAAGAGTTTCACATTTTTTCTACCTTAGCCAAAATTTCAAAAAAATACTTTTGAATCAACAACATCTTACGTTGCACCATCTCATCATGTGATGCCTCCTCTTCATTGACACAGAATCATACCTCCCTTTTTCTAATGAAAGGATCCCATTTGTACTCCTGTACACTTTCTCTATTTTTCAACTCTCCTTTTTCTTCGGTAATCTCATCTATTAGCCTTTGAATCTAATGGGCTCTAAGTTCTAAAAGTATCCCTTAGGAATAGATCCCATGAGTCCTTCTTGTTTCTATTCAAAGCCCATCTATGATATGGAAAAGTTGCTCCCTTTAAGCATAACCATGGCCAAGACATTAACATGAAAGAGAATAGTACCTACCCATGGTTGCATCCAAGGTTTCATGTGTTCCTTATTTCCATTCTTGGATTTTCTTTCTTAAGTTAGATGCTTATGAGTACATTTGATACTTGTCATTGAAGAGTTCAAGCATCGTACTCCAAGTGTGGATTAATTCTAGCTCTAAGAACTAGTACCAACTTTTAGCTTCTTTAATGAGTATTCTTAGGAATAACTTTAATTTTTTCCATTTGTTCTCCATGTTCTATAGGGCACATGTATCGCGAAAGACTTGAAGATAATTTTGTGGATTTAAATTATATCCTCCTTCGAACTTGAGGATATTGTTCATACCCAATTGCTTGATTCTACTATCTTTCACATGCTTTGTTGGAATTCTCATTACCTTTGTGATGATTAGCATATTTCAAGTTGCAAGCAAAGGCTCATCATAGACATGGCCTTTGTGATGGCCATGATGCCTATGATGCCCTTTGTTGTTCCTTCTTTCATGGTGACAAGCCTTTCTGGATTATCCATGCCCCTAGTATTTACTCATTCAACAAGCCCTACGATGATCTTTATCTCACTGGTCACCTGCTTCATGGTCAGGTCCTCTAAAACTTTGGCCAAAACTAGAGAAGGAAGAAGAGGATGATGAAGTTGAAGTGGAAGAAGGAGTAGCACCACCACAGTGCCTACCACCTCCTATTTTATGGTCATGGCCATGATCATCATCATCATGCTTATCCTTGTCCCTGCCATAACTCCTATCTTTAGATCCCCATTGATCATGGGACCTGTTCTTACCTAAACCAAGATTTTTGGCAATGGACTATAAGTTCTAGTTCAAGCCCCCTTCATCAAAACCAAGGGAAGGAGAGTAAGTAAATTGAGAATCCCTAGAAAATGGATCCTCATTGTCTTTTTAACCTAGCAGGAGCAAGGGGTTATTGAACTATTTTCCCTTTAAAGCTTCATAGTGCCTCTCCTATTATTGATCTCTTTTACATTATGCCTTAGTGGGATGGTAATCTCAATAGTCATATTCTTGCATAATGTATTCAGTGTTAATCCCATGGATGTCCAACGTTATAAGGGTTTGGTGCAGCATCACAGGAACTAATCGATCAAGTGGTAACAAAATGTTGTCCTCCATGTTCCTCCATCACAACTATTCATCTTGATGTAGGATAAAGGTGAATTCTAACACATACTCATCAGGGGTGATATATGCCACTATGCATTATTGGGGCACTAACAAATTTTATCATTGATTTCTTTTTTGATTAATGTATGCTCAAATCTTGACAAAGAATCATCCCTATGAGAAGAAGACATTTTAGATTGAAAGAAAATATCAAAGTTCTTTTACAATTATTTTTATTATTTTGAATGATTGTGACTTTAAGGTTCATTACAATGATTTTGAATAATTTTCACTAAGTCCTAGATAACAGATGTAGCTAACTAAAGTCCCTAGTAGTGGTGCCAATGATGAGCAACGAGTATACCCTACACCCAACCATACGAATCACTAGCATTCACTATGTGATTTCATCGAATTTTGTAGACATTAGCTTTCTAAGTGCACTAGGTTCTAGGAGGTGAATCTAACTGTTGCAATCATTGTCTTCTCAATCCCACTTGTGAAGTGCAAGGATATGGTTAAGTGTAATTGAGGCATATGATTTTTATCATTTTTATCTTTTATGATTTAAGTTTCCAAAGAACAAGAATAAAGTGATTGAATGCTTAATTAATCTAATAACTAGCTAACATTTAACTAATCCTAACATAAGAATCTATTCCAACTTTCTATACACATTCTAAACATGTTATAGTACTACTAGGTTACCAAACATTAAATGCTACTGGGATTGCCAAGTGTTTAAACCTTTGCTCAAATTGTTCATACTTATATTTGCTATTTAATTGATATTAATTAATTACTTAGAAACATCAAAGTAAATTGCATGAATATTAAATGCATAAGGAAATATTAATCTATTCCAAGTGCTACAAGGTTTGATTATAAAAGCTCATCTTTATTGCCATTCACACTAAGGTGCTCAAGTACATCAGTGCTCAAATAAAGAACCATACACTTCTTTAACTCTTACTATGGGCACCCGAAAAATATTCTAACTTTCAAAGTAAAAAACTGCAAGAGTTTGGCTACAACTCTGGAAAGATTACCATAAATGCAATGAGTAGGTGCACATTTATAGCCAAAAAGAAGATGCCATGCTAACAGGTACATGTCAACATAGAAAACTACACATTGATGGGATCACGTCAACGAGATCCCATCGACAGGGTCATGTTGATGAGATCTTGTCAATGAGGTCACGCCAATGGCATCTCATCAACGTGGTCCAACAACATAACTAATAATGAGGCCTTTTGGGCTTTCTTGAGGACATCATTAGGATACCCCAAGATTCCAACATGTTTACATAGCTTCCTAATTAGACAAGGAAATAGAAGTGTTAGTTTCCCTGCCTTCTTTTTCTTGAACTACCTTTAAATCTCTATAAAATAGAGTTGTGCTAGATTGACATTATACTTTCCCATTAGGATCACATTTCCTCTAGCCACATAGGTGAACAATCTGTTTAGTCTCTTGGCACGAAAAAAATAATATATGCCAATTTTAAATAAATTCTTTTCTCCAGAGTTAATTCATTGTATTCATTATCTTCTTTGTTATATGCTCTTCTCAACCACATTTTTCTAGTTTCTATGTTAGATCTAGTGGAGAAATGTGCCAACCTTGATCCTTCATTGGACACATTCAGAGCTTCTATTAATGCCTTAATCGAATAAAAAATAGAGACTTCCTCTATGTTAACTATAACATCTTCTGAATTGTAATGCCAAAACTAGTAGGTTTTCCCAAAATACCATTTACCATTATTTGATAAGATGGGTCATAGCAATGATGCTTAGAGTTGTGTCCTCACTACTTCTAGAACAAACTCCACAAATGAACCATAGTTCATTTCCAGAATTACTATGGTGAGGAGCATTCTTTCTTGAATGATTTGGAGGCACTTCGGTAATAGCATGAAGCATTGTCCTTATGGTTGTACTTTTTCCTTCACTTGAGCTAAATGTCTACTAGAAACTATTTCTTGATGGATTTTTAATGATTGGGCTTGCTACTTTGCATGTTTTGGTTATGGCTCCTATGCTTCCTTTTGGCCTCTTTCTTGGCCTCTTGGTCAATTGCTTGCTGGCTGTGAAGGTCCACCTTATGCTCCTCTCTTTGGGACCATTTACAATCAATCAAGGGTTTGGAATTACTAAGGTGTTCTCATACATTCTCATTGGTTCTATACCTTTCTCATACCCTTAGTTACATTTAGTTCCTAGTTTCTTATGATTGTAGAATTAGAAGATTTTCAAAAAGTAACCCCTTTAGTGCTTTTATATAGCCTAAAATAATTGGTATGGTTGATTAGGAGTCTTAAAAAAATTGTTTTGGACTTAATATCAATGATCTTGTTTAAAAATTCTTGTTATTTCCTTTAAATTCACCCTTATAATACCTTTTGAATGTTAGCAATTTTCAAAAAAAGTAACTCAACTTTTCCTTACTAGCATCCCCTCATGACTAAGATGAGCACTCTAGAATCAAATAGATTTGAAAATTACAAAAATCAGAGTGATAATGTGCAAGTTATGGCTTGGAGAAGCTAGGAGGTTAGAACTCAATTCATAGAAGAAAAATGAAAAAAATCTTCCTAGGCTTCAAATGTGAAAATGAAAATTTTTTGCTAAGTATTTGCCTATATATAGATTTTGTGGGATCTAATATCGAAGATCCAATATTCAGCTACTTGAATATTGAAGGTTGAATTTTTACATTTTTTTTTGACTATTCATGATTGAAAATGAGTCATTCTAATTGTTTAAAAGGTATAAGACATATTTAGAGGGTCTTAGGCTATGGATGATGCATATTTTTAGAAAACATGGCATGGATATTACATAAAGAAGGAATCTCAGGCTACGTAAGTTCATAACGTGTTGATGAGATGGGTAATGAGTTTATGTTATTGGAATGGCTAGTTTGAATGATATGGGAAGTTTTTATTGACATTTATTAGTATTAGAAGGCTTAAGATGATGTGGAAATATTTGGTAGGTATAAGATACAATAATTTTACAAGTGGGTCCTCCCCAAAGGAGGCTATAGCCCTTAATGCCCTTGCAAACCACACCTAAAAGTGTCATTAGGCACTTACGGAGTTGAATGTAATGCATACCTATATAGCAAAACACACATTTTAGTACCAACAATTTAGCAAAATTATACTATGTTACACAAAACCACAACTTATGATTATCCATACAGTGAGATGAGATGGACTTAGAAGGGATTGCGAAAGTCGAGACATGAGGTGTCTTACCATAGGAATAATGAATTTTTATGTTTTATTAGTGGTTAAAGTAATCATTAGCCTTTCTATCCAAGATTCAAACTAAGTCCAACCCACATTTCAATGACATCACATTGTCTCATCTCTTGGAATTACAACTATAAGACCACTACTATTGCAAGGAGTATTGTCACTTAGCATATTGCCCAACGAAGGAGTTTATTCATTGTACACTTTATTTGTTTTTTCATTTTTGAGAAGCTACGTACCTTCAAGCATGGGTAACATGTCTTTCCAGTGGGACCCTTAGAAATTTATTTTGTGCATGAGTTTTATTTTTTACCTACGTCAACCTTACCCGAGGATTACCTTCAGGCATGGGTAACATGTCTTTGTAGTGATATGGTAAGGTGGCGGTTATTTTACTCTTACTTCCACTTTTCATTAGATCTACAAAGATATAATACAACCTAAACAACAAGATAGAACTCACAGTAGTAATCCAAGGGAGTCCACAAATTCCCTTAATGTCACATCCTTTACATTCCTTCTTGGTTCTTCACTTTTCAATCTAGGCATAATGATCATGGGCTTACTCTTTGTTATATGATGAAACGAATATTATTATAGCCATGGTAAGAACCTCTTATTAATGGAATGTATGGATGGATGATGTAGGCTCATTGTTCAAATAATTAGTCCCTATGACTTGATAACATAGAGAAATCTTCACTTTATTGAACTACATCTTGCCTTATTTGGAATGTGTTTTATTAACAATCAAAATTATTTACAAAGGTTATGAAAACAAAGTAGGATAAAGATAGTAAGAATTGGAAAAGGATGTAAATAATGAAAAATCATTAAAGAGTTGAAAAATGTGAAAGAATATCAAAAAATTTAAGAAATGAAAAAGCATAAAAGAATGAGAAAATATTAAAGAAGGTAGAAAAATGAAAAGAAGAAGAAAACATTTAGTAAAGTACCTATGGTTCTAAATTGACACCCCCACAACTATCATTAGGATTGATTAAATGAAAGATAGAATAGGTGGAGGAGTGTATAGGTGGAGGAGTATTGATTACACTAGGTAGATTTCATGGAATATTCATTGTAGTGTTTGACCTATTGGATATTGACAAGGATAAGCTTATGTGAATAGGATGGATAGTAGATATGTAAGGCACTAGATGGATAATTAGCTTAAATAATGTACGGTCCCTCCCAAAGTGTCTAAAATTTAATTGTTTTGGGTAAATGATTAGGATTATAATAGAGGACTTTGTCACTCAGTTGTATAGTTACATGTCTTATCTATGTATCATGCCTAAGTTTGGAGTAATTTTTATGGACTTAATTACTCATAAGTGATACAATCCTATTCTCATCTAAAAGATTCAAGTTCATGAGATGTTCTCATTTAGATACACTCATGTCAAGGCCAAGTTCACTGGTAATAGCTAAATTATGGAGCTTTTCCTAAATTGGAAGAATTGGCAACTTGCTATAAACTAGCTCATATGGTGAGTATCCTATGGATAGTTTCCAAGATGTCTTATAGGCCCATAGAGCATCGTTCAATTTAGTTACTTCAACTTGATCATTTGCTTGGGGATGATATGGTGTTGTTAGCTTATGGTTCACCTCAAGTTGTTGCATGAGCTTCTTGAATGTAGCATCGGTGAAGTAAGTCCTATTGTCTAGTATTAGCATTCATGGTACTCCAAATCTATTCACCACATGTTATTCAAAAACTTTGGTAGTTTTATTCGTTGTACAGTCTTTCACTACCACTTCCTCTTCCCACTTCATATAGTAATTCACAATCACAATGATGTATCCTTTTTCATTTGACATCAGTGTTATGGACTCCATAAAGTCAACTCCCCATATGTTAAAAGGTTTAAGTGGCTATATCTAGTGTTGTGGTACTTGAAGTGGCTATACTTACATTACTTATGAATGATAATATTAATTACTTAAGAATAAGAACGTAAATTACATGTAAAGTAAATTTCTAAAAAGTAGAATTATGCTAGTATAAGTATTGCAATGGATACAAGAAATCTTGATTTTATTTTTACTCATGCAAATGTATTAAGGTATAGATGCACTTAAATAAAACATATCTATCAACACAACAGCTTCCTATTGAATGGACTACGAAACAATGTGAGAAATCCTTCACAGAGAAAAAATATATATGGAAATCAATGGTAATCTATGCAAGATCTATGCAAATGGGCTTGTCAAATGGTGTGTTCTAGAATATGATTAATAGAGAGTCTTACAAGATGCCCATGAAGGCCCATGTGGTGGCCACTATGTGGGGGTGCAGAATGACACTCAAGCTAATGATGGTAGGCTACTTTTGGCCAACCTTATTTAGAGATGCCCACACTTTTACACAAAGTTGTGAGTGATGACAAAGAGATGGAGGAGTTACATCTAAGAAATGAAAATGTATAAAAGAATGATGAAATATAGAAGAAGTTGGAAAATTAAAAAAAAAAGGAAAAATTCAATAAAGTATCGACGGTTCTAAATTGACACCCCCACAACTATCATTAGAATTGATTAAACAGAAGATAGAAAACATAGAGTACTATTGGTTAGACTAGGTATATTTTGTGGAATATTCATGATAGATTTTAACTTGTTTTGAATTCAGTGGATGCCAAGAGAACATCATTGCACTTACAGCCTGTACTATTTTGATAAATAGATCTTAATTAGGAAATTGGTCTGATAAAGGTTATACTTGATTTTTAGCATCCCATTTCAACCTTGATAGATGATCAACTATCACATTTTATGTTCCCTTTTTGTTGATCATCGCAATGTCAAATTGTTGCAAAATTAAGAGCCATTTGATCACTTTGGAATTGACCACTAGTTTGTTCATAAGAAATCAGATGGCACTATGATAAGTGTGAATGTAGATATGGTACTCGAGCACATAATGTCTAAATTTTTTAAGTCATACACCATGGCCATCAGCTCCTTTTCTATTATGATGTAGTTTAATTGTGCTCCAATAATGCTCTTGTTGGCATAATGGATGTAGTAAGGTTTCTTCTAATAATCTAGTTGTGTGAGTACCACACCAAGTGCATCGTTAGAAGCATCGATCATGATATGAAAAGGTCTAACTAATCCAAAGCTTCAAGGATTGGTATCTCTACTAATTTCTTCTTTAGAGCTTTGAATGCCTTTTCACATGACTTTGTGCACTCAAAGGATGCATCCTTCTTCGTGAGTTCTACAAGTGGTTTGACTATCTTTGAAAAATTTTCTATGAATCTCCTATAGTATCCTATGTGGCCTAAGAATGACCTCACATCTTTCACTGTATGTGACCTTTGAGTGATATTTTGGATGACTCTAATCTTTTCAAGATCTACCTCTATACACTTTTGGAAGATTTTACGTCCTAACACTATACCATCTTGGATCATGAGGTGGCTCTTTTGCAAGTTCAGCTTAAGATTGGTTTCAACACATATTTTCAATACATGCTCCACCTAATCCAGTGCTTATTTGAAATCTAGCCCATGTGTTGAAAAATCATCCATGAATACTTCTACACCATTTTCAATTTACTTCTAGAAGATGTTGACCACTAGTCTCTGAAAGGTAGCTAGCACATTAGAAAGACCAAAGGGCATCTTCTTGTAGGGAAATGTTCCCCATGGACTAGTAAGCATTATTTTCTCTTGGTCTTCAAGTGCAATGAATATCTAATTATACTCGTTGTATCCATCTATAAAATTATAATATTCATGTCATACAATGCTATCTAGGACCTAATCAACAAATGGAAAAGGGAAGTGATCCTTGATTGTAGCAGTGTTCAACATCCAGAAGTTAATGCAAACTCATCATTTATCCCCTTTCTTTGAAAAAATTACTAAGGGGATGATCCATTCACTATCCACAATAGAATAGATGAATCCTACCTTCAGCAAATTTTCCAACTCTTCCTTGACTACTTCTTTGAGTTTCAGATTGAGCCTTTGTTGGGGTTGGCATTTTGCTTTGATAGCAAGGTCAATGTATATTTGGTGTTGGCAAATTTGTAGATCAATTCCTATGATATTAGCATAAGACCATGCAAAGGCCATGGACCATCTATTTATCACTTCCAGCAATTTCTTTTCTATTCCTCTATTAGAGTGGCATTGATCATTACCAATGTTATGTTGTCTAAAAATGCATATTTCAATGTGGCTGGTAGGGCTTTCAGTTCTAATGATTCTGGTTCTATAGTGTCTAGGATCTCTAGGCTTCCCCAGTCTATCTCCTCTTCTTGATTTGTTCATGGGTGAAAGTGCCTTTTTCTTAACTACTCTAATTTATTAGTCTCTTCAATGTAGGCACTAATAATTTTCTCTTCTCATTCCATGTATTTATTTAATTCAATATCTTCATTAATGATCAGCCACCAAGTGCCTTCTTGTTATGTGGCTATTGCATACAGACATTTCTACACACATATTTCTTCTCCACATTTGTTGCATGATTTGGTATCCTCTCATCTGATAGCCCATATTCTTTGCATGCAAGTGCATGCATTATCATTGGATGCATTACATGGAACTCTTCATCTTTATATAATCCTAGCTTCATCTTTCTTGGAAATTAACAAGGACAAGTCATGAATTTCAAGCTTAGCATCAAAAATGCTAAGCCAAGCTCTTCCCATAATAATTGGAAATTTTCCTTTATTTTTTTCCACATGAATGACTAGGAAATCCATAAGGTAGGACCATCCACTAATAGTTGTAATCACATCATCCACTTATCTTAGTGGAACTATGATTGAGTAGTCTGCAAGCCTTAATTGAATGTTACTCTTCTTTAGAGGCAATAGATTCCAAGCCTAGTACATATCTTGGGAGATTAGGTTCACTCCTAACTTAGAATCAAGTAGAGCTTTACATGGTTTTTGTCCCACTAACTGGAGGTAAACTAAGGGGCTTCCTAGATTCATTCATTTTTGTGGAAGGGCTCCTACCTTAATCTAGTGTATGATTATTTGAGTAAGCATGATAGTTGTAACATTTGAATTTGACAAAGATGGAAGCTTATTGTGTTGAAAGAATTGGATGTAGATGGAATGGAAGTAAATGTGTTCCTCATCCATTGAATCTTTTTTGGCCTCATTTAGAAGAATGGTCATTTTTTGATTTAGGATTCATATGTAATCACCTCCTCTTATGTACTAACCACCATGGTAGCATTCTTCTGCTACAACTATGATGGAAATTCCCCCTACATGACAAGACATGGCACTAGTTATGATGGAAATTCCCCCTACATGACAAGACATGGCACTAGTGGAGGAGGATTTAGGTGTTAGATGGAATGGCCAACTATTGATGGATGCACATATGAGTTTGGATCTATCCTTGGCAACATTGGTCTATCATAATCAGTGGGATAGTACTATGGAGTTTGAACAATAGTGTTTCTAGGAGAAATTGAACATTCTACATAGTATCCATAAGGATTAGTTCATCAATATGGATATTGTTGGCATGGTGGTGGCATGGACCATGATTGGGACTATTGCCACTACTGATAGTACTGTTCTTGTGGTTGTGGCAAAGACTCACTTATATAGTATGTTAGTTGAAAGTTCAACTTGTAGCTACCTTGGGGATAAGGTAACCTTCTGGGCATTTGCTTTTTAACAAATTTAGGATTAAGTGCATATGTACCCATCTCTTGTAAATTTATCATCAATAGACAACATCCCTTAGGATGTTTGTACTAATAACCAGCACATTTTTCCTCATTAGTGGAGTTGGTGTCTGAACACTCAACCACTATAGCCACTTTATCTTTTCATCCAAAATTTTTCTTCTTCTTGTATTTTCCTTTTCTAAAGGCTTATCCTACTCTCTCTTCCATAATCTTTAGAGGTGTTGTACCTCTCTCACCGACTAAGTCCCACATCTTTGCTACATGTGCTGCTATATCGACAATATATTTTTGGATCAATAGCATTTTCTTTTGGATTTCTTGATCTAAGGTTTTCTCTTCTTGGGTATCACAAACCCTTACATCTCTCCTTTTGATTAATGGTTCTCGATTATATCCTTTAGCTAATTATCTCTTTCTTCATTCACCTTCTTCCTTCACCACTTGATTAATTAATCTCTAGATGTAATGGGCAGTCATTTCAGATAATCTACCTTAGGCATAAATCCCAAGTGTGTCCCTCATTTTTTTTGCAACCCATCTACAATGTGCTTGAGTTGCTCCTGTTATGAGAATCCATGGCCTAGGCATCTATGTAGTAGTGAATAATACCTAGACATTGCCACATCAAGGGTTTCATGAGCCCCTTGCTTCCATCCTTGGATTTGCTTCTTTAAGTTAAACACCCTTGAGTAGGTTTGGTACTTGTCAATAAATATCTCTAGCATGGTACTCCATGTTCTAATTGATTCAGGTTCAAGTGATCAATATCAGCTCTTTCCCTCTTTTACAAGTGTTCTTGGAAACAACTTTAACTTCTGCTAATTACTTTCAATGTTTTGTAGGGTGTAGGCATCATGGAAAGCTTGGAGGTGGTGTTTTGGATCAGCATTATAATCACCTTCAAATCTTGGCATGTTATTCATATCAAGTCGTTTGATTTAGCTATCCCTTATGTGCCTGGTTGGAATGTGTACAACTTCTTATATGTTAATCATGAGTGAATTTTCCATTAGGGGTTTATCATCTTAATCAAGTTCATGTGCTCAGTTGTAGTAGTGCTCCCTTTTGTGCTCATCCCTTTCATGATTTCTACAATCCCTACATTTGCATTATTCATATTCCTCATCTTTTGAATTAGGTTGTCTAATCATGACAGTCATGAGTTCTTCTCTCTTTCCTGTCAAGGTCTTTGTACCTTTGCCTCCTATCAAAGTATACTAATGATCGTAAGGATGTAGATGAGATAGTAGGAGAACGATGCAAACTTGTCCTCCTATCATGACTTTGAAGTTCTTCTCTATGAGATCTAGCAAGAACTATTATCCTTGAGTCCTACTTGTGCCTTGAGTCTTATGCCTCTCATGTGAGTGTCTCTACTAATTTAGAGTGTGATTTATTCCTGATAGGTTCCTCCAATCAAATGATAGGCATTTGTGACTAGAACTCATGATTTTGGTGGAGTTGTTCAATAATGAATGCATCTCCATCAAGCTCCTCCAAGATAATAGTAGAGTTGACTATCTTTCCTTAGTCTTGTTCATGTCTAGTTTCCATGGCATGTCTTTCCTTAACTACTCAACAGTGGTTTCTTATGGTCGGGTCATGTATTTGGTTTCATGATACCCTTAAAGTGCTTCACTTAGTTTCATTCCCTTGAGAGTATTTTGGAGCATAATGGGTGCTGAACATTTTGGTGGTAGAACAATGTTCCCTTGGAGGTCTCTCCACCTAATTTTCTTGTCACGATGCAAGATGAATGTAAAATCAGAGTAGTAAGGATCGTGATGAGCATATGAGATCCTTGTTTGCATTAGCACACTCTAGCCTTATTCTTCATCATTCTATCATTACTTCTCTGTAGTTCCTTAGCAGGAGATTTTATATTCTTATTCGAAGTCATGTTATGGTATAGAACATTTTTTTAAGTGTGCTTAGTTAGAGTTATAACTTTTAACTCTGTGTTGCAAGTACAATGAACTTTGTGAAATCAATTAGTTAGCATACATTGACTAGTCCCTAGCAATGACACCAATGATGAGTAGTGGAGTAATCTAACACCCAATCATATAAGTCACAAGTACTTCACATGTGACTAGATTGTAATCTGTGGATGAGGAAATGTGGTTATGCTAGTAATTAGTTAAAGTTCACGATTGTTTTCTTCCCAAATGAGCTAGTAAAATCTATGAGTATGGTTTAACTTACTATGAGGTATATGATGTGTTGATGTTATCTAGCCCTTTGGCTCCTAGCATACATGGTAAAGTGAAAATAATTTCTAGGTTTAACTAAAATAGTAAATGAATCTAGTCTATCCTATGGTGATGAGTATCTAGTATTGACCCTTCTATACACACCTTGGGCTTTGTGCAACTACAAATAGCATTACCAAGTACTTCACTACTGGGCGTACCAAGCAATAGCACTACTGGGTTACTAAGCAATCACACTTAAGTACTCGAGATCAGTTGTACTCATTCTGCTTAGCAACAATAATGGTAAAGTGCATGGACAAGTAAACATTAACTAAGAAAATTGTAAACATTATTCTAAGTAAAATATAAACTAGGAGAATGTTGCAATAGTATGAAGTAGTTTGATCTTTATTGTCGGTCACACTTGTGCCCAAGTACAAGATGCTCGAATAAAGACTTTGTACACTACATCACACTACACTACAGGCATTCACACTTTTAAGTGCTTATGAAAACAAACTACAAGAGTTACACTACTATGTTATGAAAATGACTGTAGATCCATGTGCCTAAATGTTATATATATAGGCTAGCACGCATCCCATGATATCACATATACAACAACGTAGCATGGGCTATGATATCAAAGCTTTGATATCATATATCCAATATTGTAGTTCACCAAAATTTCAATTTATCACTTGGTTTTCTAATTCTTAAACAAATTTAAAAGACATGGTGTAAGCTCAATAAATAGTTGAATTATAATCATATTATAGTTTTAGAAGATATGCTTAAGAAAATTAGCCCATGCTGACTTCCTTTTAAAGAAGGAGCTTGGGGTACTAATGCATTTAGACTCTATACCAATTGCAACAAATTTGATATCATTGCAATTTCTTGTTTGCATATGCATACTAGATGGATCACTTAGAATGAAGCTTTAAGCCTCTATGGTTTAAATAGAAAGAGGAAAAAGAATTTTAAAAAATTAAATTCTAATATTCAGAATTTATTTAATGTTAACAACAATTTGCATCAAGTTTTTCCAAATATTTTTTGGAAGGATGGCAAAAATAGTTTTCCTTTTAATTCAAAAGTTACTGATGAGATTATGATAACGAATGATTTTATTCATAACTAATGAGTGGTGAAGCAATCTAGCACCCAACCATACAAGTTATAAGTATTCATGCATGACTCGATCATAATTCATGGATGGTCAATGTTGATATGCTAGTAATTAAGTTTAAACTTGTGATCATTGTCTTCCCACTCAAGCTAGTAAAGTCTAAGTGTATGGTTTAGCTTGTAGTGAGGTATATGATAGTTGATGTTGGATGGCCTAAATAACTCCTAAGTGTAAACATAATGAAGATGAAAGTAGTTGCTAAGCCTAAGTAATAACAAGTAAGCAAATCTATTCTAGCCTATAGCGATGGATAACTATTCTTGATTTACTAGACACATCTTGGGCTTCTGTAATCACCACTGGGATTACCAAGTATCACACTCAATGCTCAAAATTAATTGTATCCATTCTACTTACTATTAACAAGTAAAGATAAGATTCTTTGGAAAGTAAAGCATTATGCTAGGAAAGTAGTAAACATTATGCTAAGTAAAAATAGTAAGCTAATGGAATGCTACAATGATAAAAAATAGTTTCAATCTTTATTTCCAATCACAACTTGTGTTCAAGTACAAACTATTTGAACAAAGATTCTATTCACTATGACATACCACATTATGAGCATTCACTGTCACTAAGTCTAAGCTACAAAATCAAACTGCAAGAGTCTAGTTACTATGTAAATGAAAACTTAGTGGATCGTGCACCCAAGTGTCGTATTTATAGGGTTGCACACATCCTAAGACATCATATCAACAATGACATATTATGAAAAGAGACATTGGATCAACGACATTGTTGATATGACATCATTGCTACGATGTTGTTTAGACTCAAAAATTGACTTTATCAATAACATATTCAATATGGCCTAGAAAATGCAATTATCATCATACTTTGGATGAGGAAAATGAAATACATTTGGAGAGATCCTACATTTCCTAAAAGTTGTATTTTTTCTGGTGTTTTATTCATCAAAGCCTTTCTATCAGTACTCATCTTAAATGTATGAGAAATATTTCTCCTTAATGTCCTCTTTGTAGAAGTGAAGACTTATTTTCTCATTATTTTTTATGTGTATTATTGCTCAGCATGCTTGCAAATGAACATCCATAATTTGTAATAACTTTTAACCAAGCTTTAATAAAGTTATTCTTGGTGATGAGCTTGCTTTGTCTACCTTATTTCTTTGCATTTGAAATTATCTTTAACCACTTGTTCTTTAGTTTATTTGGAAGCCTTGATTTGTAGTTATTTTTCAATAGCAAGAGGATAACTATGACCTGTCTTTTGGTCCAGACTCTCAAAGATGTCACTTTTTATATCTAACTTCAAGCAAAAAAGCTCCAAGTAAAATTTAAACAATTTATTTGTGTTCTACTGTATTAATTTTTTTTTTTTTAGAAGCTCAAGGATGGGAAGCTTTTAAATTTTTTTGCTATTTGTTTTTTATCTTTGATTGATGTATTCTTTTTCTTTAGAGAGAGTTTTCTTCTTCTCTTTAAAAGAAACCCTTTATTAAGAAGTGAAAACCCATTAGGGTAATTCTAAATAGGGGCAAGGCCTAATCCTTTTTTACCCCAAAGAGGAGGGATTTTAGGATTGATTGTAAGGATGAAAACCTAAAAAGATGTTCCCAAAACCATTGGGTTTTTTCTTTAGACTCTCATTTTCATGATCTGATGTACTTTGAATTTTTTCAAGGTTCGACACCTCCACCCCTATGTAACTTCTAATATGACTCTATGTCTTAGGGGTAAACATTATTAAGAAAAATATTTTATGTTCCCCCACCTCCTCAAATCCCAAACACTTAAAAAATAGCTTGATGATAGAAAATAAGATGAAAATTAAAAAAAATGCACAAATTGATGATTGAAAATTAGAAATAGGTTAAATTCTAAATGTATCAAGAAAACACAATGCAAAATTTTGATTCAATGGCTAATAATTAATATGACTTAATTAATATTTATTTATTTATTTATTTTGATTTGATCTCACTTTGTTTGGACAAAGATAGGATGATGGTGGTAGTGGTGGAGCAAAAACCACGAGTAGGCAACCTTGGTATTCAATGCATAAGGTTTCTAGGCTTTACTACCATATCCCTTTGATTTAGCTTACTAAAAGTATGATCCCTTTTTTGATGTGTCTCATATTCATTGATTTGCTACATTAAGGCATCTTAGTTCCATGTGTTAGATTATGCAGCAAATAGAATTTAACAAAAAAATCATATTAACTATTAATTGAAACAAGTCCAGCTAATACTTAAAAGAAAAATTTATATAAAGTGTGGATTATGGTGGTTGCATGCCTTTTAAATTTATAAACTTGTGATAATATAGGAAAATATTTGTCCAAAATTGATTAAAAGAAATCCTTAAGCATTCAACTCTTAGCCAATCGCTATAAATATATATCATTGAAAGCCACTATTTGTAATAGCATTACCCTAGAGAAGTGCTGCTTTGCACCACCCTTGAGTCAAAAGTAGCCAAGTGTTCTAAAGCAAACTTAAGATAGAATATGCATCAACAATCATAGCACTTATGAGCATACATAATCTCACAACACACATTCATCTAATGGTTAGAAGCATAGTGTGTATGTCTTTAGTAATTATACAAGTGAAAAAACCAACTAGACACACACATATTTATGACCATAAAAAGAGTATAGCACACACACACATGATATCATTCTGTTAAGAGAGCTAAGATGCATTCCTACTCTAATTTATCTAGCCCTAAGCCTTGCTTTGCAAAGAAAGGTGATGGCCTAAGCATCAGAGCCAAATCTCCTTTGCAATCCTACATATGCTTATGACATAGTACAAAAATGAATCAAATCCATGTAGTTCTTTAGTGTGATGATTAAGATAACATGAATTTTGTAAAGATCTCCACAATGCTTCCAACCCTTGTTTCAAAAGGGAAGCAACCTTTGAAACACTAACAAGGAATATGCCTTACTCTCCTTTGCTTGAAAGAAGCAATGTCCTCAAAGATTAAGTCTTTGTTTGTGCACTTTTCAAACATGGAGAGTAAAGTGCATGTCAAGGGTATTAAACAACTTGAGGTCCATCTGATAATCATAGCAAAAAGGTTCAATACCTAGGGTAATTAATTGTAAAGTATAAATATTGAACTCAACTTGAGATCCAATCAAGGTTCATAGATGCTCATGTAACCCCAATTTAAAAAGAAAATGTTTGTTTTTTTCTATGTGAATGTTATCAAACTTTCTACCTAGAGAAAATTCTTACTTAAATGTAAGTCAATCCTTTACACATTATAGTGATACAAGTGTGTAAACATCTAGAAGCACTCATTCCTCCCCTCCAAAACCTTGGAGAATTCCTTCCCCTTTTGAAAACCTTGGGGCATTTCCTCCCCTTTTAAGAGCCATGAGGTATTTCCTTCCTATGACAACATTAGGGAATTCCCTCCCATTTGGCTAAATATTGAGGAATTCCTTCTCCTTTTGAGAAAATTTTGTGGCATTTCCTTCCCTTTTTTTTGAAAGGATGAATCAACCCATCATAGACGTGATTGCATAAGGTCGACTACATCCTACTCTCCTTGGTACAATTTGGCCTAATTGAAGGTTAGTGATGAGTGGAAAGGTATCCCAACACTCAACCATACGAATACAAGCATTACACACGTGATCCGGTCGGATTCCGCAAACCAAGTGCCTACACGCCTCATGGAACACTTAGGGTTAATCATTCGTTGTCTTCCCAAACTTACTTGTAGTTGTCACGATGTATGGTTAAGTCTGAGGTATATGATTTTTATGTCTTTTTATGTTTTATCTCCTATGCTAACAAGGTGAGGGTAAAGAGACTAATTTACTAACTTTAACTAACTAACTAACTCTAAATTAACCTAGCATCAGCATCCATTCCCACTTACTGTTGACGCCCTAAATCGATGCAACCTTGGTTACCAAATGCTAATGATTGCTAGGATCACCAAGCGTAACACACGTGCTCGAAGTGGTCGTACTGAGGCACTTAGCTAGGAGAGAAAGGTTGAGAAATATTTAATAACTAATAAAGAATTTAAATAAATAATAATAAATAATAGTAAATAAAATCCTAATTAGCCTATTCCATGCACTACAAGGTTTATCCAAGAAGCTCATCTTTATTATCATACACAAACTTGTGTTCAGGTACAATGTCTACTTGAATAAAGATCCGTTCACTCTGGAGTTCCTACTGTGGGCACATGGAAATTAATCTATCTCTGGAGGGAAAAAACTACTAGAGTTTCACTATGGTCTAGGCCTAGAATGGAAAACAAGGGAGAGCTGTCTCTTATTTATAGATATGACAATGCACCACGATATCACATACATGATATCGTGTCCCATCATACCCCCATGACTAAATGAAAACTCATCCTCGAGTTCCTTACAATAATATCGAGAAGGTATGGGATTGTTGACTCAAATGGAACTAATGGGATGACATGTGAACGGATCATCATTACAAGACACAACAAAACTAGTGTTCATGACAACAAGAGTGAACACCTTATTACATTGACATTAGGCCTCATTTGGCAGTTGAGAAAGAGAGAGAGAGAAAGAAGTGTTACTGCTGCCAATGCCAAGATTGTGCCTTTCGTTGTCCATCCGTAAGTGCATCATCGATTTCATTTCTTGCAAAGTTGTTTCATCATCGATCCATTCCAAGTGCTCCCTCCAGATCCAATCCATTATTGCATGATTGCCATCTACACACACAACACAGTCTTATATTAGCAAGGGTGATTGAATCATCATGTAATTCATACCTTGCTTCGGTGAAAGTCCATTAGTTGAGTTGTGGTATGGCTGATATGGATCTGGAGATATATTAATGATGACTACTGAAGGTGTAGGGGTTAGGAGAAAATTGAAAAAATTGGGCCTCGTACCCCCAAACTAATCGTGAACCTTCGGTAGCGAGAGAATGGAAAAAGAATAAGAACAAGAAGATGGAGAAAAACAGACAACTAGGACATCGATGAAATGGATGTCAAGATAGAAATGAAAAAAACAAAATGGATTGCAAAAATGTTAGGGGAAAGAGTTTAACTGGTGCACCAAATAGGAATGTCAATGGGTCCTCCCCAAAGCAGGCTCATGCCATTAATGCCCTAACAAACCCACATTCAAAGAGTCCACAGGCCCTAGGAATGTTCTTTGGAACAAGAGTTAAAGTCTTAACCATAAGAATTTACCTAAAAGAAAACAATGCATCAACCAAAATATACACTAATGATACAACCGACAATGAGGTGAACAATGGAGAGAAGGGTGGAGAGAAGAGGATGGAATGGAATCCCAAGAACAAGGTGGTGTATAGCCCCTTGTGTGTTTGATGATTAATGTGACTTCGAAAATATCATTCCAACTCTGGCCTCAAACCAACCACATCCAGTGACTTCGCATCAATGCATTCGGCCAAATCATCCACTTGAATAACAAGAATGCCTCCCCCAAGAGCCACCATCATTCCAACGAAAGGAAGGAAGAGAGAATGGGAAGCGAGGAGGGCCTTAGTTAGAGGGAACATTTTTATTTTTGTTCCATAACCAGTGCTTGTAGCCTAAGGAATTATTTTGTCTAAGGGGTGTGCTATGAATTCTCACTTTTTGCTTTTCTTTTCTCTTATTTATTTATTTATTTTTTCTTTTTTATGTGTTTATGCATGAGAGCCACACCATGCAAAGATTTCTTATTTTTATTGACTCAGCTTCCGATAATTAGGTAACATTGAAACAGTAAAAAAACTCAAGAAAAAAACATCCAAGCACCCAAGAGAATGGCCAACACAAATGCATCAAGTTCCCTTGAAGTCACATCCTTTTCAAGCCTTGAGTCCTTCCTTAGTTTGAGAGATACCCAATCACTGGTTCGTTTATGGTTCTTATTAGAAAGGGATTGTACATTTCCAAGCCAAGAGAGACCATGGACTTTATGGATGAATGGATAAAGTGAACTCATTGCCTGTCATATCAAAAGAAACATACCTTAGTATCAACATCATAACTTTAAGGTAAAAACCAAACATTAGCAATCAAATAGAAAACAGTTCATACCATTGTGAAGAACACTTATTGGATGACAAACTTACAAGGTGGATAACACATAAAAACACAGACAAAAAGTTGAAAAAGTATAACAATGTTGTAAAACAAAAACAAGAAAAGTTAAAGACATTTGTAAAAAAAAATGTGTAAGACAAAAATGTGTAAAACAAAAACTGTAAAACAAATATGTGTAAAAAAATGTGTAAAAAAAAAGTATAAAATAAAAACATATAAAAAAAATGTGTAAAATAAAAACATGTAAAACAAAAATTAAAAAGAATTGAGGTCCTCCAATGATTAGCATAGGTGGCCATCTCCCCCATGACTTAATGGAAAGGTACAGATCCAAAATAATGAACGCCTGTTTGAATTTTTCAAAAGTGTCCAACTTTTCCCGATTGATGTTCTTAGATTAAGGGGTGGAAGTCGGCAACGCTCATACTCCAATGTATCTATGCCTTTGTTGTTAGCATGAGTTGTTTCCTTAGTTCGTTCTGTGCATATTGGATTGCTCTTTCTAGTAGCTATCAACCACGGGGTATCCACTACTTGTGTGGTTGCTACATACAGGCATCTTTGAATTTGTGTTTCTTGGGCACACCGATTACATGGAAGAGATGTTGAACATTCCTCCATGTCATCACCCTCTGAGTCACTATATGTGATGCACAGAACTTTCTTCTTCTCGATCTTTCCATAAATGTTTATTTTAGATATCTCCAAGGAAAGATCACAGATCCCTAGGTATGCATCTATTGTACTTAGCCATGGCTTTTCCATTATAATTGGGAAGCCCCCGTTGTTACCGTTAACTTCTATCATCAGGAAGTCAGTTGGGTATGACCACCCACACATAGTGGTAATGATGTCCTCCACCAATCTCAAGGGAATGGTGATGGACTGGTCAGCCAACTCTAGTTGGATATTGCTCTTCTTAAGCTGGGGCAAGTTCCAGGCTTGATACATTTCTCATGAGATTAGGTTGACTCTGGAACCTGAGTCAAGAAGAGCCTTATGTGGTTCATTCCTAGTGACTTGTAGATAGATTAAGGGGCTTCCAGGATCAGAGAGTTTTCTGGGAAGGTGGCCTACCTTGATCCAATCAGTTACGGTATGTGTTAATATAACCGTATGCGTACAACTCTGTTGTTGGATTGAAGGGTGCCCCGAAGCTTTATTTGTTGGAGGAGTGGTTGTGGACTCAACCACTTGTTGTTGTGAGAGCTTGTCTGGGCTTTTGGTTCTAAAAAAAGGTCTTCTCTTTTTATGGTTGTCAGAACTAGCAGCGGGTTGAATGTTTACGGCTCTCGTAGTGTTACATTGCTGCGGTTGAGTGGGGAGTTCTCCTTGCATTGTTGAAGCAGGTTGTATGGGAACTATAGGTGGAAGAGGTGCAGATGGAGTTGGAGGATGAGATGAATGTGGAATGTCTCCCGGAGGAGAAGGAGTCCTTCTAAAGTACTCCCAAACTTGGTAGTGACGTTGGGGAGTTGTGTGACCCATAGAGTCACTTAGAGAAATCAGCTGCTGCACATAGTAACCATATGGATCGGGCTGCCAGTAAGGGTATTGTTGTTTCAGTGATGGCATCCCCCATGACTATGGGTATTGCCATTACTGATGTTGCCCGATGGATTGTGGTAGAGTTCCACTTGGATAGTACGTTAATGGTTGGTGGAACTACCTTGGGTTACCTTAAGGATAAGGTAACCTTCATGGTGTTTGTCGTTGGTTAAGTCTCAGGTTGAGTGCATACACCCTAGACTCCTGTAGATGTGAGATGATTGGACAACATCCCTTAGGATGGTCATATTGGCAAATCTCACATCCACCATCATCTTTTGTGTCTGAGTTGACAACCTCATCGGAGATAGTAATTTCCCCCTTACCCTTGTTATCTGCAGGGCCTAAATCTCACCTCTTTTTCTTATCTTTGTCACTACTTCATTCCTCCTTAGACTCCTCTACGATTTTCAAGACAGTTTCAATTCTGGAGTCTAAGGAATCCCACAATTGATCCACCTTAGCCGATACTTCTATTGTTAGCTTTTGAATCGACAAGGTTTTTCTGTTCACCAACTCCTCGAGTGGTGACTCATCCTCCTCATCACAAAATTTCACTCCCTTCTTTCGAAGGGAGGGATCACGGTTGTATTCTTCCGCACTCTCTCTTTTTCGTAGCTCCCCTTCTTCTTTGGCTACTTGCTCCAACAAGCGATGAATTTCATGGGCTCTAAGTTCTGATAGTCTCCCTTGGGCATAAGTCCCAAGGGTTCTCCTAGTCTCATGCCTTAGCCCATCTACGAGGTGGTAGAGTTGATCCCGCTGTGCGTAACCATTGCCTGGGCAACGATGTAACAATGCATAGTATCGGCCCATGGCAGCATCCAAGGGTTCATGAGTACCTTGCTTCCATCCTTGGATCTGCTTACACAAGTTAGACACTTTGGAGTACGTTTGATACTTATCGTTGAAGAGTTCTAACATCATACTCCACCTCCTAATGGTTTTCGGCTCTAAGGACTGGTACCAACTCTCTACTTCCTTAATGAATGTCCTGGGAAACAACTTAAGTTTCTACCACTCGTTCTCTATGTTCTACAAGGCGTAGGCATCGTGGAATGCCTGTAAATGATGTTGCGGATCCACGTTGTATCCCCCTTCAAAGCGTGGAATATTATTCATGTCTAAGCGCTTGATCCAACTATCTTTTTGATGCCTTGTTGAAATTCTTACTACCTCTATTATATCGAGCATACTTCGGGTTGCTAGTAGGGGCTCTTCATGATCAGCTCTTTCATGATGTCTATGTTGTTCCCTACTTTCCCTTTGTTCATGCCCTTGTCCTCTCTCTCGACTCTCTCATCGAGGTCCCTCATTTTGCCTACCTCTATCCTCACCATTAGGCTCATGGTGGCTACACCCAGATGTGGAAGGAGAGGGTGAGTGAGATGAAGGAGAAGAAGAAGGAGAACCATCACCATGACAATGCTCCTTACCTTCTCTTCGGCTACTACGACCCCAATCGTGATGATGACCTAAGTGCTCGTCCTTGTCATGTGTCGTTGTTCCCTCAGTGAACAGTTAGCGTTCATGGGGATCAGAACCAGTGTTATGTATCGTTGTGCGTAGGTTCTGATGCCCTACCTCCTCACCATCGTTAGGAGATGAACATCATTTGATAGAGAACTTGTTATAATGGGTTCATCATCTCCGATTTCACTTAGGACTTGCGGGATCCCTTTGCCCTTCAACAGTGTATGTTGGCTCTCCTACCTTGAGTCCCTAATACATTGTGTAGCTGTGGGATGATAATCCCTTGTGTCAAAGTCATCTATAACGTATTCAGCATAGAGCTGTGTCATGCCAATCTGTGCAAGAGCACGGAGGAGCATGTTAGGGATTGACCGATCTAGGGGTAACACTATGTTACCTTGTAAATCTCTCCATCGCAGCTATTCGTCTTGATGGAGGATAAAGGTAAAGTCTGGAATATACTCATCAGGATGAGTATAGACTATCCGGTATTGTTGAGGAGTTGGCAGATTTTGGTAATGCATTTCAGACTGTCGACTATTTCTTGTGTTATCCCTAGGTGGTGAATTGCTTTTGTTAGAAGAAGACATTGTTATTTGATTTGGTGTGCTAATTAACCATTATATAATTTTCTTTTAATTAACCCTAAGGTTCGTTTAAGCTCCCAACGATGTGAGTGATCTCCTATGTTCTACTTAGTGCACAAACACTTAGTCCTCGACAACGGTGCCAATGATGAGTGGTGAGGTATCCCAACACTCAACCATACGAATATGAGCATTACACGTGTGATCCGGTCGATTTCTACAGACAAAGTGCCTACATGCCTTATGGAACACTTAGGGTTAATCATTCGTTGTCTTCCCAAACTTACTTGTAGTTGTCACGATGTATGGTTAAGTAAGTCTGAAGTATATGATTTTTATGTCTTTTTATGTTTTATCTCCTATGCTAACAAAGTGAAGGGTAAAAAGACTAATTTACTAACTTTAACTAACTAACTAAGTCTAAATTAACCTGACGTTAACATCCGTTCCCACTTACCGTTCACACCTTGAACCAATGCAACCTTGGATACCAAACGCTAATTGTTGCTAGGATCACCAAGCGTAACGCACATGCTCTGAGTGGTCGTACTGAGGCACTTAACTAGGAGAGAAGGGTTGAGAAAGATTTAATAACTAATAAAGCATTTAAATAACAAATAATAAATAACAGTAAATAAAATCCTAATTAGCCTATTCCATGCACTACAAGGTTTATCCAAGAAGCTCGTCTTTATTGTCGTACACAAACTTGTGTTCAGGTACAATGTCTATTCGAATAAAGATCCGTTCACTCTGGAGTTCCTACTGCAGGCACATGGAAATTAATCTATCTCTGGAGGGGGAAAACCTACTAGAGTTTCACTACGGTCCAGGCCTAAAATGGAAAACAAGGGAGAGTCGCCTATTATTCATAGATATGATGGCGCACTACGATATCGCAGGGGAAGACGCGATATCGAGAGGGATGCGATATCGCGACGGTTGCTATATCACGTCCCATCAGATAGATTATCCATCTCTTTCTAAGATGCTCAAACTATTAGGAACCTACTCCATAGTCTTGAAAACTTCTTCCTAGCTATGGTTCCAATGGGGCTATAATTCTTGTTGAATCAGATTATTGTATCTTTTGATATGTATACTTATGAAGTGTGGACTTGGGTTCCTTTATACTTTATAAATAGTTTCGTCTCTTAATGAACCATCTTAACTTTTTGTAACTAGTTATTGCTTAAGTTAAGAAACTACTAATTGTACCTTAACTTAGAGAGCATATCCTAACAAAAGCATAGATATAGGAAAAAAGTTGTTTCATCAAGTTTAATCAAGATTTGTTTAATAATTTATTAATTTTGAGTAAAATATAAAGTATTTATAAAATTTATTAGTTTTCATTAATTTATTTATGATGAGGAACTTAACTTGTCCCTCCTTTACTAAGCATTAAACCCCATGCTCTAGACTACAGATCGACATTATATTTTATCTTTTGGAAAGAAATAGAAATTTTCTTTGAAATTCTATGTATAATTAATTTTAAATAATTTATAAACATGTCTCACTTCATATCTAAACCTTCCATGCAGCTTTATTAGACCAAGTACACATATTCGATTTTACTAGATAGCTTTAAGTTATAAACTTCTACAAATCGCAGGTGTACCTATGTGTCAATAATTTTAGTTCCTTGAAACTATTTTTTTTTTTTAAAAAATCCTTTTTATTTCTCATGTTGCAATTAGTAAGTAATGGTAGTGACTTTGTGAACTGTATCAGGCCCGGGTCATGGCTGGCGTATCAGCCAACTTGTTTCGTTAGCTTCAAGGGCTTTTACTCGTCACGGTATTAGTGATATCAATATAGAGAAAAATATCCGCCCCATATCATGGCTTCTAGTAGCACTAATCGGTATTCCTACAGATCACACATAGCGAAGATTGAGCCAGAGCCAGGTATGTGACTGTGGCTAAGCCTGGTACCCTAAGTATCTTCCAGCTCTACCTTATTTCCAAAGCAATCGCGGAGTTACTGAACGAAGTGCTCTTCCGGGGCACTTTGTTTCGTAACAGGTAAGACGCAGGCCCGACATACAAGATAAAAAGAAAGTTATGTCCACATATTCATTTCATTTCCTATGGTAAAAAAATGACAGACAAAAGAATGCATGGTGTCTACAGTTATTTTGCACGGTTATTGTTTTTCTACTTTAGCGTATTAGTTTGGTCGTCGGTTAAGAAGGAAAAAATTCTTAAAAAGAGGTTGAGCATGTACAAAGAATTCCTACCACATAATTCAAAGTTAAGTTGAAGACCCTGAACGAAATAAAAGCTAAAAAAGACATCGAGTTTTCAATATAAGTTTTCGGAAGCAACTCAAACATGAAATTGGTATGTTTAATGAAATAATGGCTGCATAGATAGCATGTTAAGATCCATAAGAAGGATAGATTCTGAAATTACAATTCATTTGAAGGTCATTGATGACTGCCACACAAAATCTAAAACATTTTCAATTCTATTTGCAACCCAAAAGATGCTGCATACATGATCTGAAAAGCCAAGTCACATGAGCCAGGTGGAAATAAGAATGTTATCGGGAAATCGGATTTGAATCCAATCATTGAAGGACACGCGTTCTCAACATACATTCCCTGCGACACAGACCACATCTTGGCATTGAGGAGTATCAGCAAATCATGGCCATTACCACGTCCTGGGATCGAATCCCTGCACCGGTTTCACAATTGGAAGAAAGCACAGAAGAAGCAGAGTCAGAAGCAGCAGCAGCAGCAATGGTCATGGCGATCACCACAATCAACAAGTGCTGCAGCATTTCTGTGACACTATGCCTGGCTCCTGCGCGACGCTGCAGCCGAATAACTGCTTCATCGGTAATTTCCATAATCGCTGAAATGACGAATTCAATTTATTTTCTTCATAAAACACAAACAGGTGATGTTATAAAGTTCCAATCAGGGTTGAAAAAAATATATATTCCGTAGGATTTTAAATCATGTCTCCAATTTACTGGCGCGTAGTTTTTTATAAACAGAGGCTAAAGATCAAGACCGTTCTAGGAATTTAGTGCATAGAATTCTGTTTTAGCTCTTTCTTTTACAACATTCCTTTGTTTGGATTGAAGAGGTAATCCCGGGGATGCAATTTTGGCTTGGAAATTGACTCATTTGTACGCATCTTTAACCAGAGGATGGGTATCATAGCCTGCGAAGCTAATAGAAAATGTCATTTTGACAAATTATGTATTTAGACTTCTCTTACTCAGCTCGCCAAAAACTTGGATCCTACGACTGCACTAACGTAACTAATTTAATTTTAATTTTGTTTTATTATCAAAGCATCAGCACCCAATAACATAAACCGACGGCTTAATTCTACTGTGTTTGGTGTATCTTGTGAAAGTTCGTGTACTGCGATTAAATGCTGATTAAATACTAGGATGAGGTGTTACCTGATTTTACTGGACACCTGAGTTATAAAAAAAGTTTGTTAAAAGAATCTCTCATGCTGTTTCACCAGCAGTAATTAAATACTTTCAGTGTCAGCTTTATTTTGATATAGATTTAGATCTGTTAACCTAATTATTTGCAACTTAAGTTGCACTTGTCACACATAGCCAGACAATTTGGCTAAAACTTTAACGTGTCTTAAGCATAATTTAAACTTTTAAAACTTGCTACGTACAAACTTGTTTTAAAGCTAACCTTGCCGCCTACATCCCAACCATTAAACTTATTTAAAACCCTTCTCTAATCCCGGAGAAATCAACCAATTGCAACTAATGATGAATTATTCCAAAAATCTTTCAAAAAAAAGAAAATGCATATGCAAGCTAAGCATAATACATTATTACATATGAATCAATAACAAGAGGCTTATTAGTCAAGCCTTACTCTCAATGCTTACAAATTTTGTTAAGTAATACTCCATGCAAGTAACATTGAACTTGTTGGTCTCTATGTTACGAATTCATCTAAGTGTAACTCATTGGAATTGAACTTGTGACTTGTAGATCACATGTGTCACCACGGTCCCTGGGCTGATCCTGGGGTAAGCCCCAAGACAAAGGCAAGGAGGATGTAGGTCTGGTGTGGGTACATCGGATCATTGACAAACTTAATCATAGTAACGACGACGATGTTGATGCTGGTGGCCGACAGATATAGGTTGGCACCTTTGGCAAATAAGAAGGCAACAGTGGCACTGAAGCTTCAGGACCGTGATAGTGGACTCCAAATGGGTGATCCTACAGGCTTTATGGGCACCGACACCTTGCCCTGCAGTGCCATGGGCCACATCATCGACGTCGACCTCGTCCTTGGCCTTAAGGCTATCAATGATTCTCCTCGTGTCCACTCCTCTGTTTTTTTCATCTTCTCAACTTTTGCCCTTCTCTCTCTCTCTCTCTCTCTCTCTCTTTCTTTTTCTACTGTGTTTCAAATGTTGCTTCAATGTAATGCTTTCATGGTTGTTTGTCTAACAATCTCGGTGCTCGTCCTGTGGCCTTGCCGACCACATGGCATTCTTCTTAAGGTATTTTTATGTGATGGAATTGAAACTTGTTGCTTTATATTTACCCTTTCCCCATGTTAAATAGTATAATAGAACAAACTTTGGAAGAACCTAAAGGTGTTGGTGTAATGGTATTAATTTTGATGTGGAATTTCTAGGTTATGGATTGTAGTTTGGTGGCCAATGTTGTATTATAAAGTTCTAATTTTAGTGGAAAATACCAAAATCATCATTTGGAGTGATGAGTGATGGTAAGGTGCTCATTTCTTAGTTCAAAGGCTTGGATTTGAACATGGTCTTAGCCACTCAAAGATATAAGGCTTTAGCTCATCTACCAAGGGTTCTAGGACCTCCTTAGTGGAATGAGCACTACGGCTAATGGTGATGATTCTTTTCTTTTGGGTATGTTGGAACCCAAAATAAGTTAAACATAGGTATAACCCAAGATTTAAAGAAGTTTATAACTCGATGCTACCTCCTAGAATTGAACTTATGGCCTTGGCTTACTAGGCCAAGACCCATACCACTAAGCTAACACTTCATTGTTAAAAAAACGTTTGGGTTCAAACAACATCCCCTCCCTAACCTAAATCATCATCATCATCCTAGCATTATCCTAACCTAAATATTGTTACAAAAAGGTTATGTTCTAATCGCTCTATGCCATTACAAACTTCCCACTCTCCTACCGTACCCTCATGCTAAAGTTGCATTAACTATAATTCGAAGGGGAAAACCCAAATGAGTGAAATAGAGGTACACCCTAAGATATATAGTCCGATTAGAGATTTATATAACTTAGCATTGCCCACTGGAATCAAACCCATGACTTGGAGCTTCCAAATCAAGTGTCTTACCACTAACCTAACACCTCCTTATACTAATATCTCTTCCTTAAATAATACTTGATAGATAACAAAATAATTCATTGAGCACCTTTTTATTGGCTATTTTATTAAAAACAATAAAAAGGTACTAATATTAAAGAGGTACCTTAATAATCCAATAAAATACAACTAAGAAAAAGTAAGAAAACACTGAGTGGTGACTAGTAGTTATGATGGTAAGTTTGTTAAAGAGAAGTGGAACTTACACTTGTAGCTCTTATACAATCTTTCTAAAGGGCACAAAAAGGTATAGTAGTACTTGTTGACGCCAACATCACCCGTAAACAAGGCCTTATCCTTAATAACGAGATCTTAAGTTTCAACTAGCCATGATAAGATGCATTTTTTTGATGGCTATGATATTGGGTATAAGATATTGGAGCTACGATATTCGCGTACCTGATATCAAAGCCCAAACTACAACATCCAATATCACAAGACATGTGCTTACCTATAAATACGATACTTAGGTGCATGGTCCAAATAACAATTTCGTTCACCCTTATCGAAACTCTTTTAGTTTGTTTCCATGAATTTAGACTTAGTAATTAGAAGTGTGAATGCTCGTAGTGTAGTGTGAACTAGTGAGTGACATCTTTATTGAAGAATTTTGTAATTGGGCACAAGTGTGACCGGAAATAAAGATTGAGCTATTTTCCACTATTGCAGCATTCTTCTAGTTTTATTGTTTACACTTGGAATAATTTTCTTACTATTTCCTAATTAATGTTTACTTTTCCATGCACCTTACTTTTACATGTCCATATTAAGTAGAATGAGTACGACTAATCTCAAGCACTTAAGTGTAATTGCTTGGTAACTCAGTAGTGCTATCGCTTGGTATGTTCAGTAGTGAAATACTTGGTATCCTAGTGGTAGTTACATGAAGCCCAAGGTGTGTATAGAAGATTAGGAACAGATAGTCATCATACTAGGCTAGACTATATTCATTATTTGTTTTACTTAGTTTAGAATTCACCTTTATACTCATCATGTTTACTAGGAGTAAGATGGCCTACAAAACATCAGTTATCATATACCTCATCGTGAGTTAAGCCATACCCATAAATTTCACTAGCTCACATGGGAAGACAATGATCTTGAACTTTAACCAATTACTGGGATATTCACATTGCCTCATTCACAAATTACGATTTGGTCATGTGTGAACACTTGTGACTTATATGGTTGGGCATTAGATTACTCCACTGCTCATCATTGGCACCATTGCTAGGGACTTGTCAATGTATGCTGAGTAATTAATTACATAAAGTTTGTTGTACCTGAAACACAAAGTTAAAATTGATAACTCTAACTAAGCACACTTAAAACAAACATCTTAAACCATAACATGGCTTCAAGTAAGGATACATTATCACCTAAGAAGGAACTACAAATAAGCAGTGACAAAATCAAAGAGGAAGAAGACTAGAGCATGCCAATGTAGAAAAGAATCTCATATTCATATCATGATCCTTATTATGTCAATTTCACCTTCATATTTTATTAGGATGGTCAATTAAGGTGGAGAGATCTTCAAGGGAACATCGTTCTACCGCCAAAATGTTTAGCATCCATCATGCTCCAAACTGCTCTCAAGGGGATGAAACTAAGTGAAGCACTTGGAGGGTGTCATGTGACCAAACACATGACCAAATCCTATGAGCCCATTGAGGAGTAGTTAAGAAGAGACAAAGTCATGGAGACCCAGCATGATCAAAACAAAGGAAAGAAGGTTAACTTTCTTGTTGTCTTGGAAGAGCTTGATGAAGATGAATTCATAGTTGAACAACTTCACCAAAATCGTGAGAGTCAGTCACAAGTGCCTATCATTCAATTAGAGGAACCTGTCAAGAGTCAGCCATGCTCTAACTTAGTAGAGACACTCAAAATAGAGGCAAAAGACTCAAGGCACAAGCAAGACTCATGGCCAACAGTTCCTCATGAATCTCATAGAGAAGAACATTAGAGTCATCATAGGAGGACAAGCTCGCACCATTCTCCTACTACCTCATCTGCATCCCCATGATCATTAGAAGACTCTAATAGAAGGAGGCAAAGGTATAGAAACTATGACAAGGAAGAGAGGTGAACTTATGACTGTTATGACCATCACTCAAGGCATTCCAATTTAGAAGATTTAGAGTATGAATAATGTAGATGTAGAGATCACAGAAATCATGAAAGGGATGAGCACAAAAGGGGGCACTACTACAACTAAGTGCATGAACCTAATTGAGATGATGAACCCCTAATGACAACTTGAAGCATGATTAACATATAGGAAGTGGTACACATTCCAATAGGCATGTGAGGGATAGCTGTATCAAATGGCTTGATATGAATAACATGCTAAGATTTGAAGGTGGTTATAATGCGGATCCACAACATCACCTTTAAGCTTTCCATGATGCTTGCACCCTACAAAACATTGAAAGTAACTAGCAAAAGTTAAATTTGTTTCCAGGAATACTTGTGAAAGAGGTAGAGAACTAGTACCAATTAGTTGAACTTGAATCAATGAGAAGATGAAGTACCATTCTAGAGATCTTCAATGATAATTACCAAACCTACTCACAGGTGTCTAATTTAAGAAGACAAATCCAAGGATGGAAGCAAGGGACTCATGAAACCCTTGATGTGACAATGGGTAGATACTACTCACTACTACATAGATGCCCAGGCCATGAATTTTCACAATGAGAGTAACTCAAGCACATTGTAGATGGATTACAAAATAAAATGAGAGAGACACTTGGGATTTATGCCCAAGGCAGATTATTTGAATTGATTTCCCATTGCATCTAGAGATTAATTAATCAACTGGCGAAGGAAGAAGGTGAATTAAGGAAGAGAAAAATAGTTAAGGAGTACAACTGAGATCTATTCATTAGAAAGAGAGATGCAAGGGTTTGTGATACCCAACAAGAGGAAATATTAGATTAGGAAATTCAAAAGAAGACTCTACCAATTCAGAAAACTGTAACTGATATTGTAGCAAAGGTAGAAAAAATGTAGGACTCAATAGACAAAAAATTTACAACTTCATTGAAGACTGTGGAGGAAAGAACAGAGCAAGCTTTTGGAAAAGGCAAAGATAAGAAAAAGAAGAAAGATTTTATATAGAAAGGCAAAGTGGCTATTCTGGTTGAGTGTTCAAACACTAGCTCCACTGATGAGGAAGGATAAGCTGTGTGTTAGTACAAACATCCCAAGGGATGTTTCCCAGTAATGATACATTTGCAAGAAATAGGGGAATATGTACTCGATCCTAAATTTTTCAAAAAAAAAATGCTCAAAAGGTTACCTTATCCCCAAGGTAGCTATAGGCAGAGCTTCCAACTAGCATACTATCCTAGTGGAGCTTTGCCATAGCCACAAGAATAGTACCATCAATAGTGACAATAGCCCCAATCATGGGGCATACCACCACCACACTAATAGTATCCATATAAGCAACTTGATCCTTATGGATACTATGTACAACATCTAATTTCTTCTAGAAATGGTGCTATCCAAAATCCACAATGCTACCCCACTGAGTACCATAGACCAATGCCACCAAGAATAGATCCAAACTCATATGTGTAGCCAACAATAGTTGGCCCTTCCAACCAACACTTGAATCCTCTACCACTAGTGCCACCTCCTGTCATGTAGGAGGAACTACCATCACAACTGTAGCAAAAGAATGCTACTAGGATGTTTAGTACACAAGAGGAGGTAATCACATATGAACCCAAAACTAGAAAATGATCATTCTTTCGAACGAGTTAAAAAAATGTTCAACAAATGGGGAACACATCCACTTCCACCTCATCTACATCCAATTCTCCTCAACACAAAAAGCTTCCATCTTCATCAAGTTCAAATATCACAACTGTCATGCTTACCTAGACAAATTTTCAGTGCCTACATTGAAGAGACTAATAAGTTAGAACAATTCAAGGAAAGGCACTTCCACCCATGAACCAATCAAGAAGAAGAGATAGATTAGGAATTCTTGGAGATCCCAGACACCATAGAACCAAAACCATTAGAATTGAAGGCCCTACCAACCACATTGGAATTTGCATTTTTAAACAACAAAAAGCCTGTAATAATTAACATCACTTTAATATAAGAACTAAAAAGGAAGTTACTAGAAGTGATAAACAAATGGCCTACAACTTTTGAATGGTCTTATAATGATATCATAGGAATTGATTTGTGAATTTTCCAACAAAAGATATACACTGACCCTACAATCAAACCAAGATGCCAACCCCAATGAAGGCTCAATCCTAAACTCAAAGAAGTAGTCAAGAAAGAGTTGGAAAAATTGCTAAAGGAAAGATTCATCTATTCTATTGTGGATAGTGAATGGGTTAGCCCCTTAGTAATGTTTCCAAAGAATGGGGGCAAATGGTGAGTTTGCATTAAATTTTGAATGTTGAACTTAGCTACATTCAAAGATCACTTCACTCTGCCATTTGTTGATAAGGTCTTGGACACCATTGTAGGACATGAATATTACAATTTTCTAGATGAATACAGTGGATATAATCAAATCCACATTGCACTTGAAGACCAAGAAAAAATAACATTCACTAGTCCATGGGGAATGTTTGCCTACAAGAAAATGCCCTTCGATCTTTGCAATCCACTAGCCACCTTCCAAAGATTGGTATTAAGCATCTTCCAAAGCAAATTGGAAATGACATAGAAGTATTTATGGATGATTTTTCAACATACAAGTTGGATTTCAAATAAGCACTAGACCAGTTAAATTAGGTACTCAAAAGATGTGTTGAAACCAATCTGAAGCTCAATTGGTAGAAGAGTTGTCTCATGGTCTAGGAAGGCATAATGTTGGGACCTAAAATCTTCCAAAAAGATATTGAGGTATATCCAGAAAAGATTAGAGTCATTCAGAATATTACTTAAAGGCCAAAAATAGTGAATTATATGAGATAATTCTTAGGCAACACGGGATATTATAGAAGATTCATAGAAAAATTTTTCAAGATAGCTAAACTGCTTGTAGAACTCATGAAGAAGGTTGCATCCTTTGAATGGATAGAGTTATGTGAAAAGGCATTCAAAGCTTTGAAGCAAAAACTAGTAGAGACACCAGTCCTCCAAGCTCTAGATTGATCAAGACCTTTTCATATCATGATTGATGCTTTCAACTATGCACTTTGTGTAGTACTCACATAATTAGATGATCAAAAGAGACCATACTATATACACTATGCTAGCAGGAGCATCACTGGATCACAATTAAATTACACAATAATAGAACAAGAGTTGATGGTTGTGGTGTATGCACTTAAAAATTTCAAACATTACATGCTCAGATATCAAATCTATGTCCATACTGATCACAGTGCCATCCAATTTCTCATGAACAAACCAATGGTCAGTCCTCGAGTGATAGGATGGCTCATAATCTTGCAAGAATTTGACATCATGATGATCGACAAAAAGGGAACAAAAAATGTGGTAGCTGATCATATATCAAGTTGAAATGGGATTTCAAAAATCAAGTAGAACCTTTATGAAACTAATTTCCTAATGAAGATATATTTGTCAAAATAGTACAAGCTGTAAACTCAATAGGGAAGCCATGGACCATAGAATATATGACTTATTTATCAACATAGGAGCTTTCTACTTAATGGAGTAGAGAACAATGTGAGCAATTCCTTCACTGAGAAAAATAGTATATGGAAATTAATGACAATTTGTACAATATTTATACAAATGGACTTGTCTAATGGTGTGTGCTAGAGTGTGATCAATAGATAGTTTTACAAGATGTCCATGAAGGTCCATGTAGTGATGACTATGCAGGGCACAAAATGGCACTCAAGCTGATGATGGTATGCTACTTTTGGCCTACCTTGGTCATAGATGTCCATACTTTTGCATAATCTTATGAACAATGCCAAAGAGATGGAGGAGTTATTGTTAGATACAAAGGGAAACAACATTGGATATAGCCACTGGAACCTTTTGACATATGGGGAATTGACTTTATGGGACCCATAACATCGATGTCAAATGGAAAAGGATACATCATTGTCACTATGGATTACTATATGATGTGGGAAGAGGCAATAGCAATAAAAGATTGTACCACAAAAATAGCTATCAAATTTTTCCAACAACATGTAGTGAATAGATTTGAAGTACCAAGAATGCTTATATCAGATAATGGAACTCACTTCACTGGTGCTACATTTAAGAAGCTCATGCAATAACTTATGATGAACCACAAGCTAACAACACCATATCATCCCCAAGCAAACGGTCAACCCAAAGTCACTAATAGAGAAATTACTAGGATACTCACTAGGATGATTAGTAGGTTTAGAAGGGACTGCAACACTAAACTAAATGATGCTCTATGGGCCTATAGGACATCTTGGAAACTACCTATAGGGTACTCACCATATAAGGTAGTTTATGACAAGTTGCTAACACTCCCAATCTAAGCAGAGCTCCACAATCTAGCTACTGCTAATGAGCTTGATCTTGACTTGAGCTTAGCTCAAAAAGAACATCTCATGAAACTGAATCTTCTAAATGAGAATAGGCTAGTAGCACTCATGAGTAGTGAAGTCTATAATCATTACTCCAAACCTAGAATGACACATGGATAAGACATGTAACCATACAACCAAGTGATATGGTCCTTTACTATAATCCTAATCATTTACTCAAAAAAGCCAAAGTTTAGACACTTTAGGAAGGACCATACATTGCTCAATCCATTTATCCATCTAGTGCCTTACACATATACAACCCATCCTATCCACATAAGCTCATCATTGTCAATATTCAATACCATGAATATTCCAAGAGCCTACCCAATCTACCCAATAGTATTCTACATGTTCCCTCTTCCATACAACTAATCCTAATGATAGTTGTAGGGGTGTTAGTCTAGAATCATAGGTACTTCATTAAATTTTTTTTTTCTTTTCATTCTTCCACATTCTTTAATATTTTCTCATCCTTTTATACTTTTCATTTCTTAAATTTTTGATAAAACTAAGAATAAACTCATGATTGTTATGCCTAGAATGAAAAGTGAAGAACCAAGTGGGAATGTAAAGGGTGTAACATCAAGGGGATTTGTGGACTCTCTTGGATTACTTCTATTAGTTATATCCTATTTTTAGGTTGTATTATATCCTGGTAGATCTAAGGAAAAATGGGAGTAAGAGTAAAATAAGTGTTACCTTACCATGTCACTAGAAAGGCATGTTACCCATGCCTAAAGGTAGTTCTCTAGTAAGGTTGACATAGATTAAAATAAAAGAGCATAGAATAAATTTCTAGGAATCCCACTAGAAAGACATGTTACCCATGCCTGAAGGTAGGTAGCTTCTCAAAATTTGAAAAAATAAAAACTACAATGAATAAACTCCTTCCTTGGACAATACGATAAGTAACAATACTCCTTGCAATAGTGGTAGTCTTACAGTTGTAATTCCAAGAGATGAGACAATGCGATGTGATTGAACTGTGGTTTGGACTTGGTTTGAATCTTGGACAGAAAGGCTAATGATTACTTTAATGACTAATAAAACATAAGAATTCATTATGCCTATTGTAAGATACCTCACATCCTGATTTCTATAATCCCTTCTAATTCCATCTCATCTCACTATATGAATAATGATAGCTTATGGTTTTGTGTAACATAGAGTCATTTTCCTAATTTGGTGGTACTAACATGTGTGTTTTGGTAAACAAGTATGCATTACATTCAACTCCTTAAGTGCCTAAGAACACTTTTAGGCATGGTTATATAAGGGCATCAAGGGTTGGAACCTACTTTGGGAAGGACTCACTTGTATAACTATTCTATCTTATACCTACGAAGCAATTCCAAATCATCTTGAGCCTTCCAACATTAATAAACATCAACAAAAAATTCCCTCATCATTCAAACTATTCATTCTAATAACATAAGTTCATTACCCATCTCATCCATTTTATGAATACTTCATTAACTTTCATGGCTTGAGATTCCTTCTTTGCACACTATTCATGCCAACATTTTGAAGAAATATGCATCATCCATCATCCCAAGATCCTCTAAATATGCTTTAAACCTTCTAGACATTCAAAAGGATTCATTTTCCATCCTTAAAACTTCAAGAAAAATATGAATTTTTGGTAGCCTCAATATCAAACCTACCTCAATATCAGATCGAATAAAATCTATATATACGTGAACACTTAGCCAAATTTTTCATTTTTCATTTTCCACCCAAAGGATATTTTTCCATTTTTCTTTGACAATTTGAGCTCTTCCCCAAGCCATAACTTGCACATTATCACTCTAATTTTCATGATTTTCAAATCTATTTGATTCTAGAGTGCTCATCTTAGTCATGGGGGGTGCTAGTAAGGAAAATATGAGTCACTTTTTTCAAAATTGCTAATGCCCAAAAGGTATTACAAGGGTAATTTTAAAGGAAAATAACCAGAATTTTTAAAGAAAATCACTCATATTAAGGAAAAAATAAATTGAATAAGACTCCTAATCAACCATACTGATTATCTTAGGCCATATAAATGCATTAAGTAGGTTACATAAAAAACTTTTCTAACTCTATAATCATAATAAACTAAGAGCCTAATGTAACTAAGGGTATGAATAAGGTATAGAACCACTATAATTTGTGCAAACCCTTAGTAACTCGAAATCCTTGATTGATTTTAGATGGCCCCAAAGAGAGGAGCATAAGGTGAACACTCACAACCTATAAGTAAAAGACCAAGAGGTGAAGGTAGAGGTCAAGTAGGATAAGAAGACCTAAAACATGTGAAGTAGGAAGCCCAATCCTTCAACATTCATTGAGAAACTCTTGCTACCAAACAGTTGGCCCAAGGAGAGGTAGAGGAATTACAACTACGAGGACAACACCTCACATTGTCACAAGACTACCTCCAATCTATCCAAAAAGAATCAATCCTAATCATAGTAATTGTGGAGATGAACTTTGGCCATTTATAGAATTTTTTTTGGAAGTAGTAAAGATGCAACTCCAAGTGTCACCATTATGGCTTGTAATTTCAAACAATGGCGAATGGTATCTAGGGGAGACTTATCAATTCTAGCAAAATAAAGAATAAGGCACTATAGTCAACATCAAAGAAGTCTCTATTTCATATCCAGTTAAGGCAATAGCTAAAGCTCTAAACATACCTAATGAAGGAACAAAAGTGGAACATCTATCCACTAGATTAGACACCAAAACCAAAAAAATATGGCTAAAATGGGAATATGGAAAAGAAGACAAAGGATACAATGAGTTAACTTTAGAGGAAATAATTTATTTCAAAATTGGCACATATTACTTGTTCCCAACAAAAGGATTAAATAGATTATCCACCTATGCAGCCAGAGGAAGTATGATCTTGATGGAAAAATACCATGCCAATCTCGCACAACTCTACTTTATGAAGATATAGAGGTAGTTTGAAGAAAAGAAGGCAAGGAAGCCAACACTCCCATTCCCTTGACTTATCAAGAAGTTGTGCAAATGTGATGGAGTTCTAGAATACACCAATGACATTTCCAAGAAGGTCTAGAATGCCTTGTATGCTAAACTGCTCAAGGTAGCATCACCTAGGAAAGAATAGGATGAGGAACAAACTAACATTGGGGAAACCACATAAACCAATGAATAATAACAAAAAGTGGAACCCAATGGCCAGTAGAAATAGTAGCAAGAATGAGAACAACAAGAAGTTCCACCACTATTGTCCTAGGACTATAGGCAATTGATGAGTCATCTGTGATAGATTGTAAAGACTATCAACTGGAAATAAGGGAGTAGGTCAATCTCTATAGAGTTATTAATAGTGCTATTCAGCCCACTATTTTTGTAGATCCTAGGACTAGATAGATATCATTATAGTCAGAAGGAGGGAACCAATGGTCACAATAGATCTTAGGGAACATTGTATCATTCCAAGTGGTACTAGAGACTGGAGAAGGAGCCACAATCATGGTAATGCAGCACCAAGATGCAGCAAGAGCCACATAAGTGCTTATGGATCACATTAAAAAATCCTTCAATGTACTTGTTGTGCTACAAGTGGATCTTATTGAAGCTAGAGATGCTCAAATGCTAGTTGAAACCTCAATGACTTCTACAAATCATGAAGATGTGCTAGATCAACTATTGTAGATTGGATAGGTGATGACAACACTTTTTGACATCCCAAGTGATGTCACTTCTATGCATTCAAAACTTATTACAACAAAGGGTAATTTGATCATGGTAAAGACTAGGATGAAGCATGCAAAACCTGAAATTTTAAGATTACAAGAAGAGCTTGTAGCATTGAGAGCCAAATGTAGAGATCCCACTTACTTCATTACACCTGACCAGTTAGAGCAATTCAAAATAGAATAGATGAATCACTTGATTGAGTAGAAAAATAAAATGGATAATGAGAAGGAGAAAGTGGTGTGGAATGCCTTAGTAGCTAAAGCCCAAAGGTATGCACGTGCTAAGGCACTCACCACAGCATAAGGACAAAACAAGCAACTTGTTGTAAATAATATGCAGTTGACCACTGTGGAGAAATAAAAGAACATCTTGGAAAAAGTATCCACCAATTAAGAGAACAACTAGTGATGATCAACCAAGATATGAGCCACCTTGCATGAGAAAATAGTACCCTCTTAATGAAGGAGGTACACGCTATCCACCAAAAATTAGCTATTGAAATAAGTGCATGCTAGAATGAGGTAAAGAAACATAAAAGGTTCAAGGAACACTTCTATGGCTAGGTGGGGATGTATAAGAAAATCAATGAAATAGGGATCCAAATGATGAAGGCCAGAATTAATTCCATATTAGCACTACAACCCCTCTTGTATAGTTACACCCATGTCCACCAGACAGAAGTTAAGAATAAAGACCTAAAAATAGAGGACTTGAAAGAGTACATGGGGTTAGCTAACCTTTGTTATGCTAACTTAGCCATGTTAATAGTACGTAGGTGTAGAAATGAACTAGAACAACAAGTAGCAATCACGTACACATTGTATGAGAAGAAGTTTGTAGATTGTAAAGATGCCTTATAGAAAATTTAGGTGTTAAACTTCAAATTAGAAGTAGTAAAGGTTGGCTACTAGGGGTACAAAGATGTTGTAGCAAACCTAGCTAGAAGATTATTAAATTATCATGAACTCTAAGTAAAGGCCATAGCTTTTGAAGAAGAGAGGAGATAATTTATAGTATGGTATGTTAAAGCCAGTCAGATGTTTCTGTAGCTACCATGTCCACAAGATGTACTAGCTCCATCACACATTACACAACAAGCATGGATAGTACATTATCTAATAATGGAGGAGAAAACTTTTTAGGTGCATCTTAATAAATACAAATTCTAGAAGCCTGACAACAAGGAGAAGCAACCAATGGAAGAGCCACCACCACTAGGAACTACATAGGCTACATGGAGCTTCATCCAACTTTTTTTTATTTTGTTTTAAAATTATCATGTCTTATCTTGTGTCAAATTTTTGTAACACACCACTGTGGCATTCAAGATTCATATATATAGTTAGTTATTCATGTCAATATACCTTCTAATTTTGTAAATAACTCTATCCTCATTTTGTTTTAACATAAGGGTGAGTTTTCAATTAGTTGAGGGGGTACGTTAACATGCATTTTTTGATGGCTATGATATCAAGTATCTGATAGCAGAGTTGTAATATTGCATACTCAATATTGGAGCCCAAGCTACAACCTCAAATATTTGTATCACAAGACACATGCCTACTTATAAATATGACACTTAGGTGCATAGTCTAAACACTAGTTTCATCTACCCTTATAGAAACTCTTTTAGTTTGTTTTCGTGAACTTAGACTTAACAATTAGAGTGTGAATGCCTGCAATGTAGTACAAACTAGTGAATGACATATTTATTCGAGCATTTTGTACTTGGACACATGTGTAACCAAAAATAAAGATTGAGCTATTTTCCACTATTATAACATTCTTCTAGTTTTATTGTCTACACTTAGAATAATTTTCTTACTATTTCCTAGTTAATGTTTACTTTTCCATGCACTTTACTTTTACATGTTCATATTAAGTGAAATGAGTACAATTAATCTTGAGCACTTAATTGTAATTGCTTGGTAAGTCAATAGTGCTATCATTTAGTATGCCTAGTAGCTAAACACCTGGTATCCCAGTGGTAGTTACATGAAGCCCAAGGTGTGCATAAAAGATTAGGAATGAATACTCATTACACTAGGCCAGACTAGATTAATTATTAATTTTACTTAGCTTAGAATTTACTTTTATGTTCATCATGTTTACTAGGGGTAAGATGGCCTATACAACCTCATTTATCGTATACCTCATCATGAGTTAAACCATATCCATAAATTTCACTAGCTCACATGGGAAGATAACAATCCTGAACTTTAACCAATTACTAGCATATTCACATTACCTTATCTACAAATTACGATCTAGTCATGCATGAACACTTGTGACTTGTATGGTTGGGTGTTGGATTACTCCATTGATCATCAAGCCATTAACAACATAAAACAAATCATGATTGAAAATTAAATCTAGTTTATTGGCACTTGAAAATCACATAATGCTAATGCTCCTCACTCACCTACCATACATCACAATTCTACCTCTACCTCAGTTGGAGAAACCCTCCACCATTTTTCTAGCCATGCAACCCTTGTGGCATTTGATCATGCCCCATCACCATACCTACTTTTCACCACTACAATCTGCATAGCACCACCTATTCTCCCATCCTTTCCATCATGTGTGCATGCTAGCCCTAGCTTGCTTTGACAAAAAATCCTCATTGTTGCTATGTAATTATGCCCCTCACCAACCACGTTGCCAAAGCCCTTCTAGCTCTCCATCATCATGTTGCGTGTAACCCATACTCTGGTAGTTGGTAGCCTAGCCAACACTAGTATTTTGAAAGCTTTCCACCATTCATATACCTATAGTTGCCCACCTCTTGTTACATAACTGCATCACTCTTCCTTGCCTGAGCTACCAGGTTGTGAAAATCCCTCTCTATGCCTCTATCTACACTTATTGCATTGTCGTGTCATGTCACTGCCATCAATTGTGCTCTTCTCATAGCATTGCACACAACCCTCATGCACTAATCAATTGCCACTATGTAGGCCTTTCTTGCTAGTGCTACATACCATAAAAAAAAACCTTTTTTTCCACACACCTCTCTCTTGTGCACCTCACTTGTCATGCTACACTATGTCTCTTCTATTGCCTTTGCCCACATCATAATCAAGAGATGAGAAAGCAAAGTCTCTTAGCTTCTCTCTCTTTTTTTCATATATTGCTTCCACTTTCCTTCTCTCTTCCCTTCTCCTATTCCATCCCATCATCTCCTCATTCTATACCCCTTTTTCCTTTCAATATTAGTATTGTTGTTACTACATGCAACTCACAGCTTGGTGTTAGTATTGTTACCTACAATCAATTATTGTTGGATGCTTATTTTAGTTTTTTCTATTAGTCATTATTGGATGGTGTTGTTGTTTACAAACTATCAATACTACTTATTGTAGCTACTATGTACTATTTTCATGGCTACTTGTAGCCAATAATGAATCTGCTAAGTTCTCTCTTCTTTGCTTCATGTTATTTTTTAATATTATGATCTATCTAAATTATTTCATCTTCAATATTTATATTTGAAAATAATTTAATATTTTCAAATTTAGTAATTTTATTTAAATTATTGATCATGTTCCTCTTCCACTCGAGACTATTCCCAAGCTAGCCATGACCATAAGCAAGGTGCCCTAGGCAATAGCCTTATCAAATTGTGTACTTTACGGGCATTATGCATTAGTTTGTCTTTTGGCCTAAATTTTCTCATCAACACCCTGCACTATAAGGAGGGCTTCCATTATAGTTTCTCTCAACTAGTTTTCATTCCTCTATCATCTTGTCTTTAGATTAAATTTCCTTTCTTTTCTTTCTTTCTTACTTTAATAAAAAAATAAAATAAAAATATTTAAAATATCTCTCTTTTTCTGTTAACTTAGTTTATGGTTGGACCTAGTGAAACTCTTAAGCCTCAAACTAGGAAAACAACAAACAAAAATTCCTAGCCAACAATTTCCCAAGTCATATTCCTACAAGACCTAGATCTAAGTCCTCACATTCTTCAAACATGGCAAACCCTACTGCCCAACCTTTCATCAACAATCCCTTCAACTTTCAAAAATTCAACCCAATTCTAAAACCTCTTCAACATACTTCCATTTCTTTTGATTCCTCTTTTAATGATGCTCATCAACATCTTCAAAATTTTGAGACCTTACTAGGCATCCACAACATAGCTCAACATGATGTGACTTGTAGGCCTTTTGTCACTACCTTCCGAGGTATAGTAACTCAATGATTTTTAATCCTTTCTAGTTCATCAATCTCAACCTTGAACAACTTCAAATCATGTTTCCTCTCTCAATTTGACAATTTTACTAGCCCCGCTATAACTTCTAGTAACTTTACTAGCCTCCAAAAAGTTAGTGGAGAAATAATTAGAAATTATAATTTAAGGTTCCTCTAACAATTGTCATATGTTCCTAGCAAGACGTAACCACAACCAGAAGGAATCTTACACTTTTTCCTCTCAACCATTGATCCTTTCTTTGCATATGCAATCAAATCTTATCCCAATATCACCGACTTGCAAGGAGCCATGTCTAAAGTAGTTGAACTTGAACAAATCACTCTTACAAACTCTTTACAATCCCAATTCAAAACTCTTGGCTTAGGTTCCCAAACCCCAATAGTCCCAAATCCTTTTCAAAACAATCTTCCAATCCTTAACTCTCTACCAAATACTCAAATTCCAAATGCTTCCTTTTCATGATTTCCTTAAAACCTTGGCCTAAATGAAGATCAACCAAAGGCCTTAATTCAATTTATTATCAATCCTTCCTCCATACCCTCTATCCATAACCTTGAAAGAACACAATCCTTCAACTTACATAAAGCTGAGAATTACTCCCAATGAATCAAATCTTAACCACCCTACAAAATCTTTCTAATGAAGTGATTGAACTAAAATGTAACAATGTTAAGACAAGAAATCAACATAATGAGGCAAATGGAAACCTAAGAGAAGTAGCTCTTAGCGAATATTGTAGGTTACATAATACCAAACAACATTCTAAGAAGTCTTACCCTCAATTCCAAGCCTTATATGGGGATATCACCCAAGAATTACAAAACAACCAAAATGGAAAAGCCCACTAATGGTTTGAGAAATTCCTAGTGAAACTAAAAATGAACCAATAGCATCCTTTGAGCAAGTCATGATCAATGAACCTACCCCTGAAAATGCATGATTCAGGAAGATGAGTGACATCATGAATGACTCTACTAATCCAAAAGGGAACCCATACATCAATCCTAGTAAATGAAACCATAATAATACATCTAAACAACTAACACAACCTAGAAAATCATTACAAATCCATAATCATTCCAACCAAAACCAACCTAAGCTCAAGAGGAAGATGAAAACTTAAGATCTTATAGAAGATTTGAAAAATGTTAAGGCCAACATGTCCATGTATGAACTATTAAAATTTAAGAAAGAAAAAGAAGCTATACATGGATTAGTCAAAAAGTCTAGAGATAAAGGTAAGATTCCCACAAATGAGAAACAAGTTCATGTCATAGATGGTGTTGGAATCCTTGACACATCCATTCTCCACCAACAAGCCAAGAAAGATCAACCTCCTTTCCTAATCACTTTAGTCATATCAAGAAATAATGTTCATAATAATCTAATGGATTCAAGAGCTACTATAAATGTAATGCCTCTTCAAGTATGTAAAACCTTAGGAGCACAAATGATTCCCAAAAGTGTTATCCACCTTAGTGGATCCAATGTCTTTGTAGTAGGATCACATAAAGATATCCAAATTCACCTAAATCAATATCCTAATTATTCATGTTACATAGACATCTTAGTAGTTTATATGAAACCTACTTATGGCATGTTTTTTTCATGTACCTTTGGTGCCCAATTTAGAGGTTTCTTTAGATCTAATTTCTCAAAACTCCTTCTTCCAATCAAAGGAATATCTGAACATGTAATAATTCCCAAAGAACCTTTCCATCATTATGTTGTCTCAAATTTTGATGAATTTGATATTACATCAACAAATAAAAGTGAAGACTTTGTGGGAATCATTGATCTTAACTTTGGTGTATACAAGTTAGATGAAAATTTAGATGCAATGAATGACTACTTACCTAACATAAACCCTTGTATTCATACTTATACCACATCTTACTACCAAACTTATAGGTACTTTCTAAACTTCACATTGACACACTACCTTTCCACTAGCATGATGGAAAAAATTTCCTATTTGGTAATCCTCTACCAATTAGCAAGGACAAGGATATTAGTGAAATATTCACTATCCAATCCTTAGATGATAATCTAATTTATGAGGATGAAAATGCTTATATCACATGGATACTTAGGATTGATGGAGCCTCATCAAAATAAGGATGCTATGCTAGAATTATGTTAATTCCACCTAGGGAAGCTCCAAAGCTTAAATCCATTCATTTTTCAAAGCCCATGACAAACAACATGGCTGAATATGAAGCTTTAATCCATGGACGAAAGTATGCTATTTACTTTGATCTTTCAAAGTTGAATATTTATAACAATTCACAACTTATTGTGAATCAAATTAACAATATTTATGAAGATAAGGATCCTTTAATGAGAGAATACAAGACATATGTCTTGGAATTATCCAAGGAATCAGATCTTATCATGTTAGAACATGTCCATAGAGATGAAAACCACATTTCTGATGCTTTAGCACAAGCTACTTGTGTTCTTGATCTTCCATTTTCTTATGGAGCTTGGAATTTTGAAATCATCATGGAAAAGATTGATTGTTACTCTATCCCTGATAATGTGCTATCTTTATAAGTGTTTGATGATGACCATGAAATTGCTCATTTTCTTACTAGTTAAGGGGATTTTTATGATTAGATTCTTGAAGCTTCATACATTTCTTTGAATGTCTCAATCCTTATTAATGGAGTTTTATCCAATGCCATTGCAAGAGAAGTTCAAATAGATAACAAAATTGAGATCCTACAACACAATGATTGGCAAGTATTAGTAGAAATTGAAATTGCTTTAATCAAAAAGAAAAATGAAGGATACCCTATTCAAACAGGTAAACATTTACATTTTGACAAAAAGGGTATGTTAAGCATATTACTACATGAATTCAATGATGTTTTAGCCTCATCCTATGAAGATTTAAAGGTTTATAATCCATTTATCTTTACCCACACAATACTAGTTAGGCCTGAAACTAAACCTTTTAGACAGAAATTAAGACTAGTCAATCATATAATTGAGCCTTTAATGAGAAAGGAGATTGATAAATAGTTAGAATATAAAATCACATATCCAATAAGATATTCTAGTTGGGTGTCAAACTTAGTTCCCATACATAAGAAATCTGGAGAGATATAATTGTGTATTGACTTTAGAAATCTTAATGCATCTTGCATTAAAGATAATTGTCTAGTTCCACTTGTGGAGGAGCTACTTCAAGTAGTAAATGGTGCACAATTGTACTCATTCTTAGATGGATACTTAGGTTATAACTAGATTTTTATGAATAAGAAAGATCAACATAACTTAGCCTTTGTAACAAAATAGGGAACATTTTAATATGCTAAAATGCCTTTTGGATTATTGAATGCAAGATCAACCTTTCAACATGCTATGGATAAAACTTATGAAGGGATGATTAAGAAAAATATAGTTATCTATTTAGAGGACTTAATAGTTTTTTCAGACAATAGAGTAACCCATATTCAAGATCTTAAAAATATATTTTTGAGATGTAGAAAATATGATTGAACATTAAATGCTAAGAAGTATATATTTGGTGTACAAAGTGGAAAATTTCTTGGTCACATAGTGACAAAAGAAGGTATTTCTATTAATGTTGAACATGTTAATGCTATCTTAGAAATTCCTAATCCTTTATTCAAGAAATATTTAAGAGCTTTCTTTGGGAAGATTAACTTTATCAAGCGATTTATTCTTGTGTTTGTTGAACTAGTAAGACCTCTTAACAGAATGCTAAATAAAGATGAGGACATTACATGGACTGCTTAACACAAAGATGCTTTCTTAGCTAGAAAAGAAGCTATGGTTGAAGCCCCTATTTTAGTCACTCCTTGGTGTGAAAATGATTTCTTTCTATATTCCTTTGCAAGTGATCATACAGTGGCTACTATTTTAACTCAAGAGATAGCTAATCGAGAAGAATGTCCCATGACTTATATGTCTAATCTGCTTAAAGATACTGAGTTAAGATACTCTCTCATAGAAAAAAAACTATATGCAGTAGTTAAAGCTTTAAAGAAATTTTGATTTTACCTTTTAAAATTGAAGATTATCATAATTGTTCCAAATCCCACTACCATTATTCTAGCAAAGCTCCAAGATCATTCAGAAAAAAGAACCAAACGAATTATGAAATTACAAGAATATGACATTCAATTGAAGGTAGAAAAACTAGTAAAAGGAACTAGTTTAACCAAATTGATAGCCCAAACATCAATCCTAGAAAATCTGAAAGTTCCATTTGAGCTTGAACGCATACATATACATGTGTTACAACCTAAAAATAATGAATCAGTTCCATTTGCACTGAATTGCTTAAATGGCCCTTGGTATAGAGATATTATATATTATTTAACTTTTCATCATTGTCCCTCAAACCTATCTAGGTACAAGCATAAACTACTTAATATCTAGAAGCTCTAAATTTACCATGACTAATGATAATCTTTTCAGAAGGAGCCTTGAAGGAGTTCTTATTAGGTGCTTAGATAGAGAAGAAGCCAATGATGTGGTAAAAAGCTTACATAATGAAGAACACTTAGGCTATTGATCTTTAATTCACAAGATCATAAAGGCTAGTTATTATTGGCCAACTATGATCACTGATGTCTATAATATATCAAAAACTTTTATTGAATGTCAAATGTTCATAGTGAGAGACCCTAAAAGCTTGGCACCTCTTCAACCCATCATTGAAGTAAGACCTTTTGCATAATGGGCTCTTGATCTTATTGAAGCCATCAACCCATCATTATCAAGCCAAAAAAATTTTATTTTAATGGCAATTAACTACACCACATGTTAGCTAGAAACTAAGCCAATTAGAAGAGCTACATCTTGTGAGGCTATTATATTTCTTGAGGAAGTTATCATAACTCGATATGGACATATATATGCACTAGTGGTTGATAATGGCCTTGCCTTCATCTCGATAGAAATCATTGAATGGGCTATGAATAATTGATGAAGTGTTAATAAGCCATGTTGACAGGCCCCTGTTAACATGACCTTGTAGATAGGCCCCTGTTGACATGGCCTCGTTAACAGGCGCTTTTTGATGAAGCCCCATTTATGTGGTGTTGCCTCATCGATGGGGCTACATTGATGTAGCATTTTCTATGGTGATGAGGCTCCATCGATGCAACCCTAGAGAAAAAACTATAAATATGAGCTCCCGCTCATGTTTATGATCATCAAATTCATAGTAGTAGTTAAATTTTTATAGTTTTTACATTTGAAAGTTAGAATATTTCTCCTAAGTGCTCGCAGTAGGAGTCGTTGAGTATAGGGATCTTTATTCGAGCATTGTTGTACCTAAGCATGATAGTGTGTACGGTAATAACGATGAGCTTCTTGATAAACCTTGCAACATTCTAGATAGTTTAGATATTTATTTATGAATTTAATGCTTTCAATTAATTATTTAATGTTCTCTAGTAATTAAGTTAATTAATCAAGATAAGTTAGATAGATTAAATACATAAGTACGATTGCTTCGAGCATAACATGTATTCGCTTGGTAATCTTAATAATGTTATTGCTTAGTACACCTAGTAGCATAGCACTTGGTAACCTAGTAGTGGATACATGGGTTTAAGACATGTACAAAATGTGGGAATGGATGCTTATGTTAGGATTAGTTAGAGGCCAGTTAGTTAGTTAATTTAGATTAGTCATTAAATTACTCTATCTCTCTTGCTCTTCAAGCACCCAAAAACATAAAACATAAAATGATAAAAATGATATGCCTTGATTACTTTTAACCATACCATTATGCTTAACAAGTGTAATCGAGAAGGCAATGAATGATCTTAGGACAAGGTTCACTTCCGAGAAGACTACTGTACCAAAAACTATAAATTCCATGGAATTCAACTGGATTTTGGATGAACGTTTTGTGATTCATATGGTTAGGAATAGGGGTACCTTGTCACTCATCATTGACACTATTTCCAGGGATTTTATTTGTTGAAATGTGCACTATCTAGGATTAGTGAATATTATTAATATTGTTGGATGAACTCAAGGTCAACATCACTCTCACATGACATATAACTACTAAGCACACTAATAATTCTATTTGTTGCAAAATGTCTTCTTTTCACAGGCATGAAGATGTTAAACCATCAATCCCACAAGAGTGTAAAGTGGTATATACTCATCCAAATGAGTATGTACTAGACTTCACCTTCATCCTACATCAAGATGAACAGCTATGATGGTGTGATATGGAGGGAAACATCATATCATCCCCTAATTGATCTATGTTCAAGATGCTACTTCAAATCCTTAAAAAGTTAGGCATATTAGATCTCCATGAAGAATACATTATTGATGATCATGAAACTCGGGACTATCATCCTACTAAAACATAATGCAATTGAGATTGACACTAGGTGAGGCATCATGAGCTTGCAAAGAAGAAACATTTCACTAATCCCTTATTCATGCTAAACTAAGATGATAATGTGGATGCTTCCCCTAAGGGTCATTAATATGAAAATTCTCCATCCTTTGTTATTGGTGATGAGGGTGTGACCTTGATCCTACAATATACTATTCATAAACCAGGTTTGAAAAATAGTGATAGTCAAGGTAGGGACTTGGGTAAACATCATAATCACAAGGAATCTAAGGATGGTGCTTGTAATGAAAAAAGAGGTGGTGGTAGGCACTGCAATGGTGGTGGCAATCCACATTCCTCTTCATCCTCTTCATCCAATTCTAAACTTTTCTCTTCATCTTCTAGTTCTCATAGGAGTCGCCATTTACATAATTACGATGAAGGTGATCAATGAGATAACAGAGATTGTCAAGGTCATCAAGAATGCAAAGGTGATAAAAACCATCATTAATGTCATCAACACAATCATGATGATGAACCTCTAATGGCAACTCAAAGCATGCTCAACATTGCAAAGGCAGTAAAGATCCCAACCAGGCATATGAAAGATAGTTGGATCAAGCACTCAGACATAAATAATATCCCAAAATTGAGGGGGGATATAATTCTAATCTGTAGAATCATATATAAGCTTTCCATGATGCATGTTCCTTACAGAACATTGAAAATGATTAGCAAAAACTCAAGCTTTTCCATAGGACACTCATTAACGAAGCTGAGAGCTAGTACTAGTCCTTGGAACCAAAATATATTCATCGATAGAGTACCATATTAGAGTTGTTTAATGACAAATACCAGATGTACTCTAGAGTGTCTAATCTGAGAAGGCAAATCCAAGGCTAGAAATAGAGAACACATGAACCCTTGAATGCCACCATTAGTAGATATTATTCACTCTTACATCAATGCCTTTTCCATGATTATTCTCAAAGGGAACAACTCCACCACATCATAGATGGGCTTAGAGTAGAAACCAGAAGAACTCTTGGGGTTTATGCCTAAGGGAGACTATCTAAATTAAGAGCTCATCAAATCCAAAGGCTTATAGAGTAGGTAGCAAAAGAAGAAGGTGAGTTGTGAAAAAGGGAAAGTGCAAAAGAGTATAATAGGAATCCTTCCATTAGGAAATGGGAGGTCCAATTTTGTGATGAGGAGGAGTCACCACTTGATGAAGTGATGAATACGAAAACCTTGCCCATCCAAAAAAGTATTTATTTTCAACAAAGGTTGATAAATTATGGAACTCTTTAGATGAAAAATTTCAAACTACTATGAAGAGTGCTAAATAATCTAAAGAGCAAAATAGTGATCATAACCATAGAAGGCAAAAAGAGCTAAACATGCCTACTAGAAAGGAAAGGGCAAAGTTGCTGCAGTAGAGGAAGTTGTGGACATAGACTCTGAAAATGATAGTGGTTGTGACATCAATCAATATGAACATCCAAAAGGGTGTTTCCCTATGGTATCACACTTACAAGAGTCTAGGGTGTATGCATTGAATCCTTGACTAGCATGTAGGCAAGTACCTAGACAATTGCCTTATCCTTAAGGAAATCCAAGGTAGTTCCACTAGCAACAACAATCTTATTACCCAAATGGAGCTCTACCACAACCATATGAAAAATACCAACAATGGCATCAACTACAATCATGAGGAATGCCATCTCCAAGGCAATAGTATCTGTATAGGTAACCAAATCCATATGGGTACCATGTTCAGCAACCTATCTTTCCAAGAAGTTCTGCAAGCCATGCATGATTTCAGCATCACTATTACCCTTTGGAGTACCATCAAACACATTCACCATCTACACAAGGGAAGAACCCATACCCATACCATCCTTCACATCTATTTACACACATCCCTTGACCCTCAACCTAGTTACCTACTACTCCATCCATGCAAGGAGAAATTCCTCCATAACTGTAGCAATGAAATGCTATGAGGGCAGTACATTCACAACCAACTTTCTAGTTGAGTGGTTTGGATAATTGATCCAGGAAATGATCCTTTATTGACCCAATAGTCCTTCCAAACCCTCACAACCTAATGCATTTGGTCGCCCTGCATCTCCAACACTGTCATCCTCTACATTAAACACCTTTGAGTGCCCTTCAAACCAAATGTTGTCTTGGATCTACACTGTGATGTTAACTCATGTTGTTTCCAATTAGTTCAAGGTTGGGCATCTTCCCATGAAAAGATCTAACCCAATAATTCCTCTCATTTACCTACAAATCATTGGACATGACCCATGTAAGTCTCTTCTTGATTCTAGTTTTAGTGTCAGTCTCATCTCCCACAACATGTACAAGGCGTGAAACCTACCATCTCTCAAAAAGAGTAACATCTATTTAGAATTGGAAAACCAGTCAATCACTATTCCTCTAGAATTAATGGAGGACATTGTGACCACAGTTAGTGGGTGGTCCTATCTTATTGATTTTCTAGTGATCAATATCGAAAACTACAAAGGTGACTTTCCCATCATTATGGGAAGGTCTTGGTTAAGCATGGTCAATGCACATATGGGCATATGGGATCTTTCCTTGGAAATATTCAAGGAAAATAAATTTGAAAAGTTAGGGAAAAAGAATATTCCATGCATTGCATACAATGATAATGGGTGCAATTGCATTCAAAAGTTTTGGTCCATCAAAAGTACATACATCAAAGCATGCCATTAGTGTGCACAAGAAATAGATATTCAAAGGTGTCTATATGTAGCAGCCACAAAATAGGAGGCTACCTAGTGGCTGATAGTTGACTTAGATAGTAGCACATTATGTATGAAACCAACTGAGAGCCTAACATGTGCTTATGTTGAAAGCATGAATGAACTTAAGCAAGTTCATCACCAACTCTTTGATGATGAAGATGATGATACCTATTGGGGAGAGTTGGAAATCCTTGATAACTTCAAGTAGAAGCCCCTTGAATTAAAAACTCTACTAACTGACATGAAATATGCATTTTTAAACAATGGTAAACTAGTCATAATCAATGCCAAACTTGCTCCTGAACAAAAAGAAAAGCTATTAAAGGTGGTTAACAAATGTCCAATAGCCTTTGCTTGGTTATATCCTGAGCTAATAGGAATTGATCCAAGAATATCCCAACATCACATTTACACCAACTTAGCCATGAAGCCAAGAAGGTAGCTATAGAGGTAGCTGAACCCCAAATTGAAGCAGATTGTCAAGGAGGAAATAGAGCAACTCCTCAAGGTAGGGTTCATCTATCCCATCATGGATAGTGAGTGGGTTAGCCACTTGTAATTATGCCAAAGAAAGTCTGCAAGTGGTAGGTCTACATCAACTTTAGGCTATTGAATGTGGCAACATTTAAAGATTATTTTTCATTGTCATTTTTGGATTAAGTGTTGGACATCATATCCAGGAATTGCTATTATAGTTTCTTGGATGGTTATAGTGGCTATAACCAAATCCAAATTGTGTTAGAAGATTAGGCCAAGACAACATTCATGAGTCCTTAGGGGACTTTTATATATTGTAAGATGTCATTCAATCTATGCAATGCCCCTGCAACATTTCAACACCTGGTCCTTTGTATATTCCAAGAAATTATTAGTAGTGGTGTGGAAGTCTTCATGGATGACTTCTCCACCTATGGAGCTATGCTTAAGCAAACCTTGGACTACCTTGAGCACATACTGAAAAGATGTATGGAAACAAAGCTATGACTCAACTGGAAAAAAAGTCACCTCATGGTCCAAGAAGGCATTATGTTTGGGCACCGAATTTCATAAAAGGGGATTGAGGTAGACCTAGAAAAGACAAGGATTATTGAAGGAATTACATGCCAACCAAAGATAGTCAAAGATGTTAGATCATTCCTTGGACATTCTGGCTACTACCAGTGATTCATAGAGAATTTCTCTAAGTTTGTAAAGTCGTTCATCGAGCTAATAAAGAAAGATGCTTTATTCATTTGGACTAAGAAATGTAAACATTCATTCCAATAGTTGAAGGAAAAACTCATAGAAACTCCAATTCTATGGGCACCAGATTAGTCTAGACCATTTTACATAATGATGGATGCATCTAATAATGCTTTGGGAGCTATGCTTACATAGTTGGATAATAAAAAAATGTTCATATTAGATTTACTGCATAAGTTGAAGCATTGTGGATGCATAGTTGAATTACACCACAACTAAAAAAGAACTAATGGCAGTGGTGTATGCTCTCGACAAGTTTAGGCACTATGTGCTTGGCTATAAAATATTTATGCACATAGACCATAGTGCCATCCACTTCTTGATGAATAAGCTGACAATGATCCCTCATATCATATGGTGGCTTGTGACATTGCAGGAATTTGATCTCATGATGGTAGATCAAAAAAGGATCAAGAATGTGGTCATTGACCACCTCTCTCAATTAAGATGGGATAACAAAGAGGAGAAGAGCCCACTCTCTGATCAATTTCTAGATGAACTCCTCCTTATAAGAGTAATAAATGACCAAGTGTCCACAGAAACAAAATGGTATGATGGCATCTTCACTTACCTTCTTAATCAAGAAATGCTAGAAGATCTTAACTTTAGAAAGAAGCAAAAATTTCTTCAGCAAGCCAAATACTTCATGGAAATCAATAGATACCTCTACAAGGTATGCACTAATGGCTTGATTCATTGGCATGTACCTGATGAAGATCAACTATGCATTCTCTAGGATGCTCATGAAGGGTCTTGTGGAGGCCATTATGCAAGGAGATGCAAGGCCATGAAAATCATAATGGTAGGATACTATTGGCCTACAATATTTAGGGATGTCCACCAGTTTTTATGATCTTGTGAATGTTGTCAACAAGATAGTGGGATCCTCACTTGAATGGAAGGTCCTCAATAGTGGATTTAACCACTGGAGCCCTTTGACATATGGGGCATTAACTTCATGGGTCCTATCACACCTATGTCTAACGAAAAGGCATATATCATTATAGCAGTTGACTACTTAGCAAAATGGGCAAAAGCAGTAGCCATCACCAATTGTACATCATCCACTGATTCTAGATTTATATAACAACATGTTGTATTCAATTTTGCGATGCCATGTGCACTAGTTTTTGACAATGGAACTCATTTTATAGGTGCCACTTTTAGAAAGCTAATGCAATGCTTAAGGGTTGAACATAAATTAACAACATCCTATCACCCCCAAGCCAATGGTCAAGCAGAGGTAACTAAGAGAGAAATCAAAAAGATCCTAACAAGGACCATAAGAAAATATAGGAGAGATTGGAGCACAAAACTCAACGTTGTTATATGGGTCTACCATTCAACATGGAAACTCCCTATTGGCTACTCTCCCTATGAGCTAGTGTATAGAAAACTTTCAACGCTCTTGATTCAATTCGAGCTCCACACATTCTTCACAGCCTATGACTTGAATCTTGACCTGAGTCTAGCATAAAAAGAAAGACTAATCAACCTCAATGTGATAGATGAAAGCCAACTAGTGGCCTTATCTTTGAATGAAGTGCACAAGGCATTCAACAAGCAAAAACATGACCAAAGAATATGGAAAATGAAATTCCAATTGGGAGATAAGGTTCTTTACTGGAAACTGATACATGCACCTTAGAAAAAAAAAATTCCAAACATTGTGGGAAGAACCTTATATAATTGCTAAAACCTTTCCTTCTAGAGCCATGACCATATACAAACTTGAAAGCCCAAATGAAAAGCAGTTGGACAACATCCAACAAGTGAAGCTTTTCCTAGAAGCAAGATAAGCTAGTTCAGCAACTACCTCAACAGATGGACAACCAAATTCAATTTTTTAAATCTCCTCATTCCAACTCAATCATGGGGGAGATGGCCATTCGTGTTAATTATCCATATGGCTCCTTAGTTTTTCCATTTTTTTTTCCACATTTTTGATTTTGTAATTTATTTATTTTACAAATTTTTGATTTTTTAAAATTTTTCCATTTTACATCATTTTTTATTCTACACCATCATTAGTACATTTGAATATTTATTAAATATTTCACACTTTCTTTTATACTTTGTTTTGTTTTGTTTAAGTGTGGTTTTCAAATTTTTGCTAATAAAAGTGCTTTATTGCCAACAAGACACAATGGTGCTATAGCTGCTACTAATGGTGGTTTGTACTTAATGGTTGGTTTGCTACTATCTAGTTTCTATTTTTGAATTTTTATACTAATAGCTTAGTCATGGTTTCTTTTTCATGGAACAGGTAGTGAGTCCACGACATCTACCCATCCACAAACTTTATGGTTTTCTTTGTTTTGGAAGTTTGAGGTCCCTTTCATTAAATCAACTTTTAATAAATTTGTGACCTTGGTACTTTCTAGAATTGGGAAGGATTCAAAGGTTTGAATAGGGTGTGACTTCAAGGGAACTCAATTCTCTTTGTACTTTTCTACTTACTTGAGCGCTTGAGTGTTTTTCATGGACTTCTTACCCTTCCATTCCAACCACTAGATAGGAATTCAAATAAAATCTTTGCATGGTGTGGTTTCCATCCATACATAAATAAATAAATATAATAAAAAATTATGGGAATTCAAAGCACATTCCTTAGACAAATAAATAGGTTATAAGTGCTAGTTATGGGACTAGAAAGGCATGCACCCATGCCTGAATGTCCCCTCTAACTAAGGTGCTCTCTTACTTCTTACTTCTCTTTTCTTCTCTTTATGGAATAGTGGTTGTTTGGTCGAAGCACTTTTGTGTCTTGTGGGAAAGGGGGAGGGGGGGTTGTGGGTGTGGGGGTGGAAGGAGCAATGGATGGATCAATCTTGAAGTGGTGATGCAAAGTCATTAAACGAGGTTGGTTTTGGTCTAGACTAAGGATGGATCTTCTTTGGTCATTTTAAATATGAACATCGCAAGGGACTTCTTAAAACATTAGTTGGAAATTCCATTCCACCTTTTCCATCATCCATTTATGCTATCCATAACTCGCCTCACTATCGATGTCCATGTTCTTGATTTCATGTCTTGGTTTGATGTATTTGAATTCTTAGGTAGAATCTTTCAAGTTTTGGTCCTGAACTTCCATTGACCATTAGTTACCTATGGGGCCTATAGACTCCTTAGGTTGAGGTTATGTGAGGAAAAAATGGGCATGTGCCTACTATGGGGAGGACCCACTTGCATATCCCTTAGTTGGGTTCCTTAAGTATCTTATCCCTAAATATTCTTACAGCTAGAATCTTTCATACATCCATCTTCCACATCAAACCATGGGCTCCTTTACATATTTTGTTCATTAAATATGTTCTCCATCAACTTTTTCAATTTTTGAGATTTCAAAGATTCTCTGTGATGATTTTATCATATTCTTGGCTTTTTTGGGATTCCAGGGATCCATTGATAGAGCAGATCCATATACGAGGCCTTGTATATGGGGCTTCGTCAACATGGTGGAAAAATAGTATAAATAGACATGACCCCACTTAGAAATTTTACATTTTCTCACAAACACCAAAGGAGTTTTTCAAAATTTTAGAGCTTAGAACCTTCCAAAGCCCATAACTCACAAACTGTTTATCCAAATCAAGGTAAGCTCTTTATAGTGGGGCCACAAATGTACCATTTTTTGATAGAAAATGTTATGTGATTTTTTCTAACTCCCACAATGGTTTAACTAAAAAATTGACTATTAAACACTAAGTTACAAGAGTTAAACCTTCCCAATAAGATCTAGTGATAATTATAATAAATGATTAATAAAATAATAACAAATTAAGCATAAATGAACTTGATTCAAAAGGAAATCACACATAGGAAGCAGGACCATCCCACCAAGGGAAAAATGCCATAGAATGAGAAGAGGCCAAGAATAGCCCCAACAAGAAGAACTGCTTGCAACCCATGCCATAGGTCCTCTTAGGAAAGAGGCAGAAGTGGAATCTATTAGATAGATTCCAAAACCAATAGGAGTAGCAACATAACACACCCATTGGGTTGATGCACCTACACAACCAAAAAACCTTGAGGTGACCTTAATAGAGTCCTGCCTAAATTAAATCAACTGAAAGAAGGTCTAGAAATTAGTGCTCTAGGAGTTAAACTTTGGCCCTTTCTTAGAGCACGCACCAAGAGAAGTGTAGGATTAGCTAAAGGCCTCTCCCATGTGGCCAATCATCACTTCCACTGGGGAATGGTACATGGGAGAAATGTTTTTGTTTTGGACCAATAGGTAGCTTAGAGTAACGGTATAGATCAAGAACATCTCAATGTCCTACTTAGTGCAAGCCATTGCTATAGCACTTGTGTTTCCTAAAACAAGGAAAAACCTTATTGAGATCCCAATGTAGGTAGATCCGAGCATCAAAAAAGAATGGGTGCAATGATGTTATGGTGTCGACCGCAAGGAGTTTGGCATGCTTACACCAGAAGAAAGAATCCATTACAAGATTGTGGCCTTTCACCTCAATCCCACGGTGAGGCTAAGAAAAATCATTACCTTCTCTGCCTCAGCAGGTTCTACTCTGAGTGGGAGATTCTTGGTTAATCTTCTACAACTGATCTATCTAGAGATGGAGAAGTGCTTTAAGGAAAACAAATTGGGAAGGAAGGCACTCCCATTTCCATGCCTCATTAGGAAAATCCGTTGAAGGGGAGATAATGTCCATTACATCAATAATGGTGTCAAAACTGTTCTGACCACTAGCTAGGTAAAAATGATGAAGGATAAAATGCCTACAACTACAATTCAAGAAGAGGAGTAGTGACCTCCACCACCTACCACTCAAAAAATAGTTCCAGACATAGGTACAACCATGCAATGGTTACATGCATATGGAGAATGGCTCTTGAGTGAACAAGAGCAAAGAGCAGGCACGAGTGGTGGGAACCCATCACATATAGGCTAGCCATTAGTCACCTTAATGAGGTGGCTCAAACAATCAGTCTGATAGGTGAGGGTGGATCCATTTTCTTAGCCCAAAGAATGTAGCTACCCACAAGGTTGAATCTAATTACCAAAGAGGTCATAAAATAACAACCACTCTTAAAAATCTTTGGGAATGCTATGACCTTCTTGATGCACTTGGAGGAGGGTAAAGGAGCAATTATTTTGGTGATGTAGCACCAAGAAAAGGAAATAGCAGTAAAAGTGGTCACTAATAGGATTGCTGAAATGCTCAACAAACCTATAGCATCTGCACCAGACATCACTACACTCAAAGATGTGCAGACATCTGTAGGAACTATAAGTGGTAGAATAAGCGTAGTCTAGCATGAAGAGTGATTAGACCAACTAGTGGAAACTGAGCAACTAATTTTGGATGTCTTTGAACTTCTAGATAACATCATTGCAACTAAGTAGGAGCTGCTAGAGGAAAGGGGTAGGAACATTAGGGGTAACTCAAAATAGCTAGAGAGTGAAATGAATGCTTCACTAAGGAGGTTGCTAAATTAACATATCTAATTGATAAAGGCAAAGGTAAATGATGCCCTCTAATAACTTTATCAATTAAATGAATGAATGACTACTAGGAGCTACAAAATGCAGTAAGAGCATTCAACATTGAACATAGATAGTTCACTACTTGGTTTGTCAACATAAAGGAGATATTCCTGATCATGCTCTATTTGTGGGATGTTCCCATTCCAACTGACATTGGTGAAGCTACATGGACTGTGAATGATCCTCAAAGTAAGGAGGAGAAGATGAAGGAATTTCTTGATGCCTTTTGTCTTCCACCGGAGGTTGCAATTACAATAGGATAGCCATAACTGCCTCAACCACCACATGGGCCTGAAGCTAGCAAAGCTCCTTTAGAGCCTTAAGAGCCACAACTACTTGGGACTGTCTAATCTTCACCACTGTCTGTACATCATCAAAGATGTGTTGTCAAAATTTTTGTAGAGTCATGTAATCGTGTTCTATTTTGTATCATGAACATTACAATTTTGTTAATTTATTGATTTGTATACTTAGGCACTCATTTTTGTTAAGTCAGTTTGTTTTTTTTTTCTAAGAGTTAATAAATAATCCTATACCTTTCCAATTTTGTAAAAAAAAACTTGAGGATGAGTTTTTATTAAGTCGTGGGGGTATGATGAAGTGTTAATAAGCCATGTTGATAGGCCCCTATCGATGAGTCCCCATTTATGTGGTGTTGCCCCATCGACGTAGTGTTTGCTGCATTGATGAGGCCCCTTCAATGTAGCCCTAAGGCAAAAACTATAAACATGAGCTCCCATTTGTGTTTATGATCATTAGATTTATAGTAGTCGCCAAAATCTTGTAGTTTTTACATTTAAAAGTTAGAATATTTCTCCCAAGTGACTATAGTAGGAGTCATTGAGTGTATGTTTCTTTATTCAAGCATTGTTGTACCTAAGCATGACAATGTGTACAGTAATAAAGATGAGCTTCTTGATAAACCTTGCAACATTCTGGATAGTTTAAATATTTATTTATGCATTTAATTATTTCATTTAATTATTTAATGTTCTCTAGTAATTAAGCTAATTAAGCAGGATAAGTTAGATAGATTAAATACATAAGTACAACTGCTTCAAGCATAACATGTATTCACTTGGTAATCCCAACAATGTTATTGCTTGGTATGCCTAGTAGTGTAGCACTTGGTAACCCAATAGTGGATACGTGGATTTAGGACATGCACAAAAAGTGGGAATAGATGCTTATGTTAGGATTAGTTAGAGACTAATTAGTTAGTTAATTTAGATTAGTCATTAAATTACTCTATCTCTCTTTCTTCAAGCACCCAAAAACATAAAACATAAAATGATAAAAATGATATGCCTCGATTACTCTTAACCATACCATTATGATTCATAATTTTAATTAGAAAGACAATGAATAACCTTAGGGCAAGGTTCACTTCCTAGAAGACTAGTGTATTAGAAACTATAAAGTCCATGGAATTTGACCAAATTACACATGAACATTTTGTGATTCGTATGGTTGGGCATAGGGGTACCTTGCCATTCATCAATAATGAAATTCTAATCAAATGTGTCATAGAATATTACCCCAAAGGAAATGGCTTAGCAGACTCTTCAAACAAGAATCTTTTAGGTGGAGTTAAAAGGATGATTAATGGCAACCCAAAATCTTAGCATGAAAAAGTAAAATTAGTTGTATGGCAAATAACATTCGTTACAAAGAATGTCTCAAGACCATTTCTTATGAACTAATTTATGGCCAAAAACCTATATTACCATCAACTTGCAACTCCTTACTTATGATTTCTTCCTAGATTACCTAAATCCCAATGAAGGTCTCATTACTAGATCTTATGATCTTTGGGATGTTAAACTTAAACATTTAAAAGCAATGAAAAACCTATCCAATCATCAAACTATTATTAAAAGATGGTTCGATAAAAATTTTGTCACTAAATCCTTTCAAATATGTGATCTAAAGAGATAGAGATTCTAGAAAAAAGGTCCTCAAACCATGTTTTCACCAATGTGGTCAGGACCATACCAAGTTGTGGAGGTTGTAGCCCCCGGTGTTTACAAGATAGGTAACCATCAATGCAATAAATTCACTAGAAACTTCAATGCATTCCACCTTAAACATTTTTATATTGGTATTCCACGTGGACACCTAGTAGATCAGTAATTTAATAAATTATAGTTATAAATATACATACATACATACATATATCCACATAGGTTGCATTAGATATCATACATAGTTTTAAAAAATGCATTTCATCTTATTGTATTTATATCCTATTTTATTGTAGTATCATGCATAGCATATAGCTTTAGGTCCATATCCATATAGGTACATGCCTTAGAAGTAAACCTAATAGATGTTTGGATTCAAGACTTAGTATTTTATTAAGAGTAGTCTATAGATTATGGGAATCCTTGAAACTCTTTCTTTATTCATTAACTAAAACTAAAAATGATTTTCTTAAGGCTAAGTCACAAGGATCATATATTATTAAGTTACCTATTACCTATATGTTGTTTTATGGTGCTACCTTTGAAGTTGACTTGATGCCATGGCATTGTTCTTTAGGCTGCATTTTTTTAAGATGACATGTATAATTTTGAGTTATTTTCATAATTAGGTGATCCATCCTATATTGTGATGAGATATCTCAATGTTAGAAATTCACCATGTGCTAGAAATAATTTGAGCTAGCATCCCACTATTGAAATGCAAATTTCATTCTTTCTCATGCTCGATCATGATTCATAGTGATTACTCCTTGAGTTCATAGCAATGGCACATAGCTAGAGTTCCTCCCTTTCCTTCAATAATAATAATAATTGGTTCAATTCTTTTGACTAAAACCACCAAGGATCTCATGATTAAATTTTTTAACATATGTAATAAGGATTTATAAGGTTGCACCTTGGTTTATTTATGTCTCTTAATAAAATCCTTAAAGCCTTGAATTAACTTCTTTAGGTATGTTTCTAAAGGCATGTAATATTAAGTTTACATTTTATCTAAAATAATCATAATTATTATGTATTAGTATATCTAGGTTTATATAGTGTAAAAAAACATTTAGTGGCATGCTTGATGTTTTCTTTGTTGATTTGGTTTGGGCTTGATGTTAACACTAACATCACCCATAAATAGGGCCTTATCCTTATTAATAAGACCTTAAGTTTTGATTGGTCATTAATAGCACAAAACAAATCATGGTTGAAAATTAAATCTAGTTTACTAGCACTTGCAAACCACACCATGCGAATGCCCCTTGCTCACCTACCATGCATCATAATTCTACCTCTTCCTCAATTGCAAGCACCCTCCGTCGTTTTGATCACTATGCAACCCTCATGACCTCTTGTCATGTCCCATCACCAAACCCACCTATGATATCCATGATCTACATAGTGCCTCCTATTCTTCCATCCTTGCCACCATGCATGTGTGCCATCCCTAGCTTGCTCTAACAAGAACCCCTCATTGCCGCTACTTAGCTACATCCCTCATTGACCACACTACTGAAACCCTTCCAGTGCTCCATCACCACATTGTGTGTAAACCACACTCCAGTAGTTGGTAGCCTAGTGAACACTGTTGTTCTACATGGTTAACAGACCATGGAAAGATTAAGTCTAATCGGAAGAAGACTTATGTCAAAATTTCACATAACAATAAAGGGTGTTATCCATGATTAGCTTGTTGGAAGATTTCCATTTCACAGGGTAACTTGGGGACTTGTTCCTCTTAAAGTAGGGAATCTCCCATTGGGAGATTCCCATTTCACCCTCACCACTGTGTGTTGTGATAGGAACCTCAAATAGAGAATCTTCAGTAATGTTGCTAGCCTCAAGGTCAAGAGTTTTGACTAGGTGTTTAAGCCATTCTAGAGGTTTCTTTATAGAGGCTATGTGGTTGATAAGACTCTCAAGCTCAAGATCTAGGCAACTAGGATCAATGCACTATTCAACATCACCATGAGGCCCACTTAGGATCAAAGGCAAACTAATATGCTCCCAAGTACTCATACTCCAATCTTGCATGTCAACCATAAGCACATTAAGTGGCACCTGGGTAACAAATATAATAAAATCGATGAAAATTAATAAAGTAATGCTATTTTACATAATGTTATGCAAATTACTATGGTAATAGTATGTAATCAGGATAATATGTCAAAATAAAAGCTACACAAGTATCCAAGTCATGTCAACAAAGGCTATAAGGTAATACAAGGTAATACTAGGTCACATATGGTTAGATTTTGCCAGTTTTAGGCCTTAGTGGGCCATGTTCCCAATTTAAGGCCTTAGCAAGCCATGGTTACATGGTGTTAAATGATGGTTAATAATGGTCAATCCCATCATCTAACACCAGTTAAAGGCTGAAAAAGTTTATAGGATCCCACGTCTCATTTGCCTAACCATGTTGCTAGTAGCGTGGCAATCAGGCATTGGAATAGGGTGTCTCTTGCTTTTCTTTTGGTATAGCAACCCACTAGAAAGGTAGGGCTATTAGCTTAGCGATAGAGCATGCCCCTGTTAATCACATCATTATGTCTAGGTTGTGAAGGCTCTCAGCCACATGGATAGTTCAATGTGCTCATCAATGCCTGACCTTTAGATGATCATCTAAGGCACATTAGCATGGTGTATTCCTCCTATTTGAACTAAGTGCTTTATTGGAAAATGAGTTCCTAAGTTACCCCTTTAAATTTGAACATCTTCTTAGGAGGATAGATTGGGTGATTAAGGTGAGATCCAAAGTAGATCCAACTTTCTATTCATTCATGGGATTTGGGTGGTCTGGGGAAGCTAGTTATCCATGGATCCTTTCTTCTTGAGAATCCATATATCACTTATCAGTGTATGGATGGCTAGCTCTTGAGCACAGGTTGAAGTGAAGTGCAACCTAGATGTATGTGGAAAATGAAGCACCTAATAACACATCTTCATAGAATAATAACTATGAGATCATCCCCCTTTTAGGTAGGGTGACAAAGGGATCATACCATTCAAGCCTTTTCTGGGAGGTACATTGGAAGTAGATCCTAATCTTATCCAAAGGAATGTCAATTTTATTCAAATTCTGTAGGATTGGATATATTCTAAAGAATTCTTGGTGTAAAGAACTCCTTGATCTTCGACTCCCTGAGTCACTACAATGAATGATTCCTTGATCAGTACAATGAATGTCACTTCTTTATCCATTTTCTAATAGTGGGAGTAGGCTTGAAAAAGGATCTTGGAGAGTGTTTGATTGGACCAGGAGGAAGAACACCTCCAAGTCTCTTTTCATCAAAGTGATTTGGCAAGGAATGGAAACAAACACACTTGAAGAGTGTAGTACAATAGAAAGTTACATGCTACATTCAGGAAGGATGAATTACTCCAGAAAAGAAATCTATGGATTCTTTTCCAGCTAGTAGGATAGTTGATGTAATGATTTACTTTATGGGTGAGGTCTCTAATTCAAGTCTAGGATAGCCCATGTTGGGAATTGTTATATATAGAAAAAGCATATGATTTATTTATGCATAATTCACTGGGTTCCTTTGGTAGGGGGATATAGCTTAGTTGGTAGAGCTATATTCTTATAATTGGGTCGTTGTGATTATCGTTTGGATGTCTGATTATTGAGGTGGTAATGATAGTATCCTTTACCTAAATCGGTGGCTCACTTTTCTTAGTAATGAGAAAGAGGATCAGAACATGCCACTAAAAAATTCTACTAAGATGAAGATGAGCTGCCAAGAACGTGGAGAAGGTAGGATGGGTAGTTGGTTAGATCTAGTATGGATCATACATAGGCAATAGTTGGAGTTAATGGCTCTCCTGGGGTTCCCTCATCTGGAATTCCTAGGGAAGAGGATCAAGTTAACCCTTGCAAATAGCTTGATGCACTAACTCCCTTCAACCCTTCAAGCAAAATGTGGCAAAATGAAAAGTCATGCCATGGACCAATCCCAGTGTCTCCACCCCATAGGAACTATGAGATCACCCCAAGCATGCCAAAGGTATTCAAGGATCATAGACCAATCATATACCCTAATTCCACAAGTGGAATGCATAAGCTATCCACTCTGGTTAGGTAGGAAGGGTTAGAGAAGGGAAATCACTCATTCTTCCAAGATAGAAGAAAAGGTAGAGATCTCTTTGTTTCTTGATTCTTGTAGGATTTCCCAAAACTAAAAGTCTATTTTAGGGATTCCACTTAGCACTTTTTTGGATGAGTTGCTCTTTAGAGAGCACAATACAATGAAAATTGTAAGTTGTGTTCAGGGGGTGGAGTTATTGTTTATCATTGGCCTCTATGGTAGAATCACTTGAGGAGGCCTGAGAGACAATGGTTTACCCTATGGCAGATGTCAATGGCTTGAGTTTGCTTATCTCTAACTTGTGATCCTATCCAATATAGGATAGCACTAAATTATTATTTAAAATGATTGGAAATCTAGGATTTTTTATGGACATTGATAAGATCTAGCATATTTCTTACTGAATAGGAGTGCTTTAGTTCCATTAACTAAATGATAAATTTTAAATGAAGAAGGTCTTATGCTAGATACCTAGGCACCTAGAGACGAGGAAGGGTGTGATTAGTGATGAAATGCTTTGGGGAGTTGTAATCTACATAGATCTAGAAATTCCCAAATAGGTTAAACCATTTGAACTATTGCTGAATCCATGGGTAGGTAGGGATCAACTTGATGAACTAAAGCATCTTAGGAACTAGAGGAAGAGAAAGAAAAAGTGATTCCCATAGTAGTGGCAAGAGAAATGGGAGCAACCTAAGCTATTCATTTCTTTGATGACAAAAAGAATCATGTAAAACAGGGTTTTTGAAGAGCAATATAAGTGTTGTATCGTTAGGTGAAGCAGTTGAGTCCTCCATCCTAGCTGGTGAAAGTCTAGTAGTTGAAAGCAACATTGGCTTACACTCTAACCCAAGTAGCATGCGGCACATGGAATCCCATGTGAATTAGCAAGGATCACCTTACAAGGCTAAATACTCCTAGGTGACCAATAGCAAAGTAGTACTATGAAGGAAAGGTGAAAAGAACCCCTATCAGGGAGTGAAATAGAACATGAAACCGTAACCCTCCAAGCAGTGGGAGAAGAATGGAATCTCTGACTATGTGCCTTTTGAAGAATGAGTTGGTGACTTATAGGGAGTGGCTTGGTTAAGGGCACCCACAAGAGTCATAGTGAGAGTGAGTCTTCATAGGGAAATTATCATTGCTTATGGACTCGAATTTGGGAATCCATCCATGACCAAGATGAAGCTTGGATGAAACTAAGTAGAGGCCCAAACTGACTGATGTTGCAAAATTAGCGAATGAGTTCTGACTAGGGGAGAAATGCCACTTGAATCCAGAGCTAGCTGGTTCTTCTTGAAATGCATTGAGACAAAGTAGTTGACTAGATCATTTAGGGGTAAAGCACTATTTTGATATAGGTCGTGTAAGTGGTATGACATTAAGGCAAACTATTCATACTAGATATGTAAGGGTTAGCCAATGAGATGATGAAGAGATAAGCTTCATCATCAAGAGTGGAATAGCCCAGATTACTAGATAAGGCCCTTAAATGACCACTCAATAATGAAGGATGTATGAATGCAAAGATAGCCAAGAGGTTTACCTAGAATCAACCACCCTTGAAAGAGTGCATAATAGATTACTGATCAAATGCTCTTGCACTAAAGATGAATGGGAGTAAGTGATCTACTAAAGCTATGGGATATCTTAAAACATTGGTAGGGGAGCATTCCATTTCAAAGAAAAGCACCTACATGAGCAAGTGTGAATGAAGAGGAAGTGAGAATGTTGGCTTGAGTAATGTAAACATTGGTAAGAATGGTTCCTCCACAAGGTTCATCTGTAGGAAGTGAGTCAAGGCCTAAGATCAAGCTGAAAGGCATTGTCGATGGACAATAGGTGAATATTCTTGTACTATCCTTTGTTGTTCCAAGGGATGGAGGAGGTTAGGTTATCTAAAAAATGGTTATCAATTTAAGGATGCAAGGTGACCTTCCCTTTCTCTAGGGAGGGTTAGAATGGATAGAGAAAATGAGGGAATCTCCTAATGGACAGTCTCAAGTAGATAGTTTCTATGGGGTGTAGGCCTCCCAAAAGGTAATAGAGGTGTGCAAAGGTTTTCTCAAGTCATGTCATCGTCAATCCTTAAGTGTAAAGGTAGAAGGGAGCTTAATTGCAAGACAAGGTAACTCTAGGGTCATTCCCCAACTAAAGTCCCACTCATCAAGCAAGGATAAAAGTTAGCCTTAGTGATTCAACAGTGCCAAGTGGAAGGGTCATCACCCAATAGATAAAAGTTACTCTAGGGATAATAGGCTAATCTTTCCTAAGAGTTCACATCAATAGGAAGTTTTAGCACCATGATGTCAGCACTTTACCACTTGGGGTACTAGCATGTTCCAAGGGTTGGGGCATTTTTTCATTAAAGCAGTATGTGAGCTGGGTTTAGAATGTCATGAAATAGTTTGATCCATATCTGATGTAGGTGTTAGAGCATTGAGAGGATCTTTTTGTAGTACAAGAGGACTAGGAAGCATGCATCTTTGGTGTACCCATTATTCTAACCATGGTAGATGCTAGGTAGATAAGTGCAGAGCCAATAAATCCTAAAAGCATATAAGTAAGAAGCCCACCTCAAGATGAGTGCTCTCCAACTTACTAGCCTCTAGTTGTGACACAACCAAGGATGTTTCTCTATTGTTACATGGAGGTTGAGTAACCTTTTGAGCAAGAAAAGGTCACGGTGAGATGAACCATTTATCATCATGATAAGTGTCAAGTGGAGATGTAGTAATGTATGTAGCTGAGAAATCCTAAAAGATCAAGATATTTTAACCTTGTTCCTACATGCCCAACCTAATTAGGCACTAGCCATATATTTTCATTGTGCAATTATTTGACAAGATGAAACTAACCAATGAAAAGCCTTACCTTGCATATCTATTGGATAGAAGGGTTTTATACATGGAAGGGGCATCGCCCCTTCTAGAGTTGAAGCCTAACAGGCAATGCCTTTCTCTTATGTTATCCTTTTTCTTTCATAATTGGAGATTCTGGTGTTCAAGGTGTAGAGAAACCATACCAATCTATCATCCCAAAGTTGTTTGATGAAAACAATCCCAAGTTTGGTGGTTAAACTTTACTATGGTGATGATACTAAGGGGGAAGCCCCATGGAAAAATAGCTCAATGCTAGGATAGCTTTAGGTCTCTTATTCTCTTTCAAATCCTATACATAGTTGGACATCTTGTCATTTTTCTTCACACTTCAAAGCATAATACCTTGTGAGAAACTTGCTCCCATGTCCTCTCAGAACTGCTGAGGTAAGAAAAGTGTTTCAAAGGGACTCAGGGAAATAGATCTCCATGGGGGGGACTATAGCTTAAAGGATGAGAGCACGTGGCTATGAAGCACAGTGTCACAAGTTTGAATCCCTCCTTTCCTAGGACCCAAAAAAAAAGGAAGGTCCTTTACCATGATTGAGGTAGCAGATGTATAAAATAGTGCGGGTCCTATAATTGTTATGTCAATAATCCACAAGAAAGGCTCAAATGGAGTGTATACAAAGTTCCAAGAGTAAACAATTAGGGGTTGCTTGTGGTTTTTGTAAGTACAAGTGTTTTGAGGATATAGGACATACATCAGACCCTTTTTCCCTAATAGCTTAGCAGTAAAGTGGTAAGCTAAAAATCGATTTTAGTCGAGGTTCAAATCCTACTTGGGAAGAACCTTTCTCTCTAAGGCTTTGATCATCAAGCCCTGGGAGAAAGGATGACATTTATTTACAAAGGTTAGTTAGCACATTCTATTACTAATCAATTTGGAAAGTTCATTTTCATCTCCATTACTAGAGAGAATGCAAGTCTTTACTTGGTCAAATTTCCATTATATGATATAATATGATAGAATCATGCAAATTAGAGAGTGGAAAGAAAGGAATCCAAGGTGAAAATAGTAGTTTAAAGAAAAGGTGGAATCAGTAAATCCACAACTAGTTGTAATATATCAGTAGCCTTATCAAGATGTGGTAATAAAGTGTAACAAATAGGGTGTGACCCCAAACACGATAGTACTTTGACTTTGACAGGATGTTGAATCCCTACCATAATTGATACTTTACAAGTTAAGCATTATCATTATGAGGATATTTGATATGAGGATGTTATTCATAAGGGTTATGGAGGGGTGGATTGTATGAAAGCTAATCGGCCACCTACAAGAGCTGGATGTGGAGGCTACGTGGTAGGAGAAATTATCAAGTTGGTGAAAGAATTAAAAGCATTTGACTAATATGATGTAATATTATTTGATGTGTTGGGCAATGTAGTTTTTGGAGAGTTTTCCACACCTTTGAATTATGTGAATTTTTCTGTTATAATTAAAATAGTATCAATAACGGGTTTGACGCATTATTTGTAGCCAATCGTATTATTGCATCCATAAGAGAAAAAGCCCATATGCATTTACTCCGATTAGTTGGTTTAGTCAGAAATCATACATATAAATATAATCTTATCAAAAAATATGTTGAAACTTGCCCAATGCTTATAATAGAAGTATTACCTCTTATTAAGCATATACAAGTTTCTAGAGTGAGGGTATACAAGTTTCTAGAGTGAGGCTGAAATGGGAATCTCCCTTAGGGAGATTCCTTGCTTTAAGGGTGATGCATGGTAGGTATCCCTACACTCAACCATACGAATATGAGTGTCGCATGCATGATCCGGTCGAACTCCACATACTAAATGCCTACACGCTGCAAGAAACACTTGGGGTTAATTAATCGTTGTCTTCCCAGGCTTGCTTGTATGTGTCACAGTGTATGGTTAAGCAAGTCTAAGGTATATGATTTTTTTGGTATTTTATGTTTTCTCCTATGCTAAGAGGATAGGGTTGAGAAGCTAAGTCTAACTCTAACTAATGCACTAAGTCCTAGTGTCAGCATCCGTTCCCACTTGTTGTACACACCCTAAACTATGCAACTGTGGCTACCAAACGCTAATCGTTATTGGGATCACCACACGTAACGGACGTGCTCGAAGTGGTTGTACTAAGGCACTTAACTAACCTAAGTGTGATAAGCATCCGTTCCTTAGCTAACCGTACACATCCTTGAATGCTTGTAACCAAGTCGTACTTATCCCACGTTCTAGGAGTTGAGGGTGAGAAAGCCTAATTGCAATGAGTAGCCAATTCCTTGATTAGCCGTACACATTCGTCAATGCTCGTAATCAAGTCATACTCATACTGCACTAATAACAGGTAATAAATAACATATAATAAATAACATGTAATAAAACCTATCCATGCACTACAAGGTTTATCCACAAAGCTCGTCTTTATTGTCGTACACAACTTGCGTTCAAGTACAAAGCTGCTCGAATCAAGATCCATTCACTTGGGGACTCCTACTGCGGGCACATGGAAATTAATCTATCTCTGGGATGATCAATCTGCCAAAGCTTTACTACTTTAAGCCTATTATATGGAATAAGGGGAGTGTTGCCTCTTATTTATAGATATGGCAGTGGACCATGATATCGTGTACACGATATCGCAGGGGACAACGCGATATCGTGGCTCATGCAATATCGTGTCCCATCATACCTCCATGACTAAATGAAAACTCATCCTCAAGTTCATTACAATAATATTGGGTAGGTATGGAATTATTGAGGGAATGGAACTAATGGGATGACATGTGAACAGATCATTATTACAAGACTTGACAAACTGGTGTTCATGACAACAAGGGTGAACATCTTATTACATTGACATCAGGCCACATTTGGCAACTGGAGAGAAAAGAGGAGAGAGAAGAGAAGAGAAGAAGAGAGAAGAAGTCTTGCTGCTACCAACGCCCAGATTGCACCTTTCATTGTCTGTCTGTAAGCACATCATCAATCTTGCTCCTTGCATAGCTGCTTTCAGCACTACTCCATTCCAAGTGCTTCCTCCAGATCCGGTCCGTTGTTGCATGATCGCCATCTACACACACAACATAGTCTTATATTAGCAAGGGCAAATGAATTTCAATGTGGTTATACCTTGCTTCGATGTAAGTCCATTGGCTGGGTTGTGGTATGGCTGATACAGTTCTGGGAATATATAAAGGATGCCTACCGAAGGTGTAGGGGTTAGGAAGAAAAGTGAAAAAATTCGGGGCTAGGAGAAAATCGAAAAAATCAGGCCCCGTACCCCCATGACTAATCACGAACCTCCGATTGCGATAGAATGGAGAAAGAAAAGGAGTAAGGAAGAGAGATAAAAAGGGACAACTAAAACATCGATTAAGTGGATGTCAAGATGGAAATGAACAAAATAAAATTAATTGCAAAATGTTTAAGGGAAAGAAGTTAACTAATGCACCAAATAGGAATGTCAGTGGGTCCTCCCCAAAGCAGGCTCATGCCCTTACTGCCCTAACAAATCCACATTCAAAGAGTCCGTAGGTGTCCTTTGGAACAAGAGTTAAAGTCTTAACCATGAGAATTTACCAAAAAGAAAATAATGCATCTACCAAAATATATACTAATGATACAATCGGCAATGAGGTGAATAGTGGAGAGAAGGGTGGAGAGAAGAAGGTGGAATGGAATCCCAAGAACAAGGTGGTGTACAGCCCCTTGTGTATCACATGATTAATGTGACTTGGCAAATATCATTCCAACTCTGGCCTCAAACCAACCACATCCAGTGACTTCGCATTAATACACTTGGCTAAACCATCCACTGGAGTAACAAGAATGCATCTCCAAGAGCCACCACCATTCTGACGAAACGAAGGAGAGAAGGGGAAGGGAGAAGGGCCTTAGTTAGAGGGAACACTTTGGTTCCATAACTAGTGCTTGTAGCCCAAAGTTATTTCATCTAAGGGGTGTGCTTTGAATCCTCACTTTGGTTTTTTTTTTTTTTTTGCTTTTTATGTTTTGTATTTTTATGCGTGAAGACCACACCATGCAAAGACTTCTTATTTTTATTGTCTCAGCTTCCAAAAAGTGGGTAACATCGGAACGGTAAGAAAACTCAAGAAAAAATCATCCAAGCACCCAAGCAAATGGCCAACACAAATGCATCAAGTTCCCTTGAAGTCACACCCTTGTCAAACCTTGAGTCCTTCCTTAGTTTGAGAAGTACCCAATCACTGATTCGTTAAAGTTCTTATTATAAGGGGAACCGTACATTTCCAAGCCAAGAGGAACCATAGACTTTGGTGGACAAATGGATGAAGTGGACTCATTACCTACCATATCAAAAGAACATACCCTAGTGTCAACATTGTAACTTAAAGGTAAAAACCAAACATTAGCAATCAATGAAAAATAGTTCATACCATCGGTCCGAACACTTATTGGGTGAAGAACTTACATGGTGGATGGCACACACACACACACACACACAAAATGGAAAAGTACAATGATGTTGTAAAACAAAAACAAGAAAAGTTAAAGAAATTTGTAAAACAAAAACATGTAAAAAAAATGTGTAAAACAAAAACATGTAAGACAAAAACGTGTAAAACAAAAACATGTAAAACAAAAACTTAAAAAGAACTAAGGGCTTCATATGATTAGCATAGGTGGCCATCTCCCCCATGACTGAATTGTAAGGGAGAGATCCGAAATAATGAGCGCTTGTTTGAATTTCATAATAGTGCCCAACTTCTCCCTGCTAATATTCTTAGGTTGAGGGGTGGAAGTTGGCGATGCTCATATTCCAATGTATCTATGCCTCTGTTGTTGGCATGGGTTGTCTCAATTCGTTCCATGCATATTTGGTTGCTCTTCCTAGTAGTTGTCAACCACGGGGTGTCTATTACTGGTGTAGTTGCTACATACAGGCATCTTTGTTTCAAAATTGTAAGGGCACACCTATTACATGGAGATGTTTCCTCCATGTCATCACCCAATGAATCACTATATGTGATGCATGGAACTTTCTTCTTCTTGATCTTTCCATAAATGTTTATCTTAGAGATTTGCAAGGAAAGATCACGGACCCCTAGGTACGCATCTACTATACTTAGCCATGGCCTTCCCATTATAATTGGGAAGCCCCCTTCGTTGTTAACTTCAATCACCAAGAAATCAGCTGGGTATGACCACCCACACACAATGATGATGATGTCCTCCACCAATCCTAAGGGAATGGTGATGGACTGGTCAGCCAGCTCCAGTTGTATGTTACTCTTCTTAAGTTGGGGCAGGTTCTAGGCTTGATACATTTTTCGTGATATTAGGTTGACTCTGGAACCTGAGTCAAGAAGAGCTCGATGAAGTGCATTTCCAGTGATTTGCAAATGAATTAAGGGGCTCCCAGGGTTAGATAGTTTCCTGGGAAGGTGGCCCACCTTTATCCAGTTAGTTATGGTATGTGTTAACATAACCGTATGCGTACTCGGTTGTTGGACTGAAGGGTGCTCCGAAGGGTTAGTTGTTGGAGGCCTATACATATACTCAATTGCTTGTTGTTGTGAGAGTTTGTCTGGGCTCCTAGTTCTGAAGAAGGGCCTCTTCTTTGTATAGTTGTCAAAACTAGCACCCTATTGAATATTTACAAGCTAAATATTTACAGCTCTCACGGTGTTATGTTGTTGCGGTTGAGTAGGTAATTCCCCTTGCATTGTTGGAATAGGTTGTATGGGAACTACAGGTGGAAGAGGTCCGGATGGAGTTAGAGGATGGGATGAATGTAAGATGTCTTTCGAAAGAGAAGGAGTCCTCCTGAAGTACTCTAGAAACTTGGTAGTGACGTTGGGGAGTAGTGTGACCAGTAGAGTCACCTAGAGAAACCGGCTGCTGCACATAATAACCATAAGGATCAAGCTGCTGGTAAGGGTACTATTGTGTTGGCAGTGGCATCCCCCATGACTGTGGGTATTGCCACTGCTGATGTTGTCTAATGGGCTGTGGTGGAGTTCCACATGGGTAATACGTTAGTGGTTGGTGGAACTACCTTAGGTTACCTTGTGGATAAGGTAACCTTCAGGGTGTTTGCCGTTGGTTGAGTCTTGGATTTAGCGCATACACCCCAAACTCCTGCAGATGTGAGATAACTGTACAACATCCCTTAGGATGGTCATAGTAGCAGACCTCACATCCACTATCATCGTCTATGTCAGAATTCACGGCCTCATTGGAGATAGGAATTTTCCCCTTACCCTTGTTATGTGTAGGGCTTGAATTTCTCCACTTTGTTTTACCTTTGTCACTACTTTTTTCTTCCTTAGACTCTTCTATGATTTTTAAGACTGTTTCAATTCTTGAGTCTAAGGAATCCCACATTTGGTCTACCTTAGCTGATACCTCGATTGTTAACTTTTGGATCGGCAAGGTTCTCCAATTCACCAACTCTTCGAGTGGTGACTCATCCTCCTCATCAGAAAATTTCACTCCCTTCTTGCGAAGGGAGGGGTCGAGATTGTATTCTTTTGCACTTTCCCTCTTACATAGTTCACCCTCTTCTTGTGCTACTTGTTCCAACAAACTTTGTACTTCATGGGCTCTCAGTCGTGACAACCTCCCGTAGGCATAAGTCACAAGGGTTCGTCTCGTTTCGTGCCTTAGCCCATCCACGATGTGGCGAAGTTGATCCCGCTGTGGATACCCATGGCCTGGGCAACGATGTAGCAATGTATAGTAGTGGGCCATGGCAGCATCCAAGGGTTCATAAGCACCTTGTTTCTAGCCTTGGATCTACTTACGCAAATTGGACACTCTGGAGTATTTCTGATATTTATTATTGAACAATTCAAGCATCGTACTCCACCTCCTGATGGTTTCCAGTTCTAAGGACCGGTACCAACTCTCTGCTTCTTTGGTGATGGGAACAACTTAAGCTTCTGCCACTCATTATCTATATTTTGCAAGGCACAGTCATCGTGGAATGCCTATAAATGATGTTGTGGATCAGCATTGTATCCCCCTTCAAAACATGGGATATTATTTATGTCCAAACGCTTGATTCGACTGTCCTTTAAGTGCCTTGTGGGAATCCTAATGGCCTCGGTAATGTCAAGCATGCTTCAGGTTGCGAATAGGGGTTTGTCATGATCGTTTCTATCATGACATCTATGATGTCTGCGTGGTTCCCTACTCTCCCTACATCCTTGCCCTCATCCTAACTCTCGACCTTCTTGTTGAGGTCTCTAATCTTCTTTACTTTTACCCTCACCATTCTGTTCATGATGGCTGCACCCAAATATGGAAGGAGAGTGTGAGTGGTGAGATGAAGGAGAAGAAGAAGGGGAGCCATCACCATAGTGATGTTTCTTACCTTCCCTTCGGCTGCTTTGGCCCTAATTGTTATAACGATCTAAGTGTCCATCCTTAGTGTGAGTGGTCGTTCCTTCCGTGAACAGTTGGCGTTCAAGGGGATCAGAGTCCGTAGTATGTACAGTTGATTGAAGGCTCTAATGCCTAACCTCTTCACTTTCATGAGGAGGGGGAACATCATTTGCTAAAGAACCTGTTATGAGGGGTTTCTCATCTCCTATTTCACTAAGGACATGTGGGGATTTTCCCTTCGACAATGTGTATTGACACTCCTGCCTTGCATCCCTCCTACGTTGTGCATCTGTGGGATGATAATCCCTCATATCAAAGTCCTCAGCAACGTATTCAGCGAATAGATCCTGCATGCCAATCTGTGACAAGGCACAAAAAAGCATGTTCGGGACTGATCGATCCAGGGGTAACATGATGTTACCTTGCAGGTCTCTCCATCTCAGTTGTTCATCTTGATGGAGGATAAAAGTGTAATTCGGAATATACTGATCGGGATGAGTATATATTATCTTATATTGTTTAGGACTTGGCTAGTTTAGGTTATGTGTTGTATGTTGCTGACTGTCTTCAGTGTTAGTCCTAGGTGAATTAACTTTATGAGAAGAAATCATTTTTACCGGTGTGCTATTTCACCGTTATATAAGTTCTTATTTAACTAATTAACCCAAAGGTTCATTAAGGCTTACAACGATGTGAAAGATTTCCTTATGTTCTAATTGGCATACAAACACTTAGTCCCTGGCAATAGCGCCAATGATGAGTGGCGGGTATCCCTACACTCAACCATATGAATACGAGTGTCGCATGCACAATCCGGTCAAACTTCGCACACTAAATGCCTACACGCTGCAAGGAACACTCGGGGTTAATTAATCGTTGTCTTCCCAGGCTTGCTTGTATGTGTCATGGTGTATGGTTAAGCAAGTCTGAGGTATATGATTTTTTTTGGTATTTTATGTTTTCTCCTATGCTAAGAGGATAGGGTTGAGAAGCTAAGTCTAACTCTAACTAATGCACTAAGTCCTAGCGTTAGCATCCGTTCCCACTTTTCGTACACACCCTAAACTATGCAACTGTGACTACCAAACGCTAATCGTTACAAGGATCACCACAGGTAACGGACGTGCTCGAAGTGGTCATACTGAGGCACTTAACTAACCTAAGTGTGATAAGCATCCGTTTCTTAGCTAACTGTACACATCCTTGAATGCTTGTAACCAAGTCGTACTTATCCCACATTCTAGGAGTTGAGGGTGAGAAAGCCTAATCGCGATGAGTAGCCGATTCCTTGATTAGCCGTACACATTCGTCAATGCTCGTAATCAAGTCGTACTCATACCACACTAACAACAGGTAATAAATAACATATAATAAATAACATGTAATAAAACCTGTCCATGCACTGCAAGGTTTATCCACAAAGCTCGTCTTTATTTCCGTACACAACTTGTGTTCAAGTACAAAGCTGCTCGAATAAAGATCCGTTCACTTGGGGACTCCTACTGCGGGCACATGGAAATTAATCTATCTCTAGGATGATCAATCCACCAAAGCTTCGCTACTTTAAGCCTATTATATGGAATAAGGGGAGTGCCGCCTCTTATTTATAGATATGGCAGTGGACCACGATATCGCAAGGGACGACACGATATCGTGTACGCGATATCGCGGCTCATGCGATATCATGTCCCATCAAAGGGGAATGAGGCCCCGAGTTACTCATGAAATAGAAATCTCCCTTAGGGAGATTCCTCACTTTAAGGGGAACAAGACCCCAAGTTACCCCATGAAATGGAAATCTCCCAATAGGAGGTTCTCTGCATTAGTAGGGAATGAGTCACCAAGTTCCCTTGGTAAAACCTTATTTGAAATGGTTGCATCTAAACCATGTCTCAATTATGTTTGTGAATATTATTTCACTATCATAGATCAACTCTTATTACAATAAGAAGGGATTATACCAAAGGAAATGTTAGATTAGGAAATTTACTGTGTACTCTCTAATGTTTCTAGAAAATTGGGTGGTCAAGAAAAGAACCAAAAATCCAAAAAGAATATGGTTAGTTTGATAGTTTCAATTAATTGGATAAAGTTATGAAGAAAAACTAGAAAGAAAAAGAACAAAAAGCTTTGCTTTTTTCCATGCTAAAGGCCTAACACACTCATGAAAGGCTAACAATTATTCACAACATAGCTAATAAGAGGGTGACTAAGGTAGTTACAATAAGCATTTCTGTGAAAGGTGCATAGCAGGCTTTAGTGGAGAATGAGTCCTCAAGTTTCCCCTTAGACTAAGGAATCTCCTATTGGAGAACAATGGCTCATATAATGGGGTAACTCACTTCATGATTTCCCTAAGTGTGTGTTTCATAGAAACGCAAGGTTGTTGTAACTACCATAGAAAACATGGGGAATCTCCCTAAGGTCAATTCCCGCTTCGCCCTACGTTACCCAAGTAGGACTTTACTTCATTATTCTTTTATTCGAATATATATATATATATATATTAGTTAACTTAAGCTTAGCTAGCACACCCCATCAGCACACCATCAAATATCACGTGAGTGATTCTAGAAATCAATTGATGAAATGGTGATAGTTGATCACACATTCAATTGAATCAAATAGGGATGGGCAAAATGAATGGGGCCTTTCCTTCAACTAGGAGATGGATGAACAATTTCTAGTTGGATAAGTAAGCTAGGCAGAGGATCCTCGTTAGCCCTACCGCTCGATGCATGTGAGCAAATTGCATGTAGGTAGTTTTAATCTACAAATTGTAGGGGCTTATAGCTTAATTGGTTGAAACACACCGCTCATAACAGTGATATTATAGGTTCGAGTCCTACTAATCCTACTTTCCCATACATATAGTAATAAGTAAAGTAACCCATACAGACAAGTAAGATATTACAACAATAAGGATGGAAAGTTGGCAACAAAGAGACCCCAAGAACAGGACATACCAGGCTCAAGAAACATTGCCACCGATGAAGCCTTTTCCTACAATGTTTGTTGGCTGCTTTTTATCAAAGTTTTGTAAACATTTTTAGTTTCTTTGGTTTGGTTAGTAAGTTGGCTCATTGTGCTAAGACACTTACAAGGGAGTAGCCAACAATACAAACTCAATAGACTATAGACCAAAAGGACTCAAGCATAGGGTTGGATTGACAAATGAAGATAGGTCGTGCTATTATACTGATGTACTTAGCAGGGGACATGAAGGGAGCAAACCAAGGTTGGCATACATGTGCACCCAAGGTTAGCTTATAGATGGTGATGCCATTGCATTTTAGGGAAGCACAACCTTGATAAAGGGAAATGCCACCTATGGGAAATGCTACCTAGAGTTGGGCTTGCATGTCTCAAGGAAACGTGACTTTACTTTAGGGAGTTTATATAAACACAACCTTGATTCTTAGCATTTTAGGGAGACACAAACTTTATTCTTAGCATTTTACGGAAATGCGAACTGGATTCTTAGCATATCAAGAAAACATGAGCTTTATTCTAAGTGTTTAGGGAAAACACAACCTTTAGTACGTGCAATTAATGAAAACTACTACCTAGAGTTTGTCCTTGGGCATTTCAAGGAAATGCAACCTTAATAAATTGCATCTCAAGGACACACTACCTTACAACACATACATGCGTACACTTAGGATCACACTATTCTTACAAGCTAAGATGAGATACATGACCATTGCAAACGCTTTAACACTTATCCACATCGTCGAACAATTACCCTTTGAAGGAAATTGCCACGAAGCCTAGGAATATCCTTCTTTACGTTTAGGTGAGCAAATGCATTCAGCGCAACCATAAAAGATGGAACAGAGCATGGGGGCAAGGCCAACCAACTAAACCTTGTAGACGCATTTCACACAAATGAGACCTTGAGGAAGACATGTTCAGATAGACCACATGATAGACATAGATAGGAAGTGCATTTTAGATAAGCAGGCTCTTAGCACAACTAACCATCACAAGCACTCTTAAGAAGAGCCAAGAGGCTCAAGTATATTGTCCCTAGTTACATGCTTAAGGGTCCATCGGAGGAACATTACTCCGATGTTAGCCATGAATTACCAACTTAGCTTCATAGACAAGCTTATACGTTACATGCTTACATAGGGGATATGCTAGGGGAAGCCAAGTTACATGTAATAGGACTTTGGAAACACAAGGAAAAAACTCTCATAGCAAACCAATCATGCAGTTAGACAGCTTAGAGGAAAGTAGGCTTAGACAACACATAATAATAAAACACTGCATATGGGGGCACTTTTTCCTTATCAGCCAAAGACATGCAAGTAGGCCCTAAGGCCAACATTTTGAAGACAATGCTAACTTTAGGAAACCTTGGAAACACACATTAGAAGCACAGGGTTGACTTGCAATGCTACCTTAAATAAGTGTTCCTTTGAAATGGTCCCTTAACAGTCTATAAAATATACATTTATAAGGCTATTGCAGGAGTCGTGCTAAGAGAGATATAACAAGGAATAGCTATATCTCAAAGTTGGACTCAAGCCAGAGTAGACAGTTAGTCTACACTACTAATATAGGGGATTGAGATCATGGGATTTTATAGATGTGATTGGGGGTCATTATACCAAAGAAACATATAAACTTCCATGAGATAGGGAACTAGAGTCATTATATACACTAAGCTAAACATATTACTAGGAAACGTTTTTATATACACTAAGCTATACGTATTACTTTACATAATTTTATATTACTATACATAATTATCTTTAAGAAAGCCCCTTTATGACGGTGGAAGTTATATCAAGTCAAGAAAGGTTATTCACAAGATAGGTTAGGTCATTTATATCATTATATAAGGCATGTATGTATGTGGCATCCTGTATGTTATCTGAAATCATTGATAGGTTGTTGAAAATGGCATGTATGTATGTGGCGTCACGTATGTCATTTGAAATCGCTGATAGGTACACAATTGATAGGTCATTGAAAGCAACACGTACGTATGTGGTGTAGCATATGCTATTTAGAATTAGATAACAACTTGTATTTAGATGAAGAGACACGGTGATAGATGACAGGCTTGGGCAAATAGATCCTATATATTGGATGTTGTTTCCAAGATACTTTCATAGATAACGTCTACATAACATGCTTTCCATAGCGAATAGGATTGTGTTTCCTAGAAACGCTAAAGGGATATAGCAGAGGGAGATGACATTGACAAGACACAATACTAAAAGCTAGAAAAAAGGCAATTAAAGTAGCAATGGTTTTTATTCTCTTGGTGTAGTGGCAGGTTTGGATATCTTTTTTGGATGGGGTTTTCTTTTGCCCCATAAAGGTGAATTATAGGTTAGGATCATATTGCATGGCATATTGCATCATAGTATCCATGATGTATTGATAATATTGAAAACGCTTTTCTTTGTATTCTTCATACAAAATGGGTATGATCACTAGGGCGATTTTTTTTTTTAATGTTTTCTAGCTTTCACATGACTGTACCTAGGGCTTGAATGATGCTAACAAGGGATGTTTTAGGATCAAAAAAGATGATGTCATCCAGATAAGGTAGGTCCACGCCTTCGGACAGGCATTTGTGGTTCCATACCAACAATAGTTCTTTTCTATTTGTTAATTAATCCATGATTTCCTGCTTGTCTTTAGGGGGTTGTTTGCTATTGATGTATGCCACATTTAAGACATAATCTATGTGTTGTGATGGGTGTTTGTCTATGACCCATTGCATTGCATGAGTTTTTCCATATACCACATGCGGTCTTCGACAGCATTGCTGACAAAGGCAATGGCAGTTTTCATGCGATATGTTTTCATGACCTCATAGATGGTAATGCACTTGGAATAATAAATGTTGTGGGTTTCTTTTTCGAATTTCCACTCATTTGTGGTCTCTCTAATGCCTAATGCTTCTTTAGTGGTTATGTGGTCTAGGTCTTGTTGGGGGTGGCCTACGTCTTGTTTGGACGACATTTTAGGAATGAGTTTTTGTATTATTTGTTTAAAGGTTTCATGATCTGCCAATTCAATTAGCATGGCGGTATTTGCTGCAAATAACGGCATCTCGCATGATGCCATGTGCATAGTGATAGGTGTAGATAGTTCTGATAAATATTTCTTCATTGCTCATGTGGTGTGTGGGTGATGTTTTTTTGCTTTTTTTCAGACCATGTGGGTATGGTGGTCATGAATAAATGTAAAAGCATCTGGATGGTATTCATAATGCACCCTTGCAAAACCAGGTTGATGGTTTTCGTCGATGTATTCACCTTTTAGGGTGGTAGGTTGTGTGTTGTGGGCTTCATCGGAGATCATGATATCCACCTTAGATGTCGGCATCGATGATTTTTTTTATGGATTGATAGGTGGAAATGATAAAGTAGTGGCCTTGTGCTTTTTGTTTTATTTCATCTAGGGTGTCTAGGATAGGGCAATCATAGCATTCATCCTTCCTTTCACATACACCAAAGATCCTGCAACCTTCTTTGAGATAGGCGTTAACAGGGCATGCTTGCATGTTGTGTAGTTTTTCTCGCCATTTTATGCTTGCTTGTAAGGATGAGGCAACCGCTGCTTCAAAATAATGACCTTTCCAATGATAATCTGACATGTGTGCTATGAACAAACAACTTATATTTTAGCATATATTTGATTCTTGTTGTGTATGTTGTTTTACAGTCTAAAGCATTAATATTAAGATTTTATGGCATGCATGATACATGATGGTATGTCTTTTTTATGAGTGTTTAGGATGAGAGTGGGATGCTGCGTCAGTTATAATACATGCCTTCACGTTATGAAAACATAATGCATCAGGAATGTTTAGTTTATCTATAACATGTTTCATTGTACGTGTGAAAAAAGAGGCAATTTTATGCATTGAAAGGGATTGTAGGGTAATTATTTTTATGCTTAGACGTTCTCTTAATTCATCAAAGATGTCGTGCATGTTATGAAAGGATGTGGGTGATTGTTGAATGGTTTCTTGCACATGTTTTTCCATGATTTCCAAGCCTTTAGCAAGATTGCTTTCTTCTTTTTCCAGGGTGTGAGATGTTCTGCTATCTACATGGTAAAACCACCATAATTTGTCATATATGCAAACATTTTGCATGGCAATATACATGACATGCTCGTTGCTAGATATTTAAAAACATCCATGAAAATAACCCAAACGCTGTGCATTTTCACAAAATTTATGAAAAAAACGCACATGCATATTTGGTGGTCTCAAACATGTAAAGTTGCTACCAATATCTAGTCATACAACTAAAATATTTGGTGACTGTGAGGTCCCCTTGATGAAAATCATGAACCACACTTTTGATCTTGAAAGCCTCTGCCATGTCTTCAATGTTAAGAGTATGTCTCCTTTGCAGCTTCCTAGATTTTTTGAGATGTTTCATAGAAGATAAAGTTTTCTCCAACTTCATTCTTCATGGAGTTAATGAGCCATGACATTACCATGTTGTTCTCTGCCTTCTAGACCTTTTATTTTGAGTCTTCTGGATCAGGTTTAGGGGCTCTACCAGTGAGATAGTCATCTTTTCCTTGGCCGCATATGAACATCATGACTAAATGAGACCATTGAAGATAATTTTTCCTATTCAATTTGTGTCTAGTGATAAGTAGAGAAGTAGAATTTGATCCACCATTGGAACCAACAACAAATGGGACATGAGATGAAAAAGACAAGAGCTTAGAGATGGATGACTCCATTGGAATGGTGGAAGAATTTTAGGTACAGAGTTGCTCTGATACCATGTAGAATTAGGAAATGAAAAAATAGTGATTTTTCTCATTCATTTGGGTCAGAAAAACAACCCATACATATATATAGTACAATGTGTTTGAAACTTATTTAGCTATTAACTGCAATAATCTAAAGATATGGAAATAAAAAAAAATCTCCCTAAACATAGAAATAATTAGCCTTAATGGAACCAGTAATCAAGGAACTAAATCCTCTAACTTAGGAAAAAATAAAATAAAGAATAACCAATTGTATATTGATAGCTATACACATAATTTCTACACTCCCCCTCAAGTTGAGTTGTATATGTTGAGTAAGCCTATCTTGGATCTCAATTCCTCAAACTTCATCTTTGGTAAAGAGTTGGTTAGAATGTTTGTGATTTGTAGAGATGTTGGTATGTAGGAAATGTTGATTGTTCCTCCTTCAACCTTCTCTTTAATGAAATGTCGATCGATCTCCACATGTTTAGTTGGGTCATTGTGAATAGGGTTCTTGGATATGCTTATGGTAGCTTGGTTGTCACACAACATATCGATTGGCTTATCTACAACAACGTGAAGTTCATGAAGTAACCATTTTAGCCACATGCCTTCACAAATCCCATGAGCCATAGCTCAAAATTTTGCTTCTACACTACTTTGAGCAACAATAGTTTTCTTTTTGCTATGCCATCTAGCCAAATATCCCCATACGTAGGTGCAATATCAAGAGGTTGACCTCCTATCAATGATAGATCCAGCCAAGTCTACATCAGTGTATACTTCAATGTCCCTTGCACTTATCTTCTTAAAGTATAGGCCTTCCCTAGGATTTTTCTTCAAATATATTAAGATGTGACACAGGTAGTCCATGTGCTCTTCAGTAGGATTATTCATGTATTGCTTAGCCATGCTCATAGCAAAGCCTATATCTAGTTTGTTATGAGAGAGATATATAAGTCTTCCTACTAGTCTCTGATATGTTTCCTTATCAACTGGGACACTATTTTTGCCTTCTCTTTCTCCAATTTTCATTTCCATTAGAGTATCAGTAGGTTTACATCCAAGCATTCCAATTTCTTTTAGTAGATCAAGTACATACTTTCATTGATAGACAACAATACCTATCTTCGACCTTGCAATTTCCATTCTAAGAAAGTATTTCAGGTTCCCTAGGTCTTTGACTTCAAAGTCATGAGCCAGAAATTTCTTAAGAGTTCCAATTTCCTCTTCATGATGTCCTATTAGAATTATATCATCCACATATATAATCATGATGGATGTTCTTCCACTAGGACAAATCTTTACAAACAAGGTGTAATTAGATTGATATTGCAAATATTCAAACCTCTTCATTGCCTTAGTGAATCTATCAAACCATGCTCTAGGGGACTGATTAAGTCCATAAAGAGATTTCTTGAATTTACAAACCTTTTTTGCATTGATTTTGTAATTAAGATCAAAAGGAATCTCCTTGTACACTTCTTCTTCTAGATCCCCATTGAGAAAAGCATTATTGATGTCGAGCTAATGCAGTCTCAAGTCTTAATTCACAATGAGGGACAACAGAATCCTAATTGTGTTAAGTTTGGCAACCAAAGTGAATGCTTCTTATAATCAATTCCATAGGACTGCATAAATCCTTTGGAAACTAGATGAGCTTTAAACCTATTAATACTTCCATCTACCTTGCGTTTGACAATGAAAATCCATTTACACCCAATTGGATTCTTCCCTGGAGGTAGATCCACCACTTCCCATGTTCCATTTTTCTCAAATGCTCTAATCTCCTCATTTACTGCTTGTCTCCACTTAGTACTTTGCATGGCTTCTTAAAAGTTACTAGGAATTTGAATCTCTATAAGATTAGTCGCAAAGGCAAAATATGCTGGAGACAACTTCTTGTATGAAATGAAGTTATAAATGCGATGACTAGTGCAAGACCTTACACCTTTTCTTTTAGGAATCGGTAAATCCAAATTCTCCAAATTTCACTCATCATAATTAAAAATAGTATTACTTGGTTCTATTTCCTTTGGAGTCAAATCTGGTTCAGCTTCATGGTTAGACTTGGGTTCCACTTGTTCTTCTACATGTGCTTGAGTTTTCTTCCTTCTAGAGTAGACAATGAAATCTTGTTGTCAATAGTTGAAGGAACATCAAGAGGTTGTGGCTCAAGTTGTGTTTCAGTAATAGGAATGATGGCACTCATAGTAGAATCAACAAGTTTCTTGGATGGAGTAGGTGTTTGGTTTGTTTCATTCTCAGGTTCACTAAGGAGATCCAAGAAACAATATTCTGAACTCACTCTCCTCCTAAATGTCAATTTTGGAGCTTAGCCTAGTAATAAGGCTAATTTCCCACAAAGGTTACATCCATTGAGTTATAGAATTTCTTTGTGTAGGATGAATAGTACTTATATCCCTTCTGATTTGGAGCATAACTAAGAAATATGCATTTTATAGCTTTTGGATCAAACTTACCCCAATTTTGTTGTGGAATATGAACATATGAAGAACATCCAAACACTTTAAGAGGAATGGATAGAATGAGACAGGTTGAGGGGTAAGATTTAAGAAAGAATTGGCATGGTGTTTGAAACTGGAGGACACGAGATGGCATTCTATTAATTAGATATGCAGTGGTCAAGATAGCTTCCCCCCAAAACATTTTTGGAACATTAGATGAGATCATGAGAGCACGAGTGACTTCTAACAAATGTCTATTCTTCCTTTTGGCAATCCCAGTTTGTTGAGGGGTGTGAGGGCAAGAACTTTGGTGAACTATACCTTCTTATGTTAGGTATTCCCCAAGAGTGGAGTTATAGTAATCTTTGGCATTATCAGTGCATAGCATTTGAATTTTAGTATTGATTTGTGTTTAAATCATATTATTGAAATTTTTGAATAGTTGACCCATCTCTGATTTTTATTTCATAAGGAATATCCAAGAGAGACAAGAATGATCATCTATTAAGGAAACAAACCATCTAGCCCCAGTTATACTTTTAAGTTAAGATGGTCCCCAAACATTGCTATGAACTAATGAGAAAGGAGATCATTCCTTGTATTTTTGTGTAGGGTAAAGATTGTGAACATGTTTAGACAATTAATAGGTCTTACAATGAAAATCAATAGAATTATTTATTATTCAATAATTTTGGAAATAGTTCTTTCAGGTACAAAAAACTAGGATGGCATAAGCTATAGTGTCATAAAATTATTTCTCTTTCTTTATTGTCATACTCTGCTATGTTGTTGGTACATGAAAACTCAAATCAGTAAGCAAAGGATTGGATTTTACTAGATGGGAACTTTATGATAGCAATGGCACTAGCTCCATTGGCAGTTTAAGCTCTATCAAAGTGCATGACTACCTCATAACCCTTAGGCACTTGGCTAATGGTGTTGACATGTTCATCTAGGAATTTAGGGTCTATGGTTGCTTGGCCATCGACTAATGAAATGGTAAGTTATATGGCCATAGCTTGACTTTTCGTTGAGGCTTGAGAGTAAACATCAGCATCTAACTCATGATGAGGTAATTAGACTACATTGTCAAGTAGCTTCTAGTTCTTACAAACTTGGCCAAATGTTTCGGTTGTTTATTCCAAAGGTGTTTGGTAAGGTCGGTCTACACCCGATTACCATCAGGGTAACTTGGGAACTCATTCCCCTAACAAGAAGGGAATCTTCCATTGGAGAACTTAGCCTGTGTAATGGAGTAACTTACTTCACTCATTCCCTAAGTGCATGTTTCATGGAAACAAATATATATTGTTATATATGTTATAAATGCCACTTACTATTGGGGGATCATTGCTCAAAGTGAGTAGTAATGGCACCTGATGTAGGCAAGCACTCTATCTACTCAATCGTTAGGTGCACTTTTTTCAAGGTTTTTGCAAAATTAATCCAAAGTGTTTTCCTAGGGATTTTGGGAATTTCTTCATTATCCCTAGGGCTAATCCACCATGGAATGAAACCAAAGTATTTTCCTAGGGTTTTGGGCATTTCCTCATCATCCCTAGGGTTGACCCACCATGGAATGGAACAAAATTATTTTTCCATGAAAATTGGGCATTTCCTCATTTGAACAACACTATCCAACATTTGATCCTTAATTGACCTAGGAGTTATTCTTGGACATCCTCAAATAAAATTTTATTATACACCCTATCCCTTGGAAAGAAAAATATAGCATTGAAGAAAGGAAAGAGCAAGATGGTGGTTTTTGTTGTTCCTATTAGGCAAAGATAATTCGCTTAGCAAATGAAGTGAGTCAACCTCTTTTTGGCTTTGGCCAAATACTTTTTCTTGCTAGACAAGCGTTCTACAAAAAAAGTGATGCGAGAATATATTCTCTTATCTAAGCTTCTTCCTTGTGCATTTGCTTCCCCCATCATAGATGGTTCAACCATGCCTAGTGCCATGAAATGATTAAGAACTATGACAAGGGAAAAATGTATTTGGTTCTTTGTATTTAATAAATATTGCATGACTGGATAATTCAAGGAGAGGTGCACTGTAGGGAGGGTTCTTTTAAGTAGATGATTTATTAAGCCATTGAAGTGAGACTTCTTTGGGAAAAAGAACTTGAAAAACTTCATTTTTTTGAAGGAGTTGACCTTTCTATAAGGAAGGCTATGTCATTTACAACCATAGTGTATTTTAGATGTTTGAAGGCCCCACTAACTCAAAGTGATTTACAAAGATTCTTCTTTATCAATGGTGATTGGTCATGGTATCCATAGTGTTGCTTCTTTTTCAGCCAAATCCTAATTTCATTTTTCTTCTCTCAGTCATTGATCCTGATCGACTTGACTCTTTTCCCTACCCCCTAGCCTCTCACTTTATTTCGATCTTCTTCTGTATTATCACTTGAATGAAGACACTTGATTAGCCTGACTTTCCTGAATTTCCACCACTAGCCCTTCTCCTTTTTAAGTCTAATTTTTTCACATTGTTTTAGTCATCGTGGTTGATGGGGAAGAAAGAAATTCATGAAGTTTTGGAAAAATGTAGAATAATACACCTACTGAGATGAAAGCCAAAGGTGAGTCTTGTAGGTGGACGTATTAAATCAAAATAAGATCTCAATTTGACATCTTAATACATTGATTTACCATAATAATAAATAGAGCTAATGGTGACTCTATCATGGACAGAGCAACTTCTTTCTTGCTTGATAGGGAGGGCTTCCCTTCACCCACATAGACTCAAAGTGTTCCCCGAACTATGCTAGATAGTCACCCATCATACAGCTCTTACTCAAACCCAACTTGTGGTGGATCCTGAGGGACAAAGTAAAAGCACTTGATCCTTTGCCCCATACTTTAAGATGCTCCTCCCCATTGATTAAGCAATGACATTGCTCTAGGCTTAACTTTAAGCTACTATCATTCAGTTTAGATAAGTCAAGTCCCTTTGATGGGTTCACTCAAGTGGTCTTCCCTTATCTTCCCTAACATTCAGAGTTGTTCTGGTTTGAGAAAGGAGTGAAAGCAACTCAACTAGTTGGAGAGTTATGTAGTTGCCTAAGCGAAGCAAGAGGAATGAAGTCACTTGATTGTAGGCAGAGGTTTGCAGATGCTCGAGTGAAGCAAGAGCAAGAGCTTTTAGGTCAAGCATTCTAAATAAATAAGAAATGGACAGAAGAGGGAATCAATGATTCTTATTCAACCAAGTTGAAGCTAGAAAAATGTCAATTACACACCAGATGTTGCTAAGAATTTAGGGGGAATGCCCCCTCTAACCTAAGTGCGCCTACCAGTGAAGCAATTTGTACTTGATCAAGCACGTCGGGGGGGAGGGGGGGGGGGGGGGGGGAGGGGGGGGGGGGAGGGGGGTAGGGTGGGTGTGGGGAGGGGAGGAGGGGAGGAGGGTAGTTTGGTTTCATGTAACGCCCTTGTAGCAAGAAGAGGTAATTGTCATTTGAAAGGAAATACCCTTTGTATAGGGTTCAAAACCTATGCACCCTGATAACAAAGCCTGTTCTTTTTCTTTCTATGTTATTAGTAAAGCCTAAAAAAGCAATCAAACTCCTACATGTGAAAAACAAGCAACAAGCAATAAAATAGATGTGCTAATGTGCAATAGTGGTCTATGATCATCTAATGTGCTTAGTCCATTACTTGTTCCATTAAGGCAAGGTGAAAAGGAAGAGATAAAATATGATGATTTTTCAAGCATATAGAAAATGACATGATCATCTAGCCCAAAAAAACTTCCTCTCACCATCAAATTCCTAAAGGATGGAACTGCAAAATGCACTATTTGGAACTGGGCATGATCCCTCTTCTTTCTTTAGACTCTTGTTTTTTGTTTTCTTGATGTGGATTGGGCATTCTTTTTTTTAGCATTATTTTTGCACTTGTTAACCTTCTTCATTTTGACTAGATGTGAATCTTTCTCTACCACTCCTTTCTTGAATTGAAAAGAAAAGAACTCTATTGAATGGCTAAGAGGAATATATAACCTACATTGAAGCTGATCGACCATCTACAAACCTCTCATCATCAAATTCCTAAAGGATGGAACTGCAAAATGCACTATTTGGAACTGGGCATGATCCCTCTTCTTTCTTTAGACTCTTGTTTTTTATTTTCCTAATGTGGATTGGGCATTCTTTTTTTAGCATTGTTTTTGCACTTGTTAACCTTCTTCATTTTGACTAGATGTGAATCTTTCTCTACCACTCCTTTCTTGAATTGAAAAGAAAAGAACTCTAGTGAATGGCTAAGAGGAATATATAACCTACATTGAAGTTGATCGAGAACTCCCTGAGCTAGTGTTCATTGCTGTAAAGCTACCAAAATAGTAAAGCATAAGCATTTAGAAGTATGCTTCAAAAGCCAAACTAAATAGCCAAACAACTCTCATTCATAGATTGGAAGAGCTAAGGTAACTATTTGTTGGTAGGGGACACCTGACTTAGGTAGCCTAGTCTACAATTCCCTAAGAGTTTCCCTTCTCTAAATTGTTCCATGTGGGTCAAAGACAATGGGAGCATTTTTGTTCCCATTTGCATCAATTCAAGTTTTCATTTGCTTTCTTTTATTTACATAGTTCTACTATCCTAGTTTTGTTATAGATTTTTTCATTCTCTTCAATATGTTCATTCATGTTGGGTTAGGATGTTGGCCTATAGCATATTGGTTGTGTTTGCCCATGGCTCGGGGCTTTCATTATACTTTTTTCTCTACTTCCCTTCCTTCTTTTCAAGTTAAACTCTGTTTTCCTATCCTTAACTTTCTTTACTCACTTGATACCTTTGATCCATGTTGTTCCCAGTTTAGTTTACCTAGGTATTTCTTTAATTATTGCAAGGTTATTGTTCTTGAGTGAATCAAGAACTCATCCATTCCAATTTTCATGTTTTGAGCCTTCATTCTTGCATATAATAATAAGAGGTCTAGGATCAATTCATTTGTTCATAGTTTCACTTTGTTTCTGCCATCCCCCATCTCCAAGGGTTGATTGTTGTTTGCTCTTTATCACACTAGGTCATTCCTCAAAAATTATTTTAGTTCTTTGGGAGTAACTTCAAACTAAATGAAATCCTTGGTCACCATATCTCATCATCCCAAACTATGGAATTAACAAACTAGCATACCTACCTACATGCATGAACAGGTAGGTGATCAATAATGCCATAAGCGTAGGTGCTCCAATTGACATAGAAATATCTTTTTTCATGTCACTAGCCTACCTACCTCATTCTTTGTACATAAACAAGCCTATTGATGACACTATGGTATGTAAGTTAGTATTGGATTTTTTTGGTATGTATTGCAATGTGTCGGGCTAGCTATAGCAATAGCTAACCTCTTCCCCACTCCTATCCGCTATTGTGAATGTTCACCTTGCTATTCAAGTGCATAAGCCTGCTCCTCGATAAAGCCTTGTTCATCTTCTTGTTTTCATAATAGAAATGTTAGTTCTATTCCTTCCCCACCTTGAGTTCTTCCCCTTTGCCAATACTTTCCTCTTTGGGGAATCAATCTGATCTATCTCCAAATATATCTCTTGGTGGCTTAGGACTATGAACCAAGAATGAAGTCCAATCCATCTTCTGAACCAAATAATTAATTGACACATAATCAAATTGATTCATCAATGAAGAAAGGTCCAAATCCTTGATCAAAGTTATCCCTTATGAGTCTCATCCACAATGGAAGCTAATCAATTGATGAAAACTCATATCTATCTCTCTCATCTGATCCCATTTGATGAAACTACCAATCATAATCTTATTATGACTATCCCTCTTATAGGTAACTCTTCTTTTTTTTAGGCGAATCAAGAAGAGAGAGAGAAAAACACAAAGCTTGAACAAAGAGAGTATATCATAGAGCTAGCTTTAGCCTAGAGAAAGGTGAGTAAGGTCGCAAAAAGAAGAGGGTTGATTTAGGCATGTTGCCTTCGTTGTGCTAGCAGGTACTATGAGCCCTTTGTCCCACACATCTAACCAGCTCACATGGTTTACCGGTTCCATTGAAAAATCTCATTTGTTGAAGCGGAGCATAGTGCACTTTAGGCATCCAGTGAGAAACGTCTCTTCTTTCATTTCAGTTTATTCACTAATCTGAAACTTAGTATTTATTTCCTTATTGATTCCAAGGGCAGTGGCATTCTTGAATGAAGTGTATCTAAACTAAATTAGCACTTCTTAGATCAAAATAGGCCTCTCCAGCTAAGCTGGGAACCAGGGCCCTGGCTGCGCTAGTGATCAACACATACGGGGTGGTTTCCTAGGTTTCTTGGCCTAGTATACTACACCTCGTATGCATGATATCTACATTCAACTATGCTCTGGTCTCAGGTGTTTTACAATGGTCTTCTAGCATTAGAAGAATTCGTGTCCATCCTAGACATCTACAATGCCCTTCCATGCTTTTTTTTATTATAAATATAGGACAAACTAAAGGAAAAGACTGACCCATTCAGTGACTCTTGCGGTCACCCTCACTGAACTAACTTGAATCTGAACTATGATTTAGATTCAGTCTTATCAAAATTGGATTTCCTTTTCATGTCATATGTAATTCTACTTGAATTTTTTGTCCATTTGTTTTCTCAGTCCAATGTGTAAAAGCAAACTCTCAAAATTATTGATTATCAACCAAAGGAGAAATTCTTCCATGATACCACAAAGAACGAGACTACAACACTATAACAAAGCATAGTCGTTTCTCTCTTTATATGATATTCTCTTTCTTTTTTCTTTCTCTCTCTTAGGCCTTATGATAGTCTGTCTTCCTTATGTTATTCAAGGTGAAAGAACACCAGGCTTTCCTTGAAAAAGAAAATAATGACTCAAGGGAGTGAGTTAGGGCACAGCTACTAGTTCCCCTAGCATACTCACTTTGCAAACAAAAAAAATGACAATACAATCAAATAAAACAAGAGCCCTAAAAGCTCCCTACATGCCTCCATAGAGTGAAAAGAAAGCACATTCCACACAACTTCCCAAAACTATGTGTTCAGTGTGCCCCACATACATGATGAATCATATGTGCTTAATTACTTTAGTAATAATTTATTGTTTGTTGCAAATGGACTCATTACAGTCAATTCTAAGGCTTCCTTGGAAATTCCTTTATCAAATTCAAATGCTAGGTTAACTAGTTCTTAGAGCGAGTATCTAATCTAGGTAAGGAAATTCAACTCTACCAAGAATAAAATGACCAAAGTGGTAATCTTAAAACTTCAATAGAGGCACTCACTCTAACTCAAAGTCAAAGGGTAATTTCAACTCCCCTAAGACAAGCCTAAGAAAAGGCATTGATTTGGAAGTACTAAGGTTCCATAGTTTCTAATTCTTTGAATTCAAGTCTTCCTATTTCTAGCCTAGCAAAGAGGACGCAATCCCCATTCATTCTCTAGGTGATGGAGAAAATGTTTGGATGTTCACAAGTCTTCATCATAAATCAAGCTCCCCCTTAGATTCAGGGATAGGAAAACTAGTAGGAAGGGTGTTACGCTTCAAGAGAAGCAAAACTAAAGCTTCCTTGAAATTTGATTTTCTTACCTTTTTTCTAGATGAGGATTCTATAGAAGATGATGTAAAAGACTCCACACTTCCTCCCCTTTCAAAAATATTATCCTACCTAAGGGTTAGTAGCTAGAGAATCCTCTAAAACTAATTAGCATTTCTACCTACCACTACACGTGGGCACAGGAAGTTATTTCAATTGGTTTCAAACCTAGCAAAGAGCATAGAAGCGAGACAGATTAAATTACCTTGGATCCTAACCCTACATGTGTTAGAGGGATTTCCCATATTCCATTTGCTAGTTAAAAGCCAAGCCCTTCTTGTGAATCTGCCTTTGGGAAATAGTTATTATAGAGCATCCTCTTGTGACTCAAAGACTCAAAGTCTCTTTCTCAACCTAGTGGCTTTGTGTGATTTGAAATATTTCTCTTTTCTATTCATTTCTTACCTAGCTAGTATAATTTAAAAACATTTTTATTCATAGAAATTAAAGAAAGCTTTTGAGGATTGTTCCTAAGAAGTGAAGCTCAACCTCTTCTTATTTTTTTCTCCCATGTTTCCTTTTCCCTCCTTGAATCTCTCAATCAGAAGTTGGAGACGAGAGATGGCATATAAGAAGTGGAACTCACTCGAATAGAGATAGTGTATGCTCACTCATGGGTCAGGGGCTAGTACAGTAAACATGGGTTCTCAATTCTCACAGAGCAAGTGGAAAATCAAAAATACTAGTGAACTATAGACTTTCCTTGAGCATAAAACTTTTATATGGCATTTCCTGCTTGGGAACCTTGCCTATCCCCTTGAAGTAGCTCTATGGATCACTTCAGGTATTACACTCGATGTAGTTCAATCAAGCTTTTGATCATATTCAACCTTCTACAAATGATGAAAGTACTAACTTAACTTTCCTTGAGACTAATATTGGTTTATCAGTTCAGTTGTCATATATTCTTCCCCTAAATTAAAAGAAGCCCCTTCTTTAGCTGAGGAGTCTTTCTTTCCTTAGATGAAGTAGGTAAAGAGACTAAACTAGGGCTTGATACTTTCTATTTTCAAGATTCATATTTAGAAAGGTTTTTCCTTCCCCCCCCCCCCCCCCCCCCCCCCCCCCAATTTGATCCTAGAGTATCAATAGTAGATAATCTATCCATAGTAAGATAGTAATAAATAGTGTAATATAAATTTCTTCTTTGGAAAAGAAAGCTAGTCAAGTACTTTTTTACCCCCATAGATAGAGTTTCATCAGCCTTGGAATAAGAAGCTAAGAAAGCTAAAAACAGCAAAGATGGATGTAAGGCAATAGGTGGTAATAGTGGATGAGGATGGGATAGCATCCGAACTACTAGACTAAGATGCTATTTATTAAGCTCAAGCCTTATTCTACAATGGCACACAACCTTCTTCTTCTTTTGCTATAACTTATTCTTACCCTAGAGTGGGAAGAGCTAATGAGCCATAGAAAGGGGATGTAGCAGAAAAGATTTAGCTAGGAGGGACCACCCTTAGTGTAGGAGCTATCCTATGACTTTTTCCAAAATTGTAGAAGGGGATTTTCCAAGAAATATATTGCTAATCCTACTTTTGGAACTAAATAGTACTACTTCTACACTCAAGACAAGGTGGGTTGGTAAGTCGGTCAAAAAAGTTCTTTTGACTCGACCAGTTGTCTTTCTTTCATTCAATTTTCCTAACCCTTGAAGCAAAGCTGTAGAAAAGAAATTCATTCTATTTTACGCAAGCTCTACCCCTTGCTTGTAATTTGCGATATTTTGTTATTTTGCCCTTTATTCCTCCAAAAAGTAAGTTCTTCCTCACATGTTAGTATAAACCAAAATTTGGATGTTTAAAAGCCTTGTTGTTAAAACCTAAATCCATAGCTATTACAGGAGGGGGCCTGATGAGACATGATTTGCATGAGCCGCAATATCGTGTACGTGATATCGTGTCATCCCCTGCAATATCACGTACGCAATATCGTGGTCCATCGCCATATCTATAAATAAGAGGCGGCACTCCCCTTATTTCCCATCTTGGTCTAGAAGTAGGGAAACTATGGTAGTTTGATCACTCTAGAGATAGATTATTTTCCATGTGCCCGCAGTAGGAGTCCTAAAGTGAACAGATCTTTATTCGAGCAACATTGTACCTGAACACAAGTTGTGTACGGCAATAAAGATGAACTTCCTGGATAAACCTTGCAGTGCATGGAATAGGATTTTATTTATTATTTTCTCTCTCATCCTTAAACCCCTAGAATGCGTTATGAGTACGACTTGATTACGAGCATCTAAGGATGTGTACGGTTAGTCAAGGAATTGGCTGCTCATTGCATGCGGTATGAGTATGACTTGATTATGAGCATCTAGTGTGACTACTTGGTAACCCAGTGGCGTATCTAGGATCTACGCTTGGTAATCCCAGTGGTAATCATGCATGATAGATATGTACGGTTAGTCAAGGAAGCAACTGCTCATCGCACTTAAGCTAGATAGATTCTCTCAACCCTTTCCTCCTAGTTAAGTGTCTCAGTACAACCACTTCGAGCACATGCGTTATGTGTGGTGATCCCAATGACGATTAGCATTTGGTAGCCACGGTTGCATTGGTTCAGGGTGTGTACGGTAAGTGGGAACGGATGTTGACGCTAGGTAATTTAGATTTAGTTATTAGTTAGAGTTAGTTAGTTTCTCAACCCTTCACTCTGTTAGCATAGGAGAAAAACATAAAAACAAATAAAAATCATATACCTCAGACTTACTTAACCATACACCGTGACAACTACAAGTAAGTCTGGGAAGACAACGAATGGTTAACCTTAAGTGTTCCATGAGGCATGTAGGCATTTAGTCTGTGGAGTTCGACCAAATCATGCATGCTATACTCGTTTCATATGGTTGAGTGTAGGGGTACCTCGCCACTCATCATTGGCACTGCTGCCGGGGACTAAGTGTTTGCGCACTAAGTAGGACATAAGAGGATATTACTCACATTGTTGGGAGCTTAACGAACCTTAGGGTTAATCATAAGAAAAAAATTTAAATAACGGTAAAATCAGCACACCGAAATAACAATGTCATCTTCTCACAAGAGCACATCACCTAGGGATAATACAAAAGATAGCCGGCAATCAAGAAAACATAGCCTAAATCAGCCAGTTCCTCAACAATACAAAGTGACATATACTCATCCTAATGAGTATATACCTGATTATACTTTTATTCTCCATCAAGATGAACATATGCACTGGAGAGATTTTTTTGGTAACATAGTGTTACCTCCAGATCGATCAGTCCCTAGCATGCTTCTCCGTGCTTTGGCACAAACTGGCATGACAGAGTTATATGTTGAATACGTTGTAGCAAACTTTGACACAACGGATTATCATCCCACAGATTTACAACATATGAGGGACACAAGGTAGGAGAGCCAACATACACTATCAAAGGGCAAAGGCCTGCACGTCCTTAACGAAACTAGAGATGATGGACCCATTACAACAGGTTCTCTATCAAGAGATGTTCCCCCTCCTAATGATGGTGAGGAGGTTGGGTATTAGAACTTACGATCAACAATACATAACACTAGTTCTGATGCCCTTGAACACCAGTTGTTCATAGAGGAAACAACAACAAAAGACAAGGACGGGCACTTAGATTGTCACCACGATCACGGCCAAAGTAGCCGAAGAGAAGGTAGGAAGCATCACCACAGCGATGGTTCTCCTTCTTCTTCTCCTTCTTCTCATCACTCATCCTCTCCTTCCACATCAAGGCATAATCATGAAGAGCATAATGGAGAGGATAAAAGTAAGAAAAACGAGAGGCCTCGATTGGAAAGTTGAGAGAGAGGACAAGGGCAAAGATGTAGGGAGAGTAGGGAACAATGAAGACATCAGAGGCATCATGAAAGAGATGATCATGACGAGCCCCTACTCGCAACCTGAAGTATGCTTGACATAATGGAGGTAGTTAGAATCCCATCAAGGCATTTAAAGGATAGTTGGATCAGACGCTTAGACATGAACAATATCCCACGATTTGAAGGGGGATACAATGCTGATCCGCAACATCATTTACAAGCGTTCCACGATGCCTACGCCTTGTAGAATATAGAGAACAAGTGGCAGAAGCTTAAGTTGTTTCCCAGGACACTCACCAAGGAAGTAGAGAGCTGGTACCAGTCCTTAGAACTGGAAACCATTAGGAGGTGGAGTATGATGTTAGAACTATTCAACGATAAGTATTAAACGTACTCCAGAGTATCCAATTTGCGTAAGCAGATCCAAGGATGGAAGCAAGGTATTCATGAACCCTTGGATGCTACCATGGCCCAATACTATGCATTTTTACATCGTTGCCTGGGCCATGGATATGCACAGCGGGATCAACTCTGCCACATTGTGGATGGGCTCAGACATGAAACAAGGAGAACCATTGGAACTTATGCCCAAGGGAGACTATCACAACTTAGAGCCCATGAAGTTCATCGATTGTTGGAGCAAGTAGCAAAAGAAGAAGGTGAGCTATGAAAAAGGGAAAGTGCAAAAGAATACAACCGTGATCCCTCTCTTCAAAAGAAGGGAGTGAAATCTTGTGATGAAGAGGATGAGTCACCAATCGAAGAATTGGTGAACAGAAAAACCTTACGGATCCAAAAACTCACAAAAAAATTAGCAGCTAAGGTATACGACGTATGGAGTTCCTTAGACTATAAAATTGAAACTGTCTTAAAAATCGTAGAAGAGTCTAAGGCGGAACAAAGTAGTGACAAAGGTAAAACAAAGTGGAGTGAATTAGGCCCTGCACATAACAAGGGTAAGGGAAAAATCACTAAATCTGATGTGGTTGTGGATTCAGACACAGACGATGATGGTGGATGTGAGATCTGCTACTATGACCATCCTAAGGGATGTTGTCCAATCATCTCACATCTACAGGATTCTGGGGTGTATGCACTTAATCCAAGACTTAATCAACGGCAGACACCCCATAGGATACCTTATCCCCAAGGTAACCTAAGGTAGTTCCAACAACCTTTGACATGTTATCCAAGTGAAACTCCACCACAACCCATCGGACAACATTAGTAGTGGCACTACCCACAGTCATGGGGGATGCCACCACCAACACATCAGTACCCTTACTAGCAACCTGATCCTTATGGTTATTATGTGCAGCAGCTGATTTCTCCAAGTGACTCTATGAGTCACACAACGTCCCATCGTCACTACCAAGTTCGAGAGTACTTCAGAAGGACTCCTTCTCCTCTAAGAGATACTTCATACCCACACCATCCTCCTAATCCATCCGCACTTCTTCCACTAGTAGTAGTTCCCATAACACCTCTTGGTCCAACAATGCAAGGAGAACTTCCTTCTCAATCGCCGCAACGTCATGCTGCGAGAGCTGTAAATATTCAACCTGTTGCTAGTTCTGATAACTGTAAAACGAGAAGACCCTTCTTCAGAACCAAAAGCCTAGACAAACTCTCGCAACAACAAGCGGTTGAGCCCATGTACACTCCTCCACCATCTAACACTTCGAAGCACCCTTTGGTCCAATAGATCTTAACACATACGGTTATGTTAATGCATACCGTAACTGACTGGATCAAGGTAGGCCACCTTCCCAAGAAACTAATTGACCCTGGGAGTCCCTTAATCTACCTTCAAGTCGCTAGAAATAAACCACATAGTGCTCTTCTTAACTTAGGTTCCAAAGTCAACTTAATTTCATGAGAGATGTATCATGCCTAGAACCTACCACATCTCAAGAAGAGCAACATCCAACTAGAGCTGGCAGACCAGTCCATCACCATTTCCTTGGGATTGGTGGAGGAAATCATTACCACTGTGTGTGGTTCGTCTTACCCAGCTAATTTCGTAGTGATTGAAGTGAACAAAAACGAAGGGGACTTCCCAATTATAATGGGAACGGCATGGCTGAGTACAGTAAACGCATGACTTAGGATCCGCGATCTTTCCTTGGAAATTTCTAAGATAAACATTTATGGAAAGATTGAGAAGAGAAAATTTCCATGCATCACATACAGTGATTCATCGGGTGATGACATGGAGGAAATGCCTCCATGCAATAGGTGTGCCCTTGAAACTTTGCAACAAAGATGCCTGTATGTAGCAACTACACAACCAATAGTAGACACACCATGGTTGACAGCTACTAGAAGGAGCAGACAAATATGCATGGAACGAACTGAGGAAACCCATGCCAACAATGAAGGCATAGACACATTGGAATATGAGCGTCGCCAACTTTCATCCCTCAATCTAAGATCATCAATTGGGAGAAGTTGGACACTTTTACAAAATTCAAATAGATGCTCATTATTTCGAATCTCTCCCTTACAACTCAGTCATGGGGGAGATGGCAACCTATGATAACCATATGGGGCCCTTAGTTCTTTTTATTTTTTTTTACACGTTTTTATTTTACATATTTTTTTTACACATTTTTTGTTTTACACGTTTTTGTTTTACATATTTTTTTCTTACACATTTTTGTTTTACAACTTTCTTTAACTTTTCTTATTTTTGTTTTACAACATCGTTATACTTTTCTTGTTTGTGTGTGTGTGTGTGTGTTCCACCCTATAAGTTTATCACCCAATAAGTGTTCAGAATGATGGTATGAACTATTTTCATATTGATTGCTAATGTTTGGTTTTTACCTTTAAGTCACAATGTTGATACTAAGGTATGTTTCTTTTGATATGGCAGGCAATGAGATGACTTCATCCATCCATCCACCAAGTTTCTATGGTTTCTCTCAGCTTAGAAATGTACAGTCCCCTTCAAAATAAGAACCTTTAACGAATTGATGACTGGGCATTTCTCAAACTAAGGAAGGACTCAAGGATTTAAAAGGGTGTGACTTCAAGGGAACTTGATGCATTTGTGTTGGTCGTTCTCTTGGGTGCTTGGATGTTTCTTCTTGAGTTTTCTTGCCGTTTCAATGACACCCAATTATTGGAAGCTGAGACAATAAAAATAATCAAGTCTTTGCATGGTGTGGTTCTCATGCATAAAAACACAAAACAAAAACAAAAAAAAAGAGAAAAAAACAAGAAAACAAAGAAAGTGAGAATTCAAAGCACACCCCTTAGATGAAATAAACTTGGGCTACAAGCACTGGTTATGAAACCAAAGTGTTCTCTCTAACTAAGGCCCTTCTCGCTTCCCATTCTCTCCTTTGTTTCGTTGGAATGGTGGTGACTCTTTGTAGATGCATTCTTGTTGTTCAAGAGGATGGTTCAGCCAAATGTATTGATGCGAAGTCACTAGATGTGGTTGGTTTGAGGCCGGAGTTGGAATGAGACTTGCCAAGTCACATTAATTATAAAACACACAAGGGACTGTACACCACCTTGTCCTTGGGATTCCATTCGATCTTCTTCTCTCCATCTTTCTTTCCATTGTTCACCTCATTTCCAGTTGTATCATTAGTGTATATATTTTGGTTGAGGCATTGTTTTCTTTTTGGTAGATTCTTGTGGTTAAGAATTTAACTCTTGCTCCAAATGACATTCCTAGCACCTACGGACTCTTTGAATGTGGGTTTGTCAAGGCATTAAGGGCATGAGCCTTCTTTAGGGAGGACCCACTAACATTCCTATTTGGAGCATCCGTTAACTTTTTTTCCCTAACATTTTTGTAATTAATTTTATTTTGATTCATTACCATCTTGACATCCATTTCATCGATGCTATAGTTGTCCCTTTTTAGGGGGGGTTCTTACTCCTTTCCTTTATCCATTCTAACGCTACCGGAGGTTCACAATTAGTCATGGGGGTATGGGGCCCAGTTTTTTTCGATTTTCTCCTAGCCCTGAATTTTTTGATTTTCTTCCTAACCCCTACACCTTCGATAGTCATCATTAACATATCTCCAGATCCATATTAGCCATACCACAACCTAGCCAATGGACTTACATCGTAGCAAGGTATCAACTACATTGAAATTCATTTACCCGTGCTAATATAAGATTGTGTTGTGTGTGCATATGGCAATCATGCAACAAAAGATGGGATCTGGAAGCAAACACTTGGAATGGAGCAGTGCTGGAAGTAGCTATGCAAGGAGCAAGATTGATGGTGTGCTTACCGATGGACAACGAAAGGCGCAATCTTGGCGTTGGCAGTAGCAACACTTCTTTCTCTCTCTCTTTCTCAGCTACCAACTAAGGCTTGATGTCATTGTAATAAGGTGTTCACCCTTGTTGTCATGAACACCAATTTTGTCAAGTCTTGTAATGATGATCCGTTCACATGTCATCTCATTAGTTCCATTCCCCTCAATAATTCCATACCTTCCCAATATTTTGTAAAGAACTTGAGGATGAGTTTTCATTCAGTCATGGGGGTATGATGAGACGTGATTCGCATGAGCTGTGATATCGCATACGCGATATCGCGTTGTCCCCTGCGATATCGCGGTCCACTTCCATATCTATAAATAAGAGGCGGCACTCCCCTTATTTCCCATCCTGGTTTAGAAGTAGGGAAACTTTGGTAGTTTGATCACTCCAGAGATAGATTATTTTCCATGTGCTCGTAGTAGGAGTCCTAAAGTGAATGGATCTTTATTTGAGCAACATTGTACCTGAACACAAGTTGTGTACGGCAATAAAGACAAACTTCCTGGATAAACCTTGCAGTGCATGGAATAGGATTTTATTTATTATTTTCTCTCTCACCCTTAAACTCCTAGAATGCGGTATGAGTACGACTTGATTACGAGCATCTAAGGATGTGTACCGTTAGTTAAGGAATCAACTGCTCATCGCACTTAGGCTAGATAGATTCTCTCAACCCTTTCCTCCTAGTTAAGTGCCTCAATATGACCACTTCGAGCACATGTGTTACGCGTGGTGATCCTAGTGACAATTAGTATTTGGTAGCCACGGTTGCATCGGTTCAGGGTGTGTACAGTAAGCAGGAACAAATGCTGACACTAGGTAATTTAGATTTAGTTATTAGTTAGAGTTAGTTAGTTTCTCAACCCTTCACTCTATTAGCATATGAGAAAAACATAAAAACATATAAAAATCATATACCTCAGACTTACTTAACCATACACCGTGATAACTACAAGTAAGTCCGGGAAGACAACGAATGGTTAACCTTAAGTTTTCCATGAGGCATGTAGGCATTTAGTCTGCGGAGTTCGACCGAATCGCACGTGCTATGCTCGTTTCGTATGGTTGAGTGTAGGGGTACCTCGCCACTCATGAGGGTCCTAAGAGAAAGAATAGAATTAGACTTGCCTTCAATTAAACGAGTGGTAGTGGAATGATATTAGCAATAGCATTATATTTATTTGAAAATGGATTCCTATAGTTTTTTTATATAAAATACAAAAATGTTGAAGTCAATTTACTAGCTAGATTCTATTCTCATAAACCAATGACTTAGAATCTTATTTAGAATATGCTAGTACCTAAGCGATGTATTCAATCCCCTTTGACCTTGCCCAATAAAGACTTCCCATTGCTGTAGAGTAATATTAAATGGATAAACCACCTACTCTTACTCTTCCCCTCCATCCTACAAAAAGACTTATGGGGGAACCTTCTTCCATGAACCATTGTTAGTTCTCATCTCTCTAATGCATCTAGGGAATTCAAGAATCATTCCTTCATTTCATAGAAAGATCATTCTCCAAAGGGATTATTATAGTAATATTCTCATAAAGGTTTCTCTTTCATCCCTAGAGTAATGAATGAAGAAGCTAATTAACTTGCTTAGCTAGCATCAACAAAGAGAATACTGACTTGAAGACAAACTCAAGCCAATGCAATTTGGATTTCTCAAAGGAGTGCTCTATATCTATAGAAGGGGGCTTTTGATGACCTTTCCTTAAGTTAAAATAAGACGTCCTAATAGAGAATAGGCCCTTAAAGATTATGGCAGAAGTATAGGAAACATAGGATTAGTTCTTCTATATATGAATTCATGATCACTAAGATCAGTAGGAAGGATGGTTCTAGGTCAACAAAAACTACTTAAACATTGAGATAGCAGACTTGAGGTTTAAAGATTCTTGACTAAAAGGAAAGGAAGTTTTTGGAAAGATAAATCCAATTTCTAGTTAGAACAAGGCTATGGGAACAATCACCATGGATAAAGAATAATCCTTATCAATGGAGTGGCTTTCACTCCTTTCCTTCTCTTCTAATGAAAGTGCTTTCTGAACAATGTTAAAATGGGGCAAGCTTCTTTTGTGAAGTTGAAGCAAGTACTAGTTTAACTTTATTCATAGATCAAGGGGATGTGACAAGTAGGACCATTGCATTATCATCTTTGTTGCTTGAGAAGCTAAAACCTCCTTCTCTTCTTGGCTTGTATTCGATTATAAGTAGGCTATGGAGTATAGTAGTTGAGAACGTAGGCCTAAAGTCCATCTATTCCTCCCATCTACTACCATGCTTTTTCCTTTATCAAGTCTAGGAAGAAGAGCAAGGTGTGAGCATGAGAGGATGGGTTTACTTTCCTGGTGGACAAAGATTGCCCTATGGCTTAGTCATAGGTTTGGCCTTTTCCTAATTTCCCTAGGGCTTTTCCTAAGTCCCATAGTCATCCTATCTATTCATTCCATCTAATAAGTGTTGGAATCTTTCAAAGCTTTCCCTTACGTAAGCATTTTATTTCGTCTTAGTGTCTTAGCCAACCCCATCACAACAAGGATAGAATTCATCTCAAACCTTTCATCCTATTCTTCTTTCTTTGTATAGTTTCCTATATATCTTTTTAGTGTTGTAAGCCTTAGTTTTCAATCCTCCCACGTTTAGAAAATGTCTTCTGTAATTAATTATTGTTCTAGCATGTGAGAGAGAAGGAAGAAGAAGACTAAGTGCCAGTGAGGAAGGTTATGTGTATGTAGTTGTAGGACCATTCACTCTCCTTTCTTTGAAGTCAGAGAAGAGGATGTGCAGTGCGAATTTACCAATGAGAGATTCCCCACGACTACTAAGGTTACAAAAAATGTTTCTGTGAAACAAAAATGTGCACAATGGTAATGAGCAAAGTGAGTTACCTCATGAAAGAAGAATTGACCAATGGGAGATTCCCTACTAAAGCAAGGAACAAGTCCCCAAGTTACCCCAATTACATTGGTGTCCTAATCCCTGATGGCCCAAGGACCTCTGATTGGTTTAGATTTATCCTACCTTGGTTTAGTTCCTTCAAGGCTACTTTCATTGCTTGCTTCATACATACAAGGTAGTTTTAGCCACCCCACTAGGCAATAGGAAATCCCCTTATCAACCAATTTATCTACAATGTTTTGTCATGCATGCAATGATGGAAGTATAGAAGCACATTTCCTTCATCCTCAATGTGCATCCACAACATACTCGAGTGCTTGAAATGCCATTTAGTTGAAGGAACTAGACTTCATTATTAGACGGATAAAAATAGGATCCTTGATTTGGTATATCATTCCCTCTAACAAGGTAAACAAGAGTCCTAGAATCAGGAGTAATAGATTAATCCCTTTCTTTCTCATAGTCACTTCAGTTGTGGCTTTCTTTATCGAACTATATCTAGAAGTTGAAAACTTAAATCCTAGTTTGAAAGAAGAAGAAAGGGATTGGCTTTCATTGGGATAACTCACTATGTTTGTTAAGTTTCCCACCCAAGGTAACTCACTTTGTTCATTCTCCATTTTCCCCTCAAACTTCAAACTTACTATAACCACTAACCACATAAGACAGTGTTCATGTTTCCATGGTGTGAGGCCTTAATGAATGAGCATGAGGGGAAGATCATTTTTAATCTATATCTATCTTTGGTTGTTATCCAACCACCTACTTAGACCTCCTTAGTTAACACTTCAAAATTGTATACATAATCCTTTTACTAGTTATAACAATAGACTAGGTTAGAGGGGAACTATCCTTAGAGACAATTCCCTAAAGTGCTTGATTGGGAGCGACAATGACCTATGATGACTAACTTATGCGACAATGATCCAAATTAGATGCCTTTATGCCACCACAACCTAAAACTTAATAATCATATACTACTAGTGTTTTGGCAAATCTCGTTATTCCCTGAAATCTTAAAAGAGGAACTCAAAAATAATATATAACAAGGTTTATGTGATAGTGACCTAAAACAACTACTAAATCCTAAATTACTAAGCCAAGAGAATGGGACAGCTCTACGAGGGATAGAATTCTATAGGCTTAGTTGGGAATGGAGCATTAGTGACCTAATTAAATAGGGAATAGGGATGGAAAACTAAACACATAAGGTTACATTAAGTGAAATCGAAGAATGAGAACATACAAGGGCCACATCAGACAAGGGCACTTCCCTAACATTTAAGGACTTATGCTTAGTTAAGACTACCTTTATTTTATTAACCACTTTATTAAGTAGTAGGGAAATTCATTTTTCATAACCAAGAGAAGTCAGCTAGCTGAATGAGTCTATATAGTATAAAGATCTTTTTTCAATGAAAATGATCATGGATTAACTTACTCTTTATCTTATTCGAACTTTATTCCTTGATTCGATAGCATCCACTCTTCAGCTATCTCCTCAGAAGCCATGAAAACTTTCTATAAGATTGCTTTCAATTGTATTGGTACTGGATTTACCTATTCTTCATTCGTACATGGTATTATGTAAAAGTAGATTATATGATACAAAAAGGCAATGAAGATTGTTTCTTGTACATCTTCAAGCTTGAAGGTTCAAATTCGATGATTGAAATGTACTTAAGCAGGCCCATCTCCTATGCTACCATCTACCTTCTCTTATGAAATTGAAAGTTTTATAGATAATTTGAAATCCTACTACTATTTTTCCCCTTACCTAGCTTGCTTGCATGGAATGAATGGGCTTGCTAATTGGCTTACCTACACCTACTTGAACTAGAAAGCAAAAAGTAGAGATGTCATACTCTTCTTTCATGCACTATGCTTAAGAGATAGAATTCAAACTCAAAAAGAAAGACTCAAACCCTTCTTCAAAGTAGGCATAAGATCATCTTAATTTTTGGTATCCAAGCAAGTGAAGAGTAGCATCTCTCCTAGCTCCAAATTGCACATTGGCAAACTAACATTGAGGAAAAGAGTGAAACAGTTTAATTGTCTGATAAGATTTTCTTCTACTACTTCTTTCCTTCAGTTGATATAGCATTAGGCTAATGGTACTACTCCACTTGCATTACCTAGATAGAGTTCAAGTTTACCCAACAAGGAAAGACCCTCTTTATTAGTTAGGTAGCACACACTGTATGCCCCTATTGGAAAGTTGGCCATTTCCCCATGGACCAAACCCTCCTTTGGTTGGGGGATGTGGGTGAGAATATGTTGTGGGAGTAATTGCATCTACCTTACCAAGTTACACAAACTAATGCAAGTAAGTGATCCCTGCAAAGCTCGGTAGTGGAGCCTAGAATGACCACTTTCTTAACTTCTAGGTACTCAATTCCTACAAAGTACACTAAGCTTTCCCTTATATAGATTGGTCGATCAATGGTAGTAGTGAGACATGCCCTACACTGAGAAATTCGACTTACTCAACTCAATAGAACTTCCTTCCTTATGCTAGCACCATTCTCACTTTGATGAATTTGCTGTTGTTCTTGCCTTGGATACTGGAAAAAGAAAAAAATACATCCCTTACTCAGGGATCAAAAACTCTATCAAACTACACTCTCATGATAGACTGTCAAGCTTCACTCTCATGATAGACTTTTCTCTACATGATACCTTCTTTGTCTATGAGGAAGGAATCTTTCTCTATTTAAGTTGAATTACACACCTAACACTTTCTATTCTAGATATATATGGATTGTGAACAATGACAAAATAGTTGGTGTGCTTTCTTTCTTGTTGGCTATTAAGGAAAGACTCCTCTTCTATTGTCCTTTGATGAAGAGGAACAAATCTTATGAAAATGCAGATAGGAACAGAAAGGCTATATTTACACCTTTCATATTTGATAATAATTTCTATCAATTGATATTTGGATCAAAAATTTAAAATTAAAGAGGTGAATTAGGTTCTACCACTATCAAGATATATTTCATGGTGGGCACAAGGAGGAGGACTATTGATGAAAAGATGTTGGTAAGCTTGATTTTGAACCTAGTCTATTTGCTAGTCCCCATAGAAATAATGAAACTAAGAGAAAAGTAGATTCAGATGAGTCATTTCAAGACTATGAGCTATCCTTCTTAAAAGAAATTTAGTTAGGTGAAGAACCTCTATTCCATGAATCAATAAAGCAAACATTGATATCATATTCTCATGAAATGTTGTTGTAGCAGCAATGAATGAGCAAGTAAGTGCTTTATGCGTAACTTCACAAACTTACGATGAAGCACATCTAAGAAAGACCAATGTCCATCGTTTAGGAAAACAACCATAGCTTAAACCAAAAATGTCAAGAGAAACTTGCCATAGATCTATTCTTCTTGCAAGACTAGGATGGCTTAGTAAACAACAATCATACAAACCCTTCAGTGATTTCTTTCCTTAGTAGTTGCAAACTGTTACATTCTATGATCGTCGTTGTAACTAAACATCTACAATCTTCATTGGCATATTCATGTCATCTTGTATGTTGAACATCTAATTATCATCATTTAGTCACACTCAAACCAATGTAGAGCTTACTTAGCACTATTTAATCCAAAACATTAAACAGATTTACATCCAAATCCACTAGTTCTTTTCCTTAAGCCCACACACCCACACCTTTAGCACTATCATATTCTATTGTACAAAAATCTAGCATTAAAAAGCCTAGTGTTGGTGTTAACTATGGGCTGAAGGCCAAATTCATTCTTCATCATGGAGGATCATGTCATAGTTAGGCATGGATCCGGTTCATCCATGGGATAGCCATGTGATTACCAGTTCAGATACTCATTTGACAAGGTCTCCAAATAGCTACTTATGTATGTAACTCACTCACTTTCCTTTTCTTCCCAAAATAATAACCCATGCCATCATATTAGAACTGGAAAGGAATCTAAATAAGGAAGCTTGTAAAATGTTACATCCAAAAATAGAACTATACAGAGCCCTTTCAAATGACATTATTATAATAATTAATGACCTATAATGGAGTTTACTATTAGTATTAGTAGTCTCATCTCCTATTATTTGTATAGGTATAGCCCAACCATACCATGTAAATCATGGCGAAAATCTATCTTTTATTTTTAAGCCCTTCTAGAAGAAAGAAAAGATCTTGAAAAGAGTATTCACCTCGTGCAACCTATGCTCTTCCCTTGTATTCATCTATTTCATCATTTTGATCAATCGTCATGGAATGGAATAGATTAGGAATTAGATAATCTTAGATGAGGAAGAGCAAAGCAACTCAACCTGTATGGTTGGTAGAACGAATCCAATTCAAATGGATGAGAAGGTTTATAACTTGGCTAGACCATACTCCCTTGTATGCTCTTGATATTTCTTGGGCCTATTTTACAACTCTTTATTACCTATTTAAATAAGCATTTCTGTGACACATGCACCCCATTTCTAAACCCCTCCATCACACTTTTGGGTAAGTTCCTTCTTAGGCATAGCCCACTACACATTTACCTAAAATCTAGAGGAAAATAGGATTTGCCTAAGAAGGTTCCTAGTTTTAGTGGGGACCTTGTGCCTGATTTCACCCTTATTTTGTCACTTTCACCTTCATAGTAATTATTTTCAATTCAATAAACAACTTATGGAGGCTCAATGAAGACTTTGATAGGTACAGTGTTGGTTCAATTTTGTTACAAGTCCATTGTGGGTGAAGGTGTTAGCCACCAATTTGATATATATATTTCATTGTTACTTGTTGGATCACCTCAATGCTTCCTCTGGTTTTCCTACCTCTTCTAGGGGGTGTAGTGCATGACATTTCACTCTTACGTTGAATGAGATTTAGCTTGTCGAGCCAGTGACAGAGGATATTCCTTGGGATTTCCTTTATGGGCACATTACTATCAAAATGTCTAGATTAAAAATGTCTAGATCTCATATTTGAGTGTGCTATTGTGCATAGTGTTTTACTCTATATTTACCTAGATAAGAGCTATGTATCAAAATTTATAGTATATAATACGATTGTTTCTTTCCTTCATATTAGATACATTTGTATAAACTATTTAAGATAGTTACCCTTAGAAGGCTTGACATGGGATCTGAATTTGAAAGATCTAAACCTTTGCCTATGCCATGGAAGGAAGGGGAACAATGCCATGCTTTAGCCCTACCTCCCTCGTACCCATAGAAGCAAGAGTTACTAGCCTCATAGGGACCACCCATCGAGGCACACCTCACTTCTCTATGGACAACAAACATAACAAAAAGGAAGTACAAAAACATAATAAGAAGGTCAATTTAAATTATACTACATAACAAGATTGTAGTTATCAACATAACCAAATTGGCTGTGATCAACATAACAACAGTTAAAAACATCATGAAATTTTTAGTAAACAACATCACAAAATAACTTGAAAGTGAAAAACATAACATAAATAATTAAAGTACAAAACAATCAATTGAAGGTAGGCTAATACTTGCATAAATAGATGTAACGTTAATGAGTGTCCTACACACCAAACTATCTATGCCAACCTTGAGGAATGACCTCAGGGATTCATGAGCTATTTGAGGATTTGTTAAGTAACAATGGAACATCTCAATTTACTATAGGGTATTTACCCCTTATGCTACATAGAATGTAGAACCTTTCTTACCTTCAAGGAGTGGCCAGTACTAAGGTTGTAAGTACAAGCCTTAGCTGGGGCTCATAGTCAAGAATTTATGGATACCCTTGGGAACGTTTCCATGTGAAGATGGGAGCAGAAGGAGGGACACACTTTACAATTTAGTGGCTAACTCTCTATGTAATTTCAACAACTATTAGGTCTATTTTGAAGGTTACATGTTTGAAGGACTAGTGGAGGCATTAGCAACCATGGTTTCGTGTGTAATTACTTATTGAAAAGTGATAAAATGTGTATGAGCATTTGTATACATACTTGGAAGTGGATATGAAAGGTTTATACATGATTTATTGTGCTATTTGTAACACAGCCATATAAATTACTAAACCTAAAGATAGGGGGACATGATGAAGGAAGCATAATTGCCAACAAAGTTCCTATGCTTGAAAACATCAGCTACGTGGGACACAAAGAACAAAGCTTAGTTCCCAATGGAGTTTACTCACTTGAACAAGGTGGCATCCCATCTCCATTATCTCCATTTCTACAATATAGTGAATAGGTTTTGCACATAGTGATTAAAGCATAGTTGCCAAGGCACCTTGAGTAGTTACCAGATATTGGCTTATACATACATGAAAACAATTATTTTGCTATTATATACGAATGACATTACATAAAGAATAACATATAGCTGGAAACTTGATATAACCAAATTAGGAAAAGAATCAATTTATATATTATTAATACTCATGACATAACGTGAAAAAAAATTAGAAGATTACTATAACTATACTATTATATACATGAAAACGATATACATGAAAAATACTTTGGTGGGGGAAACAATTAACTAGCAAAGTGAAATACAAAATTAATTAATTTTTTTATTCATGAAAATGGAATCTCATAAGGATTCTAAATGTTAAAACTTGGATTGGTTAGTTTTAGAGTAGGTTATGTTGTAAGTCTCAACTTTCACCTTGGTTTATGAGGACACATGAGTTTGAACACACCACAAGGACACATCCAAACTTTCAAGGACACTTAAGAGATAGGTTTTCAAAGTGTTTTTCATATTTTATTAAGATTAAGATACTTACGAGACCCCATCCCTTTCATACATCAACATTATCAAACCTAGCACGGATGATACAAGAGACACCATTTCTTGCCAATTTAGCCTATTAGGTGTCATAGGCTTCAGACAATGTTGGGGGTTACCTGAAAGGTCCACTATAGATGCATGCTAATGATGCCGCTAGTTAGGACTATCCACATTTAGAATGAAATTAGAGCATGTCGACTGAACATGGTGTTAGTAGGTAGTAGTCATGATATGGTCTTTATGCTCATAGGTGCATAGGTCATTACAATAAGGTTAGGGAGTATGTATAAGGCTCAATGAATAGGAGCCCACACTACTAGGAGATTCCATGAATCAAAGCATAGAAGAGTGAGCTAGGGGAAGGCTTTAGCCTCTAACAAGGGAAAGATTCGAAGGTCCTCATGCAAGCATTATCCACATCATTTAGCCTCTATCAAGATCCTCATGCAAGCATTACACATGTAAAAAGTAAGTTACTACTAGTTCATCAACAACATAGCCTAGTCACCAAGGTCATTAGGACACAACATTGTGGGCAACACTATAGCTACAAGAATAGTTGGTATACGACTTTATCATGTTATGAGAGAGTAGCTTGGTTGATTGAGGCCTAGTCTTATGGGTCCACTGGTGACAGAAGGACACTAACATTAGTAACCTTTCATGTGCAATTGCTGCACACATGATTCCATGTGTGAGAGTGGTTGTATACGTACTATCAAGTAAGTAAGAAATCGTAACTCATTGCGTCTTCCTACATACCAAGAGCTACAAGAGAAAGTAGATAGAGTATGTGTGAGCATTCAACTAAGTCAAGCTAAATATAAGGTGTGAATGCATAAATTAATTAGCTTCATGAAGGTTGCTATGAAGAATTGCTAGAACAAGTTGCTTTTCCTATTAACAACTAGTAAAGAAGTTATGCTACTATTGTGCATTATGAAAGTATGCAAGTAATCTAAATAAATCTGCCGCCTTACTTCTTCCCCAATTTGTCTTCAAGTATCTACAACATATAAATTTTTTAAGGATTATGTGTTCATCAAGTTAATTACTTATTCTAATTTCTTCTAAAAAATATGCTTTTGGTGAGTTTCCTTTCTAAATCTAAGATATATGTTCTATTAAGTAGGAATGTTCTTTATATTATAACTTCATTTAATAGGCATCATCGATTATAGCGCCCCCCCCCCCCCCCCCCCCCCCCCCCCCCCCCCCCC
>MNCI01014546.1:649921-699139 GCA_015680685.1 Gnetum montanum
AGGTAGTATATCTCTCATAACAACAAAGTGTTACTACCCCTACAGATGGAGATGACTCCTTGTTCTCATTTTTTGCTAATGCTTCAATAAGCTATTGAAGATGGTCAAAGGCCAATGATTATCAGAGGCCTAAATGTGCTCATGGAAAATTACGTTCTAAAATATTGGTAGGCATCAACTTCCCTCACCCTCTATTTAACCAAGGATGCAACATCTAGAGGGTGAAATGTCCTTCAGCTTAGTCTCATTAAAAACCCACAAAAGGGTCTTGTTATATAACCTGCTATTGCTTGGTAAAGGATCTATGCAAGTCTCATCCTATTGGGCTTGTGTAAGAGGTCAAGTTCAAGAAGTGCAACTAGCTAATTAATCACCCAAGTGGCCTTTTCCCACAAGTGTCTAACAGTGTGTCAAGCTCTTAGCTCAAAATGGTCCCATCACCCATTCTATAGTGGTCATTTTTCTATGGTCGTACCCCCATCCATGGTACAACCCTAAGCCTAAAGGATCTCAAGGGATTTGTGCAAGCATTTGATGGTCTTACTACCCATTGAATCCTCGAGGTGCACCTAAGTAACCCATCCCACTTCTCCTAGTAGTTCCCAATGTAAAGGTCTAGCTTTCCTTGAAAGGTGTAAACAGTTTGGTGTCTAGGATAGCCACCTACACTAATAACTTGAAAATTCAATAGTTGTTACCTTTGGGTTGAAGCAAGGGGTGCCCCCATGGGTAGTTCTCAAAGGAAAAGCATAAACCTTTCCCTTTGTAGAGACGACAAAAGTAGAGAAATGACTTAGTCATTTTCCCTCCTTCTATGGCATTGGCCAAGGTTTGAAACCCTAATTCCAGATCCTTGGTTGTGTAATCTTCTTAGGTAAAAAAGGGAAGACCAAAGTGGATCATCCTCCCTTATGTGGCACAGGCATTATGCTGGGTAAACTTCCCAAGTCAAAAATCATATCACATAGGGTGCAACTCCCATTTTCCAAGATCAATTAGGCAAATAATATTTTTTTGAGGAAGCAGTGTTATGGGGAACCATCTATTTACAATATACAAAATTTAGATCTATTTTTGCATAAGTGATGCTTTCTACCCCTAGGGAAAGAAAAATTCCTTTTTGAACCTGACAATACTTCTCAACAAACTTTGGGAAAGAGCCCTTTCCAAATTATCATATAATAGGGGATTGATCTCCCTTCCAAGTCAAAGACCAAATTACGAGAAAGAACAACTAACAAATGAACATTAATGCCAATGTAGGAATACTAGCTAGTTAAGAGACAAAGTTGAATACATTATTATACACTACACTACTCTCTCTGCCCCAACTCAATCTAGTTAGGATTATGACCAACAGTTAGGCAGCCTTTAGCAAGCTACAAGTAGCATACTTACCTACTCTTATTTGAACTACCAAAATTTACCTTAATCTATCTATCTAACCATCCTTCTATCTAGTTCTCCCTCTACCTAGCTACCTAGCCTACTACTCGAATTCACTCACACATCCCTCCTATCCATTCATAGTAGGCTAGATACCCCAATTTTTGTACTATCCAGTCAACTAACTAGTTATTTTTGTGATGTTACCAAAATGTAATTGAGCTGTATCAACACCTAGGAAGATGTTACCTGTGTAGGTTTCAAGTGGTACCTAGTTGACAAATACAATACACTACAAAGATTCACACATGGCTAGCTAGGATAGGGTATAGAAAGGAAAGTGAAAGTAAGAGAGGGTGAAATGGGAATTAACTTTATGGAGATTCCATGCATGAGCAGGGAATGAGTCCCCAAGCTACCCTATGAAACAAAAATTGACCAATGGGAGATTCCCCACTAACATGGGGAATGAGTCCTTGAGTTACCCCAAATTACTTCTAGACTTTGAACTACAAGTAGACCTTTAAGCCTTCTCAAGTAAAATTACTCTAGAATCTTTAAGTGAAGGGTTAGTTGCCTTATTGGCAGGGTTATAGGATTCTCAATGGTTTGCTTATCGCCTTATTCTATCCTAGTGGAACTAGTTGAAAATTATCTCACTAGGGATTTGTTATAAAGACTGGGCTAAGGGTATAATTGGAAGATCCACCCAAAAGCTGCTAGTTAGTAGCCATTCAATGGAAGTGTAGAGAGTCCCAAGCTTTTAATACAAAATATTTTTCAACTACGCTCTCAAAAAAGAGTTTTCGACCTACCATCATTGGGATGGATCAAGTCAAGGGTAGTTCCATGTAAGTAAGGTATTTGGGTAAAGTGAGCTAATGGGGCATAGCTACACTTCAACATGAATCAAAGTTCAACCTAAAAGAGCTAGTCCTCACCTAAATTATAGACAAGATATTGAAGGCTAGCTATTCATTTCCATAGGATGATCAACAAGTGGCCCCTCATTTCTGTTTGAAATATAGGAGGATTCCTATTGGATTTATGGGAGAACATGTAACATGGGTTGTCAACCCTCTTAGAGTTCAGTACCATGGGAATGTGACTAGGAGTCACATTTAGTTAGATTGGGTAACTCTATCTATAGTTTCCACCTTTCCCATTTCGTCAACCAACAAGAGTGCCCCTTGGTCATTAGTAAACAAGGAAAGTAGCACTAACCAGCTCATAGCAGAGGGCATGAAGTGGGAATTGATCAATGGGAGATTCCCCATGACTTTGGCTAAGTAGGAATGAATGATTTTAGTGAGTTCCCCTGCATTAGTCGGGAACAAGTCCCCGAGTTACACCAAAGACCACATAGAAAGAAGATAGGTGTATACCTCTGTACATAGCATCTAGTAAGAATGTTATGTACCACAACTATCATATGAAACCTCTCTAGAGGAAATAACATCTTAAATTTCTATGCCAACTAGGTCAAAACCAAAGTAAAGTGCAGCACAAAAATAATAAAGTAATCCTTTACCTAGTCAATTGGTCAGTCTGTCTACAATTATCAAGTTATTAGGGAAGAAGCAAGGAACACAGTAAGGGATGAAAAAAGAGTCTTTACCTATAGTGCACCTATTTCTTCTTGTAAGTGAAAATGCTATTGCTCTAATAAGCAAATTACCAAAAAAATATCCGTCCATTTGAGTAGAATCCATTCCTAGTGATGGTCATTATGGTCGAATCATAACCACTTCCTAATAAGATGAACACCTTTCCAGACTACCAATACCAGATTGGATCAAACTGCAATCAGATTGGGTGCCTCATCTATCTTTTGTCTACTCTAATTAGCCTATTCATTATACCATTATTGTCATCATTTGTGACACCCCATCCACAAATGGCTTAGAGGATTCAAGGTTTATGCCCATTGCCACCATTAGAGAAAAACACTTCGATAGTATCACACCTTAGTTGTTATTTGCTGGGAAAGCACCTTCATTCTCGATACAGTACATTCCCATTCTACTCAAACTCATTATACTACATAATAAAAGAAATCTTCCATCTTCCAAATAATATTGATGGGACAATGATCCAACCATTGATCCATGGCTAGGAACTAACCATTAGAAATCATTAGCTAATAAGCCAACAACACCCACATGAATTTCTTCTTGTGGGCAGTAACCCTTAGATCCTTCGTATCAAGAGATAGTCAAGATTTGAAGATTTTCAATAAACAAGAACACATCCATGTCATACGATATCAACAATAGAACATTACAAGAAGTGAGTTCTTTGAATGAGCGCACAATGCACAAGTTAGTCTCTCACTTGTCAGTGACTGACTCCACTTTGTTTAAGATTTGAGGAATGGGTGCACTGCATGTATATAGTCCCTTGACTAAAGGTTCCTTAGTGAGGGACTAACTTTTTCCTCAAGGATTCACTATACCTATCCAACTATAACTAATCACGCCTCTTGAAGCTATCACCACTAGATTGCGCATCACTTACACTTCGGTCTAGTATCTCATCCCAACACCTCACCACATTCAGCAATACCTTTTCTAAATACACTAGTAGAATAAATAAAGAATTTATTATTAGTGATTGTGATGGTAATGCTAGTGACCTTCTTGGGGCTTTTTCCGATAAGCTACCTTGAAAGCTATAGTGCTCATTTGCTATAGAAATCTAATCATCTCATCTTTTTGATAATATCTTTGTTGTGCTCATTTTGATGGCCACCATAATCATTAATTTGATCTATCTACATTAGTTAGTGCCGATAGTAGCACGAGCCCACTTTCCATTGTGGACCTTAGGGTTTCACCTTCCTTGTTCAATGTTTTAATGTGTCATACGAGTGGAGTTGACACTCTCCCTCAGCAAGGGAAGGCATTCCTCTACCCCACACTCCTATATTTTGACTCACACTCTTATTCTTCAAATGCTATCATTTCTGTAGGGCTTACATCTACTCAAAGGAGATGTCGAATACCCAAGGGACCCCAAGGGGGTGCCTTGCCTTTGGTGGGATAACTCACTTCATTCATTCCCCATCCCAAGGGAACCCTCACCATATATTTCCAACACCATCCTCCTACAACCCGGTTAGCTATGTGAACTTTCCCCTTTTGTGGGTATCTATCTTTCATCCACCTTGTTAAGTAAAGAAACTACATTTGAACTAGGCATAACACATCTTCCTTTCCTTCACACATAAAAAGGTATTTTATTTACCTACTCTTCTCAAAATGCCTTGCCACATAGTGAGTTAGTTCAAGTACATCCTTAAAAAAGAGTTCTGATGATTGCTCTCAGTAAAAGGTCCATAAATACCTAGTGGTCTAATTGGGCAATGATCTACTGAGTAACGGCTCATGCGCCATCCATCAGCACCATCGATAGTAGAAAAATAAACCCACATATTTTTTGCATTTGTATCATGCACATTGCAAATAGTAATAGTCTTTATGCTAACATTAGAGTCCATAGAATGTCTTGTATGCAAGCAATCCCTTTGGGCCCATGGGGCCAACACCAATTACACCGCATGGAATGTCAGTTGAAGAATGGAAGGTTATAGCAACAATGCCAGTGTAATTGGAGCATGCAGATCTTAAGTAAATCCATGTAGTGCACCATTCTACATTTTTCTCATTCCCAAGCATTAAACTACTTGTTGTTTCTCTTTCTAGCAGGGTAGGGAAGCTGGGCAGTGACTTGGTATCCCAAGGGTGCATAGGATATAGAATTTACCTATTAATAGATCGATCTGATTCCATTGCATTGAGTAATGAAAGTAGCCACTATGAAATGTTGAACAGGTACAACTTCTAGCTATGACGACACAATGGGCTATTCCATTAACTTACTATCTCATGTGGGTAGAAAAGCAAATGTTTCCTCTAGGGTGGACATCTTGTTTATGGTTTGGCCTTGACTTGTTATTCACCATTTTTTGTTGGTTGATTCATGTCCCCAAACCATTCACAAGTTCTTAGTACCATGTCCCAATTGATAATGTTTCCACATTGGCTCTAGTATCAAAAAAGGTTTTTTTTGGGTAAAGCACCATGAAACCCACCTGAATAAATCATAGGCAACCACCACAACCATAACATACCGATCTCTTCGCCTACTCTTAGGCCTTTATTATTGAAAGCAGCCCTTCCAGAGTAAGAGCCTAATTCATAGCTACTTCTTTGTTTCTACAAAATCAAATCGTTTGTGATTTTCTTAAGTTATCAAAACTAGGAAGATGAAATAACCAAAAATAGGATAACATAGGTTATAATAAGCTCATTCAAAGAATGAGTGCATGGTCATTCTTGCTCTAGTTGTCACCCACATTCTATTGCTCAGACCATGAGCAATTCAACACCACTGATACAAACTTGCCTGCTTCTGAGTTTGACCAAGTGGGAAAACTTTCTCACCCCAACCAAGAGTAGCTTGGCACCTCTGCTATTATCTCGATTATTCTTCTATGCATGAAGTGTCAAGCAATAACCTGGATCCTTCGAATATGGATGAGAATCTTGTTAGGCCGAGACAAAGATAACAAACCCTTCATTTAAAGACCTATCGTGCAGGATTGTAGAGCTAGAAGGTTTGATCCAAAACTCTATTCTATCTTATATTTGATACATCCATGCTACATTACATTACCATGTTTCAGTAAGCTTTTCATTAACATTCCTTACTTCTTTCATGTTGGTACCTCCCTCAGATTTTTGACCTTGATTTAAGATGCATGGCTGAACAACTAGAATAGCCAGATATTCTATAACCCACAATGCCTAATTTCTCTATGTGTATGGGTTTTGGAATCGCATACACTCTACATTAAGAACAATAAGTCCTAAACGTACGTAACAAGCCAACAAAAAATTTCTTTTGTTGCATAAGCTACTTTTTCTTTTATTATTCAGTCTAGAAAAAATGAGGCAATGTTAGTAGCTATTTTTCTTGAGATAAAATGACCCAACAGAGGTCAATTTCGGTTTGGAAATTCTATTGTACCGAGGAGATATGTTGTTTATGGCTACTTTCTCCTAATGATGCTTGACATATGTCGATCTTGTTTCTCTATCCCGTATGGGACTTATAGCTAGCTAGTATGTATGACCAGTTGGTCAACAGGTTATATGATCTCTTTGCGAGGTTTGCCTCATGAGGTAGTCACTTAAGAGAATGAATGAGTGGTCCAAGAATGAATTTTTCCATATGGGTTCTTGAATAAGTGGAAAAGATATCTCATTTGCATGGCATCGATCACATATCCTACTAGCATGCCTGCATAACTAGCCTTTTCTACCTACCCTAAAATGACCAACCTTTTTTCCAAAACTTGCTATCCTATTGCCCTTGCTCTCACCACCTAATTTGACTCTACCACCAAAGCAAACATTTTCCACTTCATTCTCTACATAACCATCAATACTCTTCTTGGAAAGCATTTACTAAGTTCTCATCTGATGGGGTATCTAGAAGGGTGCTTTATACTCAATCAAGAGAGTGGTTTCCTCTCAACCTCCCAGGTGAATACTAAAGTTAGAACAAGGTCGTTCAAGTGGATTGCCTCATCCGAATTCACTACGATTGCTCACCTGTACTTACTTAAAGCTTCACCTCCAAGAGGTATACTCAGCAACAAAGCCTACTAAAATAAGGTGATCTGTCATCCCACCAATGAATCATTAGAATTCATTTTCAATAGAATCTGATGCAGTCATGGATTCCATCATTCCCATGGCTTCTCTATTAATGGCTAGGCCTGAATTCCACAATGGGACTCCCCAAAATGATAGAAACAAATCAAAGTCATGTGTTCATTCTCCATTGAGAGAATGCTCAATCAAAAAGGCTTTTGCGTATCTTCCTAAGTGAGTTTGCACCTCAAGAAAGAGGGGCATTAGCCTAATCCCACTCTCTTATATAGCATTTATTAGCTTAGCTAGATTAGGCTCTTGCATAACTAATTAAATTAGTATTTTTCCATGCTACCTTGTGTAATGTAGCAAACCATATCGCTGACCGGTGGTGACTCCCCCATCAATGAATGAGGTGTTTTTCATGCACTCCCCTATTTTCTTGGTTGGTGGAGATCTTGACCTCTTGAATGAGAAGAAGTTGAATCATGCTTGTCCAAAGTAGAGTCAATCTACTTCTCTTGGAGAGAGAGAGGTCTGCATGCACATTAAATTCATAGGAGGCTTCAATCTCTCTTCAATTAGACTAAGCACCTATGTAAAGCCTTTATTCTTTTAATGTTGATCATGGAGAGTAAAGAAGTTGGTCCAATATTAGTAAAAGCAACCTATCACACTAGTAGCTACTCCTTTCAAGGTAGCCCATAACCTTTGATATGGTATGTTGTTAGTCTCCTACTAAGGTTCATTATATACATTCAAACCTAGCTACCTTGTCATTCTTCTCCTTCAATGCCAATGGATAAGTACACTAGGGTAGGAGTGCTCTTTTATCATGTATGTGGACTACTTGGTCAATTAACGGATTATGCTAGTATTATAGCCATAGCCATCTCTTTAGCATCCCACCATTCCTTCTTGCTAGCACAGGAAATCTAACTCATTCTAAGGTAGAGCTCTTAGAGTCACACTTGAAGGTAGTTCCTTAGTAAGGAAGGAGAGCAAAGAGAGAGGTATTAGATGTTAACTAATTGTATACCATATGTCTTAGAGAAGGCACTAATCAACCGAAGTAAGTAAGCAAGGGCTAAGCTAGTGTAGGGAAAGGTAAGACTCTTTTTCTATTTCCTACTCCTAAATAGGTAGAATAGAGAAGACAGGAATAAAGGACTAAGAGACTTCTTTTGATTCCATGATTCCTTGGAGAGTAAGAGCTATTAAATGACCTTTAAAAGCTAAAAAAAGAGCATTCACTAAAGGCTGTGAGTGTGCCTTAGAGTGTTCCCATGTAACTCTTGTGAGTATAGGGAAAAGCCTATTGAGTGCACTCACTATCCAAGAATCCATCTCTAATAGTTCTTCCTTGTTTAGTGTTAAAGCTACTCTAAAGTAGTAGAATAAGAACTGAGTTACTTTATTAAATTGAAGAAGGAGGAGGGTGTCTGAGATTCTTTCTTTAGTACCTCAAAAAGAGGGTGACGATGACATAGGATAAGAGAATGAATAGAAGTAAGGTAAAAGGTCAAAGGAGAAGGAGGGGGGAAGGTAGCATCGTCGAAGCCAGAGTAGGTAGTATCATGAAGAATGTACCACGTAGTGAGTAAGAGATCATTAAGTAGGTGCATCTAAATGTATTATTTAATTTTACTAGGGATAAGACTTATTCATCAATAAAAGTTGTAGTCAGGAGAGAGTGGCATGGAAGTTTTCAGTTGTAATGCCTCCATTAATTGATGTAATAGTTACCAAGAATTAGATCCACACACTAAGCTAACTAACCACATAGAACTGACTGTACATATTCTAAGATGTTCACTTCCTTCTTACCTATAGTTAGTTGCTACATTCAGCGATGAATTCCTTAGTGTGTCACATCCTATTATTACTGCTTATTTTAATGTCTAAAAGCCTTATAGAGTAAAGCCTTTTGAGGAACAAAATAAATTTTCGAAAAATTATAGATAAAAAAATCAAGATAAAGAAGTAGCTTATTAGCTATTCTAGTCGAGGAAAGATGTCCAAAAAAACCTGTGACCATAAAGAGATTAGTCAGAACTTGTACCAAGGGGCATAGCCTCACATCAACCGAATCTCAATTCAAAAAAGTCAACTTCTTTTTCTACTCAACTTACATGGAGTAGTTCAAAGTACCAGTATCCTCGAACATGAAAAGATCACTCCTAAAAGTTTCCTTTCTCTTATATACGATAGCACTGCTACCACTTCTGAAGCTAGGAACTTCGTTTTGTCAATACCTTTACTATAGAGAAAGAACAAGTGCGAAGCATGGTAGTCCTATGATGGGGGAGCATAGAGAGGACAGGGAGGAACTAATTGCCTTAAGGCTTAGAACTAAATTTCACAGTCATTCTAGTAAAGATAGCCATGAACAAAAAAGAAAAGTATTGAATCAACCACTATTTTAGAATCTACCTTACCTAATTCCCTTCCTGGTGATGTCGAATAACTAGTGCTAGTGGTAGTAGGAGCTCATGAATGAATACCTATTATTCAAATAGTTGTTGTTGAATAAGAGGTGTGCAGATGAATTGAATCATCAGCCATGGGACTTTAAATAGTGGGATGGACTCCATACGAATCTAACTCTAGAAATTTCTTTTGAATAAACATCTCTTCCTCAATAGGAACTAAACTAAACATTGTCATGAGGAAAGTTGCCACTTCTCAGTGCATGAGAAATGAAAAGCAAAAAGAGATTATTCATCAAAAGAAAAGAATGGAGTTCTTTCAACTCTTCCAAGAGCTTATGAGTGCATAAGAGTTGATATGCCAACAGCTAATTCAATAGTTGTGGATTCAATACCTTCATTCAAACTTGAACATGAAACAGCCTATTCAAGAATAGTAATAAGAGATTTTCATTAATGCAAGATTCACTCTTAAATCATCCTTCTCATCTTTCAAATCCAAATCATCATCTACATCTAATCAATCCCTAATCGTCTTGTATCCCTTTCTTTCTTTTCTCTTTTTGCAAGAAATCATCCTCATCGAATTGTTCACATATGAATCCTTATCCTCCAAATAATGTATTCATGATATTCTCTTTCCAATAGCTTATTCTATTCTGAATTCCTACTCCATGCAATGCACTTGCTCACCTTGCTCACCTTTGGGTGAGGGAAGAATTTGTTGCTTCCTAACTTGCCAAAGAGAAGGTATTCATTAAAGTAGTAATCATCGAAGGCGTACCAATAATGAAATAATCAAGGTAAAAAGTCTCTGGGTTAGAGTCACCAAGAAAGCAAGCCGGGAAAACACAGAGTTGACATAGTCAAGTAGGAAATCCCATAATCAATGACAAAAAGGCATAGAAAGGAGTATAAGTAGAAGTCCAAGAGCCTAGTTGTGCAAAGATCTAAGCATCGTATTCTAAATCTGGTGCGAAAATAGCTTCTTCTTGATGTAGGAGATTCGTGAACAAGCTCATCTAAGAGCCTAGCAATAGAAGCCTTTATTGTGATAGAGAGAGCTTCCAATAGCCTATGATTGCAAAGGCAAAGCCCTTATTAAAGGTAGCCATCAACGCACTAAGAACAATCCCATAGTGGTTCAATAATCAAATGCTCTTTCCATGCTTCCTTTTATATAGTAATAGTCATATGCTGCAAATCCTATTTGAAAGCTAGGATGGATGCGTAAGAAGTTTCAAACTTGAAGGCAAGTTTTAAAAGTTTTGGTTGAAAGGGGGCTCATAACATTCCTAACACCTAGACCACCACCAAATCCTCTTTCCATGTTCTATTCTATAACCCAAATGCTCATTGTGAATTCCATGAAGGTCTCAGCCATACAACTTATTGGTGCTTTTCTCTCATGTGTGCAGTCCAAGATCTCATTGAACAAGGCAAAGTAGTGGTCTATTCATCCCCCAGCAGTTCCAACACAATTTCCAAAAACCCTCTCCTACCACATTCAGTGAGTGCACTAGTAAGGAGTAGTGCATCTGGAAATCTCATAGACAATGCCTAGAGACAAGAAGACACAGTATACCTAATTTCTTCAACATCAGATGAAGTGAACATGATTAGTCCCTTAGTGCTACCAATCTCATAGAGACCTTGCCTCTTAGGTCCCATCAGAGTTCTTTCCCAACTCCTACACTTGTGAACATTCCTGGCTATCCATCCTTCATGAATTTTCTATCACATGAGTTATTTCACAATCCATCTCCTGAACTAAATCCTTTCTCTTTGCATTTCTCTGGATCCACTATAGTGATACTAGGGGCACCACCATCTTTGGTTATAGAGATCCAACTCACATGCCTAGCTCTAATGAATCCCTCCCTACCTAAAATAAGTAGTCAATGCGTAGAAATTGGACACATGTAGCCAAATAGACTCTTAAGAAAGATTAGGCTTGACCCCCGGAAGCAAAGTTTGAAAAGGAAGATCAAAAGTCTTTCATTTATGATGTGGCTTCACAACTCAAAAGTATCCCTACATAAATTTCCATTTAGGAGTGACTTTCTACATTTGAAGCACATCAAAAATCATTTCTAAGAGTGCTTCTAAAGGCACACATGCCTAAAAAAGTTTCCTCAAAAGAATGAGTCAAATGATTGCCCACACCAAAAATCATCACATTTTCAAATGACCCATCAAAGGGAACAATCATGTCTGGCCTCTTAACATCCCTGTCTAATGCAATGAATATAAGGTCCTCTTGGTTTTAATTGACAACAAATTAGGCCTAAATGTTTGTCCCTTCCAAATGTAATAACTAAATTGAGTCTTCTAGTCTAGTCATCTCTTCTCCAAGAAGGAGAACTAAGAACATAGATACAATCTATAATAGATTTCCTACTATCAAGCTCCCATAAAGACAAAGGAGCCAGAGTGGTCCTTAACATCTCATAATAGATAAACAACACTTCATAATGGAAGATCATTACTTTCTTTTGGGATCAAGTGATGGCTATAAGTAGCAGAGATGAAGGCTTATGCTCTATGGCTTTTTTGAATATGGTGACCTTCTAAAGCTAAGGAAACCCCATCTTTATATGTTTAAGGAACTAGAGGGCTACTAGTGGTTAATACCCCAAGAAGGGCCTGAATATCAGTACTCAGATGACACTTCAAAACAAATGGACCCCCTTCTTACTATAGTGCTAGCTTCCTTTTCTTAGACCCTTTGGGCCTACCTTTACATAAAAATGGTATCAAAGATGGTTCCATTGGTAGTCAACCTCTTTGCTTCCCTCATTATAGGTAACCCCTAAGCTAAGTTTTTGATACTTGTGATGATGATCCATTTTTTTTTTTTAGTTTTTGTTTTGCTACTATTTCCACTTCCACTGAAACTACTTTCTATGTCCCCCTTAACACTCCTAGGCATTCTTCCAAGATGGCTAATCTTAAGGAAGGCAAGCTAATTATCTCTCATCTCCTTTTGATTGAAAGTAGTCCTCATAGGCGAAAAGGCATCCAACTCATGGTTTAAGTCCTTTGTTGATCAAGCGACCTCTTCTCTTTTGCCTACCTTGAATTTCAGGCTGTCAGTTTGCAATACTTGCTCATAAGAACCCTAGTTCCATTTAGGCACCTCTTTTGGGGGCAATTGATCCATTCTATGAACCTAATTCTTATCCACTATTAATGGAAAATACTCTTCGAGTTAGTTCTCTAACTAAACCTCTCAATATTGGGCTTCCTCACTTAATAGCTTATTTAGTTTCCTACTATGATGGGGTGGGGGGTTAGAAAATGGACTTGCAATGAATTCAGCCGATCGATTCCTTGTGGCATATAAATATTGGCGAAGCATAAGGTGGTTTAATGTTCAATCAGTGCTAATAACTTCCCTTTCTTCCTTGGTTGGGGACCTTGTAGGAGTTGGGCGAGATGCAACACCGTTTTTCTAAAGGAGTTGGAGCAGTAGTAGTTTACTCATATAAAAGAATAAGACTAACTTACCATTCTAGTAAATAAAATGAAATGGTTGAGAGTGTATTCCTTTCTTCAATGCATTCCACTGGGGTGACTAGGGTAGCTTTTTTGTAAGATATGCTCATTCAAGCTCAAGCCAACTTCTATCAATTTAGTCAAAAAGCAAGGGTCTAGTCTATCAATTCATTCAATTTATTGGGACATTTACATTGGTTAAGTGCCTAGTCAAGGAATTGATTTCATCTGCTATGCTTTATGCACCTAGTTATGGCCAATCCTGTTGGATGGGTGGCAATGCTAAAAGGTGCAGACCATGGTCTTCTAGACTAGCTTTATAACCATCCAATCTTAATGTTCTTTATCCCATGGGTGATTTTGGTAGCCATCATCACAAGGACAAAGAGATTCCCAAGACCAAAACTATAGACTCATTCTACACTAGCCCACTAGCAAAACAAAGGACAAGGAGTTTCACCCGAAGTGCACTTCTGTCAAACGAAAGGACTTGGTAGGTGTCAACCCATTAATGGAAGATGGATAGCAAACCTTAATGCATGGGGAAAGATCATAGAGTTTACAAGCGAAATGCTACATAAAAGAAGTGAAATTAGGTGGCTTCACACAAACCAATTGACACTTGAATTTGAAAGACAAAAGACTAACCTAAGCATGAAAATCAACTTGAAGATCCAAGTAATTCCTTCAAGTAAGATAAGTCCAAGCTACAAAAGGAACTCTTCATCCAAAGAGTATACATAGAGTTAGAATATCGGCTCTCTGGAGGTGAACTTATGACTTCACCTTGTTCTTATGATGGGAAATAGCAACTCTTAGAAAATTTTATAAAAAAAAGACTAAAGTCCTATCCAAGATGCCCCACCAATCAAATAATGCACTACAAAGCTAGGGTTTTGCCCCAAAGTACACTTTTTCTGACTCCAAAAGTAAGTACAAACCAAGCAAAGAAGCAATGTTGACCACCCTTAAATGAGATCAGTGATCCCTTTCTCCTTATGCATGGAGGCAAGGCTAGGGAGTAGAAGACTATAAGTGCATGCAACCCTTAGGAAAACCTCTAACTAGGATAACGAAACCTAACCAAAATGTTTAATCAATTACATCAATCATTGTGATCCTTCTTTCCCTTCCAGCCCATATTCACTATTCCTCAAAAGAAAGGAAGGCTTAGAAGAACTCGCCTAGAGCAGTTTTGTATATAATATATAGATGGAATGGTTAATCAACATGCCTTGGAAGCATGAGAGTAGGACCCTTGGACAAATAAATAATTCTTAATAACTTGTATGTACGGCTAACCTGCCCAAGTAAAAGGTTATTACAATGTTTTGGATAAAACCTAATCACCGATTCATATTCTAGTAAGGCCCTTTTCTTATTGGGCATCTCTCCACAAAGGCCCTTTTTTCTATATGAGTTGACTAACCTACTAACAATGTAATGTAATAAGATAAGAGGAAAATGAAATGGAATAGAAAGATTTCTCTCCCTTTGAGTGCTATTCTTCTTTCTCAACCTTGAAAGATATAGATTTATAGTATCAAAAATATCTTGATCGGTCAAATGACCAAGAGGGGCTTGCTAAAAGCCATTCACCACCTTTGTTCTATAGTTCAGTTCAATACTTAGCATAGGATATGTCATTTATTCTTTTCTTAATTCATAAGAATATTTTATCCCTTTATCATTAATTTCATTAAGAAAACAATAAAGACATGGTAAGAAAAAAAAGCACCAATTAGTCAAGCTCGTGGTGTGTAGTGCCCCATAGTTCTTCTCACTTGGAGGGAGGAAAGCATGTTGCTACATTTTCTTCTTATTTATCTCTGTGTGTCTCACCATATTTGATTCTAATAAACATCACAAAGCCCACCAAGGGGTTTGATTGATTTCAAAAACAACCTAGGATCACAAGAGCCTCCATAGAATCTCCTAAGCATGGTTGGTCTTTATGTTGTGAGCTAAAAAAAAGGTTTCTAAGTCACTCAGCGACAATATCTTCCCTTTCCTTCAAGTAAATCTAACTAAGCCCAAGCTAACAATAGCCTAATCCTTGTTGGATCTTATAGAGTGAGAGTAGTCTTACTCAACCAAAGATGCTCCCTTTCCTCTTCCCTTAGAGATGTAACTTTGAAGCAGTAAGCTTTGTGCTCTTATTCTTTCGACCAATACAAGCCCAAAACCACTTCCAACCCCTAATTATATGCTGACCTTCTTACTTTCCCATATCAAAGAAGGGAGATTTGGTCCAATCCTCCTGGAATGCAGGATACTTACCTGTTATCTTTCTTAGTAGAAGAACAATGTGTGCTACCTTCTAACCATATTGGTATCTGACTATTGAAAAAAGCACTTCACATCTAATGAGACGCGACTTGCATTGGGCTGCGATATCACGTATGCGATATCGCGGCCGCCACGATATCGCATCCCATGCGATATCGCGTAAGCGATATCGCGTCTTACCCTGCGATATCGCGTACGCGATATTGCGTCCCGCTGCCATATCTATAAATAAGAGGCAGCACTCCCTTCATTTCCCAATCCTGGCTAGTGTAGCGAAGCTCTGGCAGATTGATCACTCCAGAGTTAGAATTTTTCCCCATGTGCCCGCAGTAGGAGTCCTAGAGTGAACGGCTCTTTATTCGAGCAGCTTGTAACCTGAACCCAAGTTGTGTACGGCAATAAAGACGAACTTGTTTGGATAAACCTTGCAGCACGTGGTTTCATTTATTGCTTTATTTCCTGCTTTCCTAGTGCGTTCAAGTACGACTTGATTACGAGCGTCTACGGACGTGTACGGCTAGTCAAGGAATCGGCTGCTTGACGCAATGCATGAGTACGACTCAATTACGAGCATTGGATGCTTGGTAACCCAGTAGCGTATTCCAGGATTCTGCGCTTGGTAACTCCCGGGTCTGATGTGTACGGCTAGTTGAGGAATCGGCTGCTCATTGCTAGGCTAGATCGTGTGATAAGTACGACTTAGTTACGAGCACCCACGGGTGTGTACGGCTGGCTAAGGAATCGGCTGCTTATCACACGTAGGCTAAATAGGTGCCTCAGTACGACCACTTCGAGCACTTGCGTTACGTGTGGCGATCCCAGTAACGATTAGCGTTTGGTAAGCCGCAGTTGCATAGTTCAGGGTGTGTCCGGTAAGTGGGAACGGATGCTGACGCTAGTTAATTTAGACTTAGGACATTAGTTAGAGTTAGCTTAGTTTCTCAACCCTTTCCTCTGATAGCATAGAAGATAAGCCGAAAATACCAAAAAAATCACATACCTCAGACTTGCTTAACCATACACCGTGACACTTACAAGCAAGCCTGGGAAGACAACGAACGATTAACCCCAAGTGTTTCTTGTGGCGTTAAGGCATTTAGTCTGCGGAGTTCGACCGGATCGCGCGTGTACGCTCGTATTCGTATGGTTGAGTGTAGGGGTACGTCGCCACTCATCAACATCGATCCATCTACTTCATTTATATGTGATTGTTCATTCACTTGACCTAGAAGTTCAATTATAAAATCCACACCTTTATTATTATGAGTAAGGTAAGCCCCTATAAGAAACTGCTTAATAGTTTGGCAAAGCATAGACATTGCTAACCCTAGCTATCACCTGTCAACACCAAAATCATCTCTCAAGCCTTCTCCACCCTTATGATTGATCATTTAGCTCCCACTATTCCTATTGATAAAGCCTCTCTATCTCTCTTTCCTTTTTTTTCTTGCTCTCACCCAATAGAAAGAGTAGCCCTTAGCCATGCAATTTTTCTTATATATAAATGAAATGACATATGCAATATATTCTTTCTTTAGTGGCATCTTCTACTTGAGATTCAAATTCTAATTGAGTCCTAGGCCCAACCAAAGCCCTTACTCTGAGATTTTGGTTTGAGTTTGCATAGGGAATAAGTATAAAGAAATTGGTGGAACCATAGCCTTGGAATCAAATTTAGCTCATTCCTTTCAAAATTCTAACTCAAATTGAGGATCAAATTCCTTCCTTTTGTGGAAAGCTATCCCCAATTTTGATCCAAATTCTTATGCTGCCTTTGTTGCTACTTTTGATTCAATTGTTGAATATTTGAATTCACTAATGAAACTTTAAAAGAAATTGTTAGTGCTCTTGCGTGAAGCTTATCCTACCCCCTTACTATACAAAATGAACAAAAGAAGCCAATCTAGTTGTTGTGTCGTCAACCCCTTTGGTGAAGGAATGGTGGTTAGCTCAATTTCCCAGTATTGGGTCAATATGTGAAAAAACTTAGGAATGGCCTTAGCCCTATAGCTTGGGGCAAGTACCCCCATACCCATACTTTGAGCACTTTCCCAATCTATAACTTTGATATCATCATAAGAATGAAAAATTAAAAAAGCCCTTTTTTAGGTAGCAAGACAAGTATAAATTAATGTAAGATCCTTATGAGATCAAGCATGCACATATTCAAAAGGAGAATCTATTCCCTTCCCTATATGGGGTTCTATAATTGAGATCGAGGAGAGATGTGAGAATTAGACAAGACTAACTTGATGATCTTTATGTGAGCACAGCATCCCTTACAAGTAGAGTAGTGTGTAGGAACTAAGCATATGCTAGAATCACACTCACATAAAGCGCTTTCACTAGGGCTACTAGGCAATCGAACTCTTCTACTACTAGGACAACTATTTACTAACTTACTTAAGGACTGACTACTCCAAGGAGCTCAAAGTGGCGATTAGATGGTTCAGTTGTTTCAGTCAAAAGGAGAGCTACTCCTGTTACTCTCAATGCATCACATACTAGCAGATAGGATATACTACAATTTATAACAGGAATTCAAAACAAACACGAGTTGGACAAACAAATTCAAACTATCAAGGATGCCTTAGAACCTGAGACATTTGGCTCTTCCTGTTGGGTTCCTAGGAACAAAATAGATATATATGTGTGTTATCATTTGCATTTATATATTGATCTTTGTATTTTGATTTCTATTTCTTCCGTTGGTCCCTCTTCTTGGGAGAGATATTCCATTATGTTATTACTTTGATGCATTACCACCTTGTCGCCTAGGCCATGTTACACGTGTATACTTTGAGACATAACATGTGTACCCTATGGAGAGGCTTTCATAAAGAGTTTCCTTGAAATGCTACCTTAAGATAAGCATTTATGTTAACTGTTTAAACACTACCTTTGGATATGCTTTAACTACCTTCTGGGGGATAGTGTTTCTTTGAAATGCTACATTAGGAGATGCTTTCCTCCATATAAACAATGTTTTTAACATACTAACTTTGGGGAAGCTTGTACTTTCAGAGCATCCTTAGGAAAGATGTTTCTTTAAAATGCTACCTTTAGATAAGCATTTTCATAAAAACACTTTCTTGGGATAACATTACATGAAACCTTAGAACAAGTGTTTCTGTGAAATGCATTCTTTAGGGACATTTTTGTGAAACGCTACCTTTGGGTAAGTGTTTACTAGAAATGCTACCTTAGGATTCTGTTTGTACTTGGAAAGGGTATCCTACTTCCTCTAGGGAGAGGCTTCCCTTGGATTTAGCCTGTGCAATGAAAGAGATTTAGGACTTTTTGTCTATTTGGCACTTTTGTCAACCACCCACAAGGGCACACCACACTTCAACTTGAAGATAAAAGCACTAGATAATTTTAGGTTATTAGTTTGTGCTAGTTGCTATCCTAGACATTAACCTATGCTACTTACCATGGGGAGCCACCCCTTGGCTAACATGGGCTGCTACATTAGAGGAACTTCTCAACCAACAAGGTACACTTCCAGGGGAATCAACCTCCAATGAGCATGGTTATTGGATGTTAGACTTAGGTAGACCTCTATGTACAATGGTTAGCGACTCCATCTGCTATAGATGACTACAAATCCCTTTCTTACCTTAGAGGCATAGGGTAGTACCAAGGATTAAGGTATGAGCATAGACAGATGCTTGCTACAAAGCATTTGTCAAACACACTCAAAAATGCTTGTGGCATGGATTCCATCTAGCAAGTTATTAAGAGGTGAACCCACATCAAGTGGGTGAACCCCCATCAAAGAGGGGGAACCCATTTCCTATATGAGTCCTTATAGACTTCCCAGGACTGGTAGGATGGGCCACTAAGGAGTTTGCTGATTTGGAGTTTGGGGACACTAGGTTTTAGTATAACATAGCACGACAGGTGTTATTTTGCCCTGGGAAGGTCAATATTTAGCCTATGCCATAGAAGGAAAGGGCTCAATAGTCCTTCCTTCTGTAGACCACCCAAAAGGGAACACACCTCTTCTGCCTGGAGGTACAAGCATATATGAATTAATGGTTATTAGTTGGTGCTCCTATAAAAACCTCTTTGCAGATCCTTCATATCTAGCAGGATCCAAGGAGACTCCATGCTTGACATCATCACATATAATCTCACACCTATGTTGACACTCTTATCAAGTTTACTATATTCCTTGATTCAAGTATATTTTAGGTGATGTCCAAGCTTGGATCACTTATTATAGTATAGAAAGTCTCTTGCAAATGTTTTCATGTTATTCTTAGTTAGGTTATTATTTTTTGCACTAAGCCACTTAAGATGCTCACTTGCATGTATCTTCTTGGAGGAAGGCAAAGCCAAGAACTTTAGTTATTCTATACATGATTTCCATTTGAATGGTTGAACTTAAGGGGCAAAGGACTCTTCCACCAATGGCTATTCTTTATGGAGTCAATTAGTTATGATATTAGTTTGCCTGGGATTGGTTCACGACATTTAGCCTTAAACATTGAAGTAGTGATACAAAGTTAACCTAACCGTAAACATTCAACACGTAGCCTTGGTAGATCCTTGAAGAAAACATTTCATTGAAATGCAACCTAGGGAAACACATTTACATGAAACATGTACACTTAGGATAAGGTATATACTCCTTTGGAAAAACGTTTAACTGATACCTTGGGATAAGCAGAAAATGCAATACAAGGGAACATGTTTCCTTGAAACGCAACCCTAGGAGATGCTTTGGCTAATGGACAGCATTTCAAGACAATGCAAACTAGTTTTTTGGCTAACTTTCCTTGAAAAGCTTCCTTAGGGGTAGTTTGCACTTTCAAAGCTACCTTTAAATATGCGTTTCTAGGACATGCTACCTTGGAAGAACCTTACACACAACCTTGGGATAAGCATTTTCTTGAAATGCATCCTTTTAGAGGCTTTTATGATAAATGCTACCTTTTTTAAAAAGCTGGGATCCTTTTTATTATATTATTTTATTTACATAATATGAAATATTTGACTTTTAGAAGGAGGGATAGACTATGCCAACATATACTACTCTGGGAAGCATTGCTTAGTTATGCTATTATTGAAATCTGAGGTTAGTTAACAAAATTTAGCTTGTAACATTATCGTAGTGATACAAGGGTTACATAACTGTCTATGTTAGATGCACCACCTTTAGAGGTGCTTTGATAAAGTGCTTCCTATACACAAAACCTTGAGATGAGCATTTATAGGATCAACAAAACCTAAGGAGGAATGGCCCTTGGCTAACTTAAGATACGTGCATTCAGGAGGAAGTGTTTCAATAAAAACACTACTTTACAGGATGCTTTCATCCTGATGGACAACATTTTTATTACACTTTCTTTGGGGAGGCTTGATAAGCCTACTTAGAAAAAGCTTTACATGTCGCCTTGAAATACACTTTTACCTTAAACGCTATCTTGGGACAACATTCTACGTGACTAGCAAATAACTGTTTCTATGAAGTGCACCCTAGTAGATGTGTTTCCTTGAAACACTTCTTTGGGATAGGTGTTTCAAGGAAACACCACTTAGTACGCCTCCTTAGGATACACTTTTACATGCGCTATGGGTTACATCTAGCAAGGGAAGAAGCCATACTTGGGTTTTGTTATGGGTTTGCCAGTGGACAAGGGTTCCACTAATTTTAGCCACCATTTTGATAGGGGAACATTTATTATCTTGGTTCTCACATTATAGAGATTTCAAGTACACTTGGAAGATAGGTTTCCACCATACAAAATAATCATATTTGATTTATTAGTTAGTTTTGGCTTTGTGCCAAGATACTTACGAGACTCCATGCCTCTAGACATATGCATGGATATTTGGAAAAATGGAAAGTCGATACCTTCGAGATGTAATACAATGTAAGAATGTTAATAATTAGGGGCTAACCTAAGAAGACCTACAATGCAATGCGAGGAGCATACCAACTAGGAGACATTCAAACTTAGGTAAGCAACGGTATGGGCATTAAGGTAGATAGCATTTCCACAAAACACTACTTTTAGATAGCATTTCCAAGAAATGCCACCTTAAGCGATAACGTTTCCAAGAAATGCTACTTGAAGGTAGACAGTGTAGAATGGATATAGCTATATAGCATTTCCAAGAAATGCATAGCGAGTTAGGCAGTCAAATAGATAGCATTTCAAAGAAACGCTACTTGAATAGATAACATTTCCAAGAAATGCTACTTAAAGGTATGCTTATACAAATAGAAAACATAGGTGGGTATGCTTTCATAGATAGAGTGCGTAGAAGGGAGATAGCTATATAGTGTTTCCAAGAAACGCAACTAGAATAGATAGCATTTCTAAGAAACGCTACTTTAAGGTATGCTAACACAGATAGCCAACATAGAAAGGAGATAGTGTTCACAATAAATGCTACTTTAAGGTATGCTAATGCTGATAGACTATGTAGAACGCAAGCTTACTTTTATAAGCTGCTTACTTACTGGGTAGCCTTGAAGTAGGAACCTCATTATCACTACCAAACCGAACACCTCATGCATTACCATATCCTACAAATGCACCCTATTGGGAGCGTCAATGTCATAGGCTTAGAGCAAGGGACTTGAGCACTTAGCACCACCACTTAAGATAAGTGTTTACATGAACTATGGGTTAGATCATAGATGGGGCCCATTAGGGGGATGAGCTATACTTGGGGTTATTATAGCCTAGTCTAAGGAACCATGATAGATGCATGCCAACAACGTGAGTTACCAATTAATAGAATTATCCAGTTTTAGGATGTACTTGACGAGGAACACACTAGGAACAAATGATAATAGTATTAGTAATGATATTTGATTTTATACTGTGCTTGTTTGTGCGTAGATTATTACAATAAGATTAGGGGACTCACATCACAAGATAGAGACTTGGGGATGACTATTAGTCTAGTAGCTAGTCAACGCTAAGGTAAAGGAATCCCCTCTTACCAAGGTAGAGACATGAGGTTTCTTAGGCCAGTAATGTGTTTCCTTGAAATAAGAGAATTACAATAAAAGCCCATTCGTACCCTTACGTAAATGAGGGAAAGCGTAGAAGAGATAATTGGAGGTAGGCTTGAGACACATCCAAAGCAAGAATGTTTACATAAAGCACCTTAAGAAAATCCCTTATGCTAACATAGAGAAAACGTAAGTTTAACAATGAGACTTAAAGATAGATGTTTCAGTGAAATGCCACTTTAGGACACATGACCAAATGGTGCTCATTAATTGAAGTAGAACTATAGTCTGAAAGTAGAATAAGGAGGGAGTGACTAAGGAAAAGGCTAGCCACTTAGTTTATTTAGGACTAGTTAGTTTACCATTTTTTCGGTAGACAAAGGCCACTGACATGAGCTACCATTTGGCTTCTTAGTCAACATTAGCACTATTGAAGGATATTTTATCCTAAAAGAAGAGTGCTCATAATTAAATATGATGCTGGGGAGAACAATGCTGGGGACCAAGCTAGCAACAACGGTTAAAATAGTTAGGCTTATTTACTCGATGGGAGCTTCCGTGTGCTCATTCTTTGAATGAGCTTAATGTAACGTAGTGACTTGGAAAATTCATTTTGTAATTGAAAATGAATGGAACTAGATTTGTAAGAATTATTTTTGTAGCATCAATGTAGTAGGGTTTTAGTTAATGTTTATCAACACTACGATGTTGTTGTATTGTTCAATTGACTAATGTCCATTTTTGCATATATCGATAGGATGGAAGCATCATCATTTGTTAAACTATCAGCTAGGCCAAAAGGTAGGGGATTGATGTTGTTGGTTTCATTTGCATGCAATAAGACAACCTGTATGGATGACAATGAAACAAGAATCTCCCAACAAGAGATTCCCCGCTAACAAGGGGAATGAGTCCCAAAGTTACCCTTGAATAGGTCGTCATGCACAACAATGATGTGGAAGACCAATGTGGGTTCATCATGGACCACCATCTTGTAGCCATTACAGAAGAAGTGAATCTCTTGGTAGATATGTGAGAAGATTGCCAGATGGGCCACCATCCAAGGTCTCCCTAGTATGAGGGTATATGCACTATCAATGATTGTAAAGGTGGCAAATGAATATACATCTTTGTTGATGGTGATGGTACTATAGATGGGTACATGTGTTTCATTGAAGGAAGTTAAGACTAAAACAATGGGTTTGATTTGGTCTAGATGATTAAGCTCTTTAATGACAAAGAATGAGATGACGTTGGATCCTGCTTCATTGTCAACATGAACCCTCTAGACAATTCCTTTACCTTCAAGGTTAGATAAAGGGTAGATTTCGTTACATTACCTGTGATTAGATCGATTTTGACATCTTTGTCATGGAAGCTTAGCAATTGATCAACACTTGACTGTTCGATCTAGAACATGGAGTGGATCGATTACTCGTCGATTGAAACTTGTGAATCAAGTTTGAGTTTTTTCAAGACATTATGCAAAGTTCTCTCATGCTCTAGTGATACTATGATAAGGTTGGACTAGATTAGATTAGTCATTTGTTGTTTAAGCATCAGTGTTATTTGTTCTTTGGCAGTCTTGATGGATTATTCTTAATGTGGCGCATGTAAAGCCAACTAGACTAGACATAATGCTCATCATCGTGGTCTTGATGTAGGGGATTCTTGTAGATTTTCATGGCCTAGTTCCATAGATGTATGGGGTTGGTTTCATCCAAGTAGATTTTGGGGATAACTCGGGGACTTATTCCTCACTAATACGGGGGAACTCACGTAGTTCATTCCCACTCCTTATAGTCACCCTCGATCAACCATGGCTTGGATATCAACCTTAAGGATATTGCAGCTTTCTGTGTCATGCCCTGCTATTTGATGGTATTGGCAGAATTGATCCAACTTTCACTAGTCCAGTACTAGTGCCTCATTGGGGTGTCTAGCAGATAGGTCTCTAGTGATTTTGACCATGTGTTGGTACCTATGCTAGTCTAACTTCATCATGGATTTGGTTTCAATGTGCCCTTCAACTAGAAGCATCTTCAAGAGCTCAATACGCATGCAAAGAAGGTGAGCATACATGCTTCAGTCTTTCTACTAGAAGTTGCATTGATTTAGTGGCTGGTTTTCTAAATAGTTTAGTGCTCCTCGATGAGGTCACAGGTTATAGGGCCTTCCCTATGGCTTAGATGGGTTTTGATATGGTGCAGAGGCCAACGCTAGTTGTTGGGTATATGAACTAGCTTGTGCATGACTTAGTAGCTTAGAAGACTATTGATTTTGTACCACCCCCATAGTCATTGCCTATTTTCCCTTGTCCTTTGGATCTCTAGTCTACTTATTAAAGAGTGCGTATGCTAGATCTTCGTTGGTAGCCTTACCTATCATTGCTGCATTGGTGAAGAGGGTCCCAAAGGGAGAGGGAACTCACAAAGTGAGTTACCCCGCTTGGTGTAGGGAACAAGTCCCTAAGTTACCCCTCCTGTAGGTTTGATTACCTCAGATATAGCACATTGGGTTTGAAAAAGTCATTTAGACTATTTTCAAACAAATACTTGGCATGGCTATCAAACAAAGCTTTGTGAAGGGTAGAGAGTGTATGCACATAGCGTTGGACATAGGTGGGGATGTTTTTAGTCACATCCTAGTGAAGCTAAAGTAGTCGATTGACAAAAGGCTCTTGCTTCACATTATATCAATACTTCGCAACAAAAAGATATGCTAGGTCTATCATAGAGGTGATTGACCCATTCGGTAACATTTGATACTAATGTAGGGCATCACCAGTCAAGGAGCAGCTAAAGAGATGTAGTATCAACTAAGGCCATGCCCTAAGTGTCAATGTCTTATCACGGAAAGTCATTAGATGTTCATTAGGGTCTCACGTGCCATCGAACTTAGTAAAGTGAAGAATTTGCATGTTGGGGGCCATTTTTAATAATGGTGGTAAAATGCTATTGATGGGATCATCAGGTAGGGCTACAATACATTTAAAGGCATGGACGTCACTACCTTGCCTTTGCTAAACCACTTCCTTTTGAAGATCTTTGAGCGATGACTGTTCGAGGGAACTCAAGGACTTGTTCCCCACTAAAGTGCCTCACCAAGTGAAAGGATAACTATAATAAACTTTGCAGTGTAGTTGCATTTTCACAGTCAGGTTGGTTCAATAACACATATAGCCTAAGAAGGCAATGAGCACATCTCTGAGGGATTGCATTCTCGGGTAGGTCTTAAGAGAGTAAATAACATAGCCTTTTAGACTAGGGGCCTCATTAGGGGTAACTTGGGAACTCGTTCCTCGCATTAGCATAGATTCCTGTTTCACCCTCAACCTCAAAGGTCTGTGATATATATCACATATCGAGTCTTGATATTACATATATATGAGGTGCAAAGCTTGCTGCCAAGTAAGTGTTGAATGTCTCAAGGAAACCATTCCACCAATGCAACTACCGCTAGAGTATTATATAGAGGAATGGACCTTAAGAGAGGCAAGAATAGAATGCCAAATTGTTGTTGACAAAACTAAGGAAAGCACACTGCTAAACTGGTATTTCTCTTGAACCAGCAATAGTATGCTATTCAGCAACACAATTTGATGTGCCTATCGACCTTGATGAGCCTATCCTAGCTATATTAGAAATTGCTATCCCTCCTACATGAACACGCATTCATCAACAAAACTAGTGGCATACCCCATTATGCGGCGCAACAATCAATCTTTCCTGATAAAAGCTCTTTCTTGTGGACCTTGAAGGGGCGAGGAACAAACTATGTGAGTTCACCCACTTTAGTGAGGAATGAGTCCCTAAGTTACCCCCAATCCTCGAGCAAAGGTAGAAGGATCACATCTGCCACTGGGGCCGAGATTGGTAACTGCTACATTGTAACTCCCTATTTGTATACTGCTCTAGGTGAGATGCTAGTCAAATAGAATTATTATGTATTGTATGATATAGTCGATGGTTGCCATTAAAGGTCTCCAGTACTCAAACCCGATATGAAAAAATGATGCAAAAACTAGCCTGGGAAAACATAACTCCCAGCTATACTCTCTCAATGAGAGGCATCCCCTAGACTATGGGGCACTTGGCCTTGTGCCTTGGATGGGGCTAACTCAATGACTTGTTCCCTGCATTAGTAGGGAATCTCCTATTGGGAAATTCTCATTTCACGAGGTAACCAGGGGACTGGTTCCCTACTAAAGTCCTTTTCTTACATATTTTCTTTGGCTAACATGAGTTTTTTTATGCATCAAAGTATTGCTATTAGAACATTGATATATCTACAATTCGGTTTGTGTCATTCGTATTGTATCGTATCATATTGTATGTAAGGCCAGTGCAACTTTACATGAAGCCATTCCACATGGATTAGAGCTTCTTTCAACTGTAGTCATTTAGACATATATCCTATCATATTGATTCTTGTAAGTAGAATGGTAGGAGAATGATACCACTAGCACTTGCAAGCCATGCCCTACCAAAAGAGCAACATCCTAGACAGGAGTAGTCATTTGAGGTGATTGTTCATATAGCCCCTGTCCTGGGCAACCGTGGAGGTAACATGCTTCAATCAAGCATGACTTGGTTCGTTGCTCAAGGTAGGCTCTAGAAATGAGTGATTGATAAATCAAACAACATCCTCACCATCACTTTCTAGGTGCACCATTAGGGATAGGGCAAGGGTGTAATACTAAATGAATGATAGTCATTCTGCTAGAGTCAAAGCAAGTATTGTACTCATTCAACACTAGAGGACGACATAGGCAATTACAATAAGTGTTTCCATGAAACGTGCACTTAAGCAACAACCAAGGTAACTCCTTAGATGTAGGAAGCGGGAACGACTAGGGCAATAGCGGGGAACGAGTCCCTAACTTTTCCCAAATCTCCCATTGGAGAACAACAACCTGTGTAATAGGTCATTCCCGCTCCCTACGTTGCCCTACGTTACCCTGGTTACTATCGAGAGCATGTCCTCTTCAATATTTATTAATCATGTCTCCTAGACTAAAATTCTCCCACTCGTTACTCTAGCAAAAAAGGCTTACAAAGTGGTTGACAAAGAAAGCAAATGAGCTACTAAGTACCCTATTGGTTTAGCTATTATGGGTAACCCATCCTTACCAGCTAAAAGAGCATTGCTCTTCAAATTGAGACCTAAGCAATACCAATGAAAAAGATCATTTCAAAGGTGGTAATCCCCTACTCCTTGATGGCTTGATGTCATAACTCAAAGGGTAGGCCCTTTATTGGGCTAGGTCCCCCCTCCCAGCTAGATTCTTCCTTTGGAGATGGCACCTTTGGAAAGAGATTCCATGGATGATCCCCAAAAAGGCAAAGACCAAAGTCTAATATCTGCTAGGTCGATCCAACCTTCCCCATCGATAGTGGCAAATCCCTTGATCAATTACTTTGAAGATCTCTATCTCTGGATGAGCTTCTTTCCTTTCTTTGCTTTGAATAGGTGCATAAGCATTGACTAACTAACCCTTTGAGTACATCCCATTCCTTGGAACTTTAGCTTTCAAACTTCCTACTTTAGCCAATGAAAAAAAGGTTATGCCAACTTGGATAAAACTTCCTTTTGACTTGAACTTTTGATCTTCCTGATTCTTTTTGACTTGATTTCATGGATGCCTTTGAAAAAGGAGTTTATTTGGCTCTTTGACTATGAGTGAGAGTCCAAGTGGATTCCTTCCTAAAACTGGCTAGAGGAACTAATCCAATCAATAATGTTATAAAGAAGTGTTCATCAACCACAAAATATGATAAAAACTTCTAAGGAAACCGTCCTATGGAAAATATAAGTAGGCTGGGAAAGAAAGGAAAAGCTATGGATAAGGTAGGAAGGAGCGAAAGCCACTCAACTAAAAGGAGAGAAGCAGTGAAGTCATGCTATTTAATTAATGTATAAGACTTAAGGTCAAGCTAGGTGAAGCACTTTTAGGCTCATTTTCTTAGCAAATCTCTAATTAGTCTTCTAGGGTGTTGGCCACAATCCAAGAAGTACTATTTTTCCATTTTCTAGCAACAAGAAGTAGGGATTCAACATGTGCTTATAATAAGATAGATAAATCACCTAGACTTAATCTAGCAAAGAAAAGACTTATAGTTGATCCAGGATTAAGGTGCAAAGACAAAGGAACATGTTATAAGGAATACAACAAGCAATCAAAGGCAATGAAGTTGGTAAGCGTAAAGAGGCTAGAAAGAGAAGTTAAGGTCAATAGGGGGTTTGGAGGGAACTACCAAAGGTGTGTATAAGCCATATAAATATCATGTATGTTAGACTATTCCTCCAGCTGAGCTTCCCTATGAACTAATAAAGTGAAATTAGCATATAATGAATGGTACTTATTATAAGTACAATGAAACCAGTATCCCAATTGTCAAGTCAACCATAAGAAAATTGGTACACATGAATTACTTTAATTCAATACTTCCAGGGGAAACTCTACAATAATAGGTTGAATCAATCAGTCTGAGGTCTATGCTCCATCCACATTCATCTGTGTCTTTTCAAAACAATTTGATCTTTTCTTTCAGTCTCTAGTCTCCGATCTTTCCAAGCCAAATCAAATTCTCTCTCGCCTCAAAAAAATCCCAATCAATCCTATCCTAAGCTTTTGAACATCAAATTTTGGAGGGATCATGACCAAGCTCATTTCGGAAAATCAAGGAGATAACTCTCTTTAATTATTCCTGGAATGGGAGGGAGTAAAGATCCATAACAGTTTCCTAGGATGCAATCAAAAAATATCATAATTTGTCTCTTATTTGGCCTAGTGTTTCTCCTTGGGGTGCACCAGTATTATTTGTGAAGAAGAAAGATGGAAATTTAAGGCTATGTATTGACTATAAATGGTTGAACCAAGTTACTATTAAGAATAAATATCCCCTACCTAGAATAACCCATGCTTTACCTGTAATTTCAAAACATACTTCTACTCAGGTAAAAGTCAAACATACCATGCAATGATCCCCCAAGAGAAAAGGCAAGAAAGCCCGAGGAAGAAGAGAGGGAACCTTAGAAGGCCTAGGTATATACATATAGAAATTAGGTGGCTAACGTCGTAGGTGGTCCGTTTGCCAATGATAGACCCATAACAAAACATAATCAACGTTGGATCAGGTCAAGACCATCTCCAACAAGCAAATATTTGTCTTCCCTCCCAACGTCCAAGGTTTCTAAGTGTTTTAGCGCTACATAAATATTAGCATACTAAGAAATTTCTATATCAAGAATTAAGAAAAGACCAATGGTTCTAGTTTGTATTTCACTAAGAGGAGAGGTGAAAACCCTCACCAATATAACCTTGCTTTCGACTTGAATGGAAAATTCAAGCTTCTCCTTTGCTAGATAGATCTTCATTAAGAGGGTCAACCCAAGCTATTGCTCTACCTCCTCTCCTTATGTTTTGGATATGGTGGATTTTGTATCCCTGGTAGTAGACCAAGAGCACCTATTGGGAAATTCAATTCTTGATATGATATATAGGGCAATCCACTCGTGTATGCAATTGTCTAAAGATGGAATACATGTGTGCAATTAATAGAAGGCTTTGACCTCAAAACACAATACCCATGCATCATATAAGTAAGTCATATCTAAGGAGCTCTAAAGTAAACCCAAGCTAAGTAAACTAAGCTTAGCTTGAATTGGATTTCTTACTCCAAAAAAGACAAACTAATCCCAAGTGATGATGCACGCACCCTTTTTGTTAGGGCTGACTCTTCCAATCCAACTCTATCGAAGGAGAAAAAAAGCTAGGACTACAACTTGCTTAGTGCAAGGCACTTCTCGTGATTAGTTGGTCACTCTATTAAGCTTTCCCAACAAGCTATTGAATGGGGTACAAAAGAAAGATTGCTATTCAAATTGCATCATTAAGAGTTCATTCTTCTAGGGAGTAGTCAATATAAGATGACTCTGATCTTTCCTTCTATGGACCTAGATGTGAGCTTATCACCTACTAATCTTAATCAAAAAGAGTCAATGAGAGCAAATACATCAATAGCAATAGACACAAAGGCAACTTGCTCTTCAAGCTAAGATGCTTACTTTGCTGTGGAAAGAGTAATGAGAGGACAACCTTCTTATTCTACCCTTCAAACTTGGAGATTGAAAGGTGATTGAATAGGAAGATCACTCTATGTAGTGACAAAGGCAAGATCTCTATATGTTGATAGATACCTGAGAGACTAAGTCCTTTAGTTAAGGCATGCCCAAAAAGTACGCCACTCTTTTTTCTCAAGGTAATGTAGTGATAGGCTTGTGGAACCAACCTATGAAAATTAAAACTTGCTTCAATAGGAAGAGTCCTTTAAAATCACTTTTGCACCAAATATAGAATAGGTGAAACTTATTTCTATCAAATGAGCTAGGAAGGGTTTCTACAGTCAAAGCCCAACCCATATTCCAAGCAAACTACAAAAACCTATGCGAAGCCTTTCTACAACCATGAGAGTACAACCAAGAGCATATGATCAATAGCAAAGCCCCACCATTTACAAGGCTTGATAGAATAGGTTCCTCAACCAATTTTCATGGCACTCTTACAGTACATAATATTTCCATGGCATTCCTCACGTATTTGTCTAAGACAGCAACATCAAAGAATAGCCATTAATTGAAATGGCCGCAAAGTAGTAAATAAAAGCATTCAATAAAGCCTTTTTGAAAAGCTGGAATATGGAAGACAGTAGAGGAGGACCAACTCTAGGTAGTTGCAAGGAGCCGTATCTATCACCCCCTAACTAGCTAACTAACCTAGAGAGGTGTAAGAGATTGTGCATTATCAAAAGCCAATCTATATGAATGAAAACTACCAATCCTTGCTACGGCAGCTCAACCTCGATGTTAGCTTTGTGCACCGCCTACTACTAGTGAGCCCTACCACTCATTTAGTTACTGTAAGATATAACTGCTACAATTTGCCACAACATCCAAGTGTATTCCGTTGTTTGAGTTGTAGGGCTTTGGCAAGGAATGAGTCCCCAAGTTACCCCGAATGGATTGTAGTGGATTGTCGATTGTGTAGTGAGTGCATCCCTTGCTTCTAGCAATGGTGTTAGACTAGCAAGAGCCTGTTTGTGGGTTGAGGTTACTTTATTCTAGTATCTAAAGACATATACTGCACCGTATGTTGGTTTGGCCATTTATCCAGTAGACCAAATGGCTTGGGGGGTATGGTGGATGATGCATTTGGATATTAATGAGAGGAGCTACTCACCCCTCTGTTCAACTCGCACCTAACCACCAATTTCGCCAGCTCTATGTGTGTTGCTCGTTTGCTTTCCTGGTCTCCTTAACACACTTGCCTTGGGAGCTTTTATATATATATCAATTGGTTGAGATGATTTTAAAGAAGATGATGTTAACCAAGCCTAACTATTGGACAAGGTAACAAAATAACTAAAAACAGAATCACTCATCCTTCCTCTATTTCTCTACCACTTACCCAATTTAGTTTTACCCTCTCAGTCAAGTTTGCTTGTCTTTGTTTGTTCATGGCATTTTTGAGAAATAAATCCCTCACATAAATAACACTATGGTCCACAATTGATATTTACATTGAAGATCACTTGGGAGGAAGTTGCCTTAAAAAGTCATATCTAATTAAAAGAACATGGAATTCAACTTGTGCAAAATAGTCAGCTATTTACTGATAATATTAAATTTAAAAAGCTTGAATATTATGCTCTTACTGAACTAGTGGCTCAATCATAACAAATAACATATGTGTGGATGTAAATAAACTGATTTCACAACATCTGTATCAAAAAAAAAATCAATAGAGTACAATTAGCATGTAACTGCATTCAAGACTGATTAACTACACATTATACAATAAAAGGAAAAGGAAGATTATCTCCCAAATCATACTAGTGTCAGAACTGTTTTTGATACCGGAAATTTTCTTTTCTAGTAAGAAAGTATGCCCCTGCATTATCCAACATAGCAACATGTACGAACACAAATGACGAAAGTGTTCATTGATGATAAAGGGGTAGCTTGTTCCTATCATATAAAAGCATAACCAGAAGAAGCATCATAAAGATTAAATTGAAAGTGAAACACAAATGCAAAACAAAGCAATGATGTCCCTTCAAATGCATGAAAGGTGGAAGCGGTAACATGTTTCATTTAAGACAGTTAAACTGAGAAAAAATCATGGCTAAACTAGCTTTTGCTGTTGTTGAAATTTCATGGGGAAATAAGTTAATGTGCACGAACCCTAAACCATGAATTTAAAACGACAAGTGAACAAAATTTTAATTGAATGGAAATCAATCTAATTGTTTTAAACACAAGGGCTCCAAGAACAAGCACACAGCATGCATCTAATTTTGCACCAAAGATTGAGATGTTAAATGTCAGAAAATATAAAAGGCACGCACAATAGCCACATCCTCATCTCACCTATAATAAACATATCATGATAATTATAATCCCTATCATTAATAAACGGTGGAGACTTCAAATCACCAACACCAACAACTATGGTGCCACTGCAACAATAACAAATGAATGATTATACAACCAATACGAAAGGTGCTGAACAAGAGCTTAGTTATTTAACGGCTAGCAAGATCCTTTAAATAATTTTCTTCTTATAAAACCAAGCAAAAACAAATTTAAACACTTGCTACTTCATAAGATATGTATACTTATAACTATAATACTACATATAAAATAAGCAATTCTTCAAAATCAAATAAGACAAGACCAAAGTGCTTTCAAAAACTGTGAAAGCTTAATCTTAAACTTTTGCACTTGAAGACAAGACTAAACACAATTTGTTATACATTCTTAATTAAGCAAAATGTTGATAACTGTATTAAATAGCAATTTTATAGATAACACACATTGACACATCTCAATAAAATATGTCATAACAAAATTTCTTAAAGCTTAGAATGAATGTTAAAAGGTAACACCTTTCCAGGCATGTAACAAGAGAAGACAAAACTAAGATCCAAAATGGACACAATGAAATAAAATGACACAACAAATACCTTATTACAAAACAATGGTAATGACCAAGTCGCTTCATAAGATATGTATACTTATAACTATAATACTACATATAAGATAACAGTTCTCAAAATCAAATAAGACAAGACCAAAGTGCTTTCAAAAACTGGGAAAGCTTAATATAAAATATTTGCACTTGAAGACAAGATTAAACACAATCTGTTATACATTCTCAATTAAGCAAAATGCTGATAACTGTATTAACTAGCAATTTTATGGATAACACGCCTTAGCACATTTCAATAAAATATGTCATAACAAAATTTCCTAAAGCTTAAACTAAATGTTAAAAGCTAACACCTTTGCAGGCATGTAACAAGAGGACAAAACTAAGATCCAAAATGGACACAATGAAATAAAATGACAGAACAAATATCTTTCTACAAAAAAATGGTAGTGACCAAGTCATGTGTAGTTCTTAAAATAGAATTGTGTAGCTCAAAACAATCATAGATAAACAAAGTCTCAATGGTCTAAGCTTGTCAACATATATATTATCATGACAAATAATGACCCTATAGCCAAACATGTAAATTCACATTTGCACTAATGATACTGCCAAAGAATATTTGTTGTCGTTGTCATAACCTTAATTTTACTTCTTACCAATACAAGGGAAACAAAGGCCCTTTTCCATAAAGGTTAGTAAAATCCGTACAAAATGATGGAGATAGACTCATCTTCAATTAAATAAATTAAAATATAAAAACCTATGAGAATATACATATTTTTTATTAAGTACTTTTAGGAAGTATCTCACCTTCCTGACATGAACACAGCAGCATACTGTTCTTGGTTTTACTCAAGAGATTGTTGTTTCAAGCTTTTTAATAAAAGGCAAAGTTCAAATGCAGGAGCCTGTGGAAAAAGAGTTTATTAAAAGTGATCTAAGATTTGAATACAGAAAATTAAACATACTATTTACTAACGCACTTGCAGTAAATGCCATAAAACTTGGATCCATCTCTTTCAACAAAAGCATAGGATCTAAGTAATTAAAAGATTTGAGAATTTTCAAGAACTACACTTGCCCAAATCATTGATGCAAACATTTTGAGATATTCCATTTTTTGAAATCTCTTCTAAGAGTTGAATAGGGTCTACATGGCTAGCATGTTTCAGATGGAAAAGCTACAAAGGGTAGTTGAATGCTCATCATCATCAAATAGACACGTACACACATACACAAAGAACATTAAGAAAAGCAAAGAAAATGATCCATAAGAAATAGCTGATCCACTTCAGCAGTAGAACACTCTTGTTGCAGCTTCATGAGAACCATGGGAATACTTAAAGAAACTGGTGATGGGATTATATCTTGCACAATCTAGCAGTAAAACAATATTCAAAGTAACAACTGCAGTCATAACTGTTGATTCCATTAATTGAAAAACATTCAATGATCAGTGAAATCTTTTACATAAAGAGCTTTGTTCATTCAACTACTTTTGAAAAAAAATCAATATTAGAGAATACAACATTGTTCTATTATTAGCTGGATGATCCAACCTCTATGAAAACTGAAACTGAAATTTTTACTCACATCCACTGAGACCCCTTAAATCTATCAGACGAGTGTTGCTCAATGAAATCAAGCCTGTGACCTAGGGTTACCAAGCCAAGACTTTTACCACTAAGCTAACTATAAAAAATATTTGCAAAAAAATATTTGCAAATTATAATACAAGGATGATTCTACAACAGAAGAAAAAATCTAACCATAGATGCAAGAAAATTTAAAATAGTGCCAGGACCTAAGATAGTGAAGCTACCAAGACTGTGTATACCCCATGGCATTAGAAACTACAAATCATTCCTCAGGGCCTGTGTTTCAGGTGACCATAATTTTAACCACAGGAATTGTTGGCAATTTTCATAGATCTGACTATTTAAGTTCAAATTCTTTGAGAGAAGTATGCATCCTTTAAAAATATGTTCCATTCACTGCTACTAATCATTCCACAAGCAAATTGTAGTCTGCAAAATTACCATTAACCAACAAAAATGAAGTCATCTTAACAAATTTCTAAGTTTATAGGGTCATTACCCAAAGGCTCAATGATCATGCCACCAAATGGGGTACACTGGATATTCTCTATATTTAGTAGGGTAAAAATCACCCTCTAGAACCAAGTTTTATGTATTTACTTTCCAAAGAATACTTGTGCAAAAGTCTCTGTCAAAGGAAAACCAAGAATTTGTTAAGGAAATAGAAAACTTCATTAGTTGTTTCCATGCTTCTTTCTATGTCTTCATCTACGATGTCCTCTAAATGCAAAGTGCAAAGAACTATAAGAAATTCAATGAAAGTCTACATTTCAGCCTGTTGTAAACTAATAATTTTTTGGTCAAAAGGTGTCAATAAAATAGCAAAGTTCATCATTCACTTTCACGATTATTTGTATGTCTCTGTCTATGGTGTTTTCCACTATCACAGTGTTGTCAAACTCTCTGTATGTATTCATGATGTAAATGTTGTTTCAGCAGTGACATCAATAAGATATGTTTTAACCATGATTGCTCATTGCTAACTAAGCTGATAAGACAATTACAATCATTTCTATTCTGTTGTGATGTTTCATGTAACTTAAATAGCATTGGGTTCTACACTTTCATTTTGTGTAGAGATCGTGTTCTTTTGTTTTTCTGTTTTTGTTTCTGCATCATCTTTTGCTTTCTTGGTCACTGTGATCAGGCACCGGTTCCTGGTAAAAACTTTATAGATTTTAACGATACCCTTGCAAAGTGTATTTAATGAAAGATATTACTGAAATTACGTTAGATCCACTGAAGATCATTCTATAAACTATTCAATTAAAGGAGGACTGACTGATAATCATGAAGAGACATGAAAACACACATTTTCTATTCAAGATGTTTGTTTGATATTGCAGACAAAGATTATCATAATTATTATCCATATATAATTTGCCCTATCTCTCCAAAATACATCTCTCAGAACATTTAAATGCCAAACAAAACAAAATCTGTTTGAAGCCACATACTGAATAAGGAAATAGTAAGGTCTCACACTTGGGCAGAAACCAATATAACTTTGTAAATAAACCAATTATAGCAAAACATAATACTTAGAATTCTCTGCAAAATAAACTCCTCTATCACCATGAAATTACAAAACTCAAGAGTTCGTGTTAAAAACCAATTTCTCTTCTTCTCTAGAACATGTTAATTGAGGCTATTCATGTTAAAGTGTGAAATCATAGTGATAGGAAAGTCAATGAAGACTATTGCAAATGGCATGTAATCAAGCACAACAACCTTGCAATAATGTTTTTTGTGCAATCCAAGATTGCATTTGACATTTTGTTACCAATGAGGTGGTTGCTCAACCATTAATTTGTTGGTTTGTGAACCGACAAGCTGCAAACTTAAATTGTTGGATTTTATTTGTAGTGTTTTCTTTATTTACTTTCCATACATATTACTTTCTTTTACTTGGATTCTTACATCTTTATCCATTTCACACGGATAGTTCTCAATCTTCCATTTTTTATATGGAACATAAATATTATTCTATTTGCATTAACAGCTTAATACTTTTTCCATTCTTCAAATGGAACAATCTTCAATTTTTTCCATGAAAGTGAGTTAGTATTCCAGCACACTGTGATGCCTATGTAATAGGTATGTTCGCTGGTTGCATTGTTAAGGGTAATATGGTTAGTTACAATGCCTTGGTTCTTCCTTCAAATGCCTTCACAACCATCATTTTCAGGATTTGCTATCATATTTTATGATTAAAAGCTCCCAAGCTCATAGTGTATGCTTTGCAGCCTGAAGGAGACTGAATCAGAAATGCTTTTTAGTTCATTTACTAATGAGCTTTTGGGCAAAGGGCATTACCAAAATTCTGTCAGGTTAACTATATAAATAGGAGGCATCTTATAAATTGGAAAACTTGTAATTACACAAACGTAAAGGACAACCTCTTTGTAAATTTTCTTCTATTAATAAAATTGATCTTTTTGTTGTAGCATGTAAACAGCACTGCCCTTTATAGATGCAAGATAACTCAAGGGAAATGATACACTAAGTAGAAAGGTAAAATGACATACCTCACCTCTGCCGGTACAATATGCTGCACCATGAGAAAAGAAAAACGGAATATCCAATCTAATCTATGCAGACCATTTCTGAAGCTTCTCAATAGTTGCAATATGCTTGTTAAAGTGAGTTGCTGCCCATAAGGCAGTGGCTGCATTGCTACTTCCACCTCCAAGTCCAGCCCCTGTGGGTATCTTTTTATCAAGATGGATCTGCCATGTATAGTATGTAGAAGTTTAAATATTAAAAGGCAAACTACAATCTTGCATAATAAAACAGGTAAATTTTTTAATAGAATCAAGTGCAGATCTACTGGTGATGACAGTGCACACTCAGGAAGTCTTGGTTGTGCATAAAATCTTGTAAGTAAAGATCAAATGCTTGGCTGCTGCAAGAGCCTTATAGTCATTTTATAACTTCATGATTCTCCAAGTGGATTACAACACTACCAAAAACGCAATGCTGTTATAAGAAAAATTCTGACAAAAAATCAAACCTGGAAAGCTGGTTTGAAGCCTGTTTTCTCCCTGTACAAGTTAAGTGCTTTGATTATCTGTAAAAATTAACGGTGAAGATTCAGAACCAATTACCACTATTTGAGTTTCAAAATTAATCAACGTATCCCTTAATTTGTTCAAAACAAGCATTAAACATCCCTTAAGCAATTTTATATACTTTTCAATCAAAAATAGGCTGATTCAAAAAGAAACCAATAAAGAGATATATCTTACCAAAACGTTAACAAGATTGTCCATCAATTGAACACAGAAAAAGTCACCAAATTTCTTTGATCCAATGGAACACCTTGTGCATTTGTAGATAAACTATCCCCTGAACTTGTAAGAGATGCTGTTAACTGAAGAGTATCTCCTAAATTAATTGCCTGTCAATAAATGAGGAGTCATCTTGCTAATAACGGTAATATCTGTCACGGAGAAAGCAAAGTTGGTTGACATTCCTTTCAAGGCCAACTCTATGACTTCAGAAAAAACTGAAAAATAGCAACAAAATTTTGTTAACCGTCATCTTAATTCCTCGTATAGTTTTAATTACAATCTATAATGCACTGTGTCTGAAAATGCATTCTATAGAGGAGGATCTCTTTATTCCCTTTATCTAACACAACGGGTACTCAAACCTTGCAACTCAACTCAACATGATTAATTGGAAAGTCGTATCAATCCAAAGACGGAGGTTACTGTTACAAACATGGAAAAGAGATGCCAGGTTATGGTACCCGTCCGCCCTCTTGTTATCCTCAGGAACAAATTAATCTGCAGCAAAAGCAACAAAACTTTTCATAATGTTGAGAAGGATCCCAACTGGCATTATTTATTAGAAAAGTACATTAAACAAAAAAGGTTTTAAAACTATGCCAAATTAACCTTCGCAGGTGAAAATAGAGTTAGAGACGGAAGCTCGATGCCTGACTGCCGCGACGTACTCTCCAAACTTTCGTTGGAACCGTGGAACTGCAAGCCAAGCAACCAAACTCATTCAGAAATGCCGATTTAATACTTAAAAAAAATTGCTCCAACTGTTTCGTAATTGGATCCTATCCAATGATAGTCAGACGGAAAATAGCATCCATAACAAAAGAGGCAGAAAGAACTCCGAGAAATGGATAGCGCCAAACTCGGATAGCAATTATGACCTTTGTTCGGGAACTTTGGCGACGGGAAAGCATTAAAGAAATGCTTATTTCAAGAAAATGCTGGAAATGCATGATGACTGAGCCAGGATTCAATAGAACTAAAAACTAGAGCAATCTAGAATAAATAACCAGAAATTGATAGCACAATTTAACCAGAAATCCAGAATTCCGAAAACAGGAAAGCAACATTACCTTTGTTTGCGAATTTTGGCCATCTTTAGCGGTAGCAGATCTCGACGTTTGCGAGCGTTTTCTAGACAGAGGCAGCAATTTGTTATGTGGACGCTCTGTGTGAACTGGAAACGGCACGATCGAGAAATGAGAGGAGGAGCACAGTGAAAGCAACGCCATTAGCAAGCTTGGAAAGCTTTTGCGTCCTTAAAATCAATTTTGTCATTGTGCAAAGAGCTTCATCCTTTTGGGTATTTCCACACTAAAGCTTTTCGGATATTATTTATTTTGATAGTGAAAACTTTGGACTTTTTTTTATCCATATTTATCCTAAAAATATATACTCAACAATTTTATAACTTAGCATTGCCTACTAGAATTTGAATATATAACTTAGAGTTTCCAAATCAAAAGTCCTATGCTACGCTAATACCTCATTTTTGAGAAAGTTTATTGTTTATAAGCATAGTATCCCAGTAACTTATATGTACTATTTCTTGCTTTTAGCTCTTAGTAATACTTTATATCATTGTATTGCACAACTTGTGCAAATTTCTCTTAGAGTAGTAGCCACTTAAGAAAGGGCCTTTTGTCATGTTGCTAGAGACATGTACACTTCTTGCAAAGAGGATAGTGGCTTAGGCTTCATGAATTGTTACAAGTAAAGTACTTGCCTAGTGTAGAGCCTTAGAAGCTTTTGTCTTTGATGCGTCATCATTTGGGGAAACTGCGATATCACGTACGCGATATCACAACCCAAGTCGCGATATCGCATACGCGATGTCGCGGCCTATCTCCTCATCTATAAATAAGAGATAGACAAATGAGTTCAGACAGTAGTTAATCAGTTTTAAGTTTAGTTTTTGCTTAAGTGTTTCATTTCTTTCTCTCCCTTTTCCTCTCCGTGTATGCCCGCAGTGTGGTGAATGTAATTGTATAACATCCTTTATTCGAGTGTGACGTACTTGGACACGCACATGACCAGAAATAAAGATCGAGATTACTTCATCATTGCAGCATTCACTTGATTAATCATTTAATTATTTAATTGTTATTTACTGCTTTCTTAGTTAATATTTCTCACCCTTATCTCATGTTAAAACGTGGAATGAGTACGACTTGATTACGAGTGATGAGTGGCGAGATACCCCTACACTCAACCATACGAATACGAGCGTTACACGCGCGATCCAGTCGAACTCCGTAGACTAAGTACCTACACGCCTTATGGAACACTTAAGGTTAATCATTCGTTGTCTTCCCACACTTATTTGTATTTGTCACGATGTATGGTTAAGTAAGTCTAAGGTATGTGACTTTTATGTCTTTTATGTTTTATCTCCTATGCTAATGAGGGAAAGGGTGAAGAGACTAAGTAACTAACTTTAACTAATTAAGTTCTAATTCCTAGCATCAGTATCCGTTCCCACTTACTGTTCACACCCTGAGCCAATGCAACCTTTTGGGATTACCAAATGCTATTCGTTGCTGGGATTACCAAGCGTAACGCACGTGCTCGAAGCGGTCGTACTGAATGCACTTAACTATGAGAGAAGGGTTAAGAGAGATTTAATTAACTAATATAGCATTTAAATGATGAACAATAAATAACGTCCTAATTAGCTCAGTCCATGCACTGCAAGGTTTATCCAAAAGTTCATCTTTATTTCCGTACACAAACTTGTGCTCAGGTACAATATTTTCTCGAATAAAGATCCGTTCACTTGGGGACTCCTACTGCGGGCACATGGAAATTACTCTAACTCTAGAATGGAAAAACTGCAAGAGTTTAGCTAAGGTCTAGATCTAGATGGAGAAACAAGGGAGAGCCGCCTCTTATTTATAGAACTAGCGGCGCACCGCGATATCGCAAGGGAAGACACGATATCGTGGCAGATGCGATATCACGTCCCATCATACCCCCATGATTGAATAAAAACTCATCCTCAAGTTCTTTACAAAATATTGGGAAGGTATGGGATTATTGACTTGAATGGAACTAATGGTGAATGGGATGACATGTGAACGGATCATCTTTACAGAACAAGACAAAACTAGTTTTCACGACAACAAGAGTGAACACTTTATACATTTGACATCAGGCCTTATTTGGCAGCTGAGAGAGAAGAGAGAAGAGAGAAGAAGTCTGCTACTACCAATGCCAAGATTGCGCCTTTCATTGTCTATCCATAAGCACGCCATCGATCTTGCTCCTTGCATAACTGCTTCAGCACTGATCCATTCCAAGTGTTCCCTCCAAATCCAATCCGTTGTTGATGATTGTCATCTGCACACACAATACAGTCTTATATTAGCAAGGGTAAATGAATCATAATGCAATTGATACCTTGCTTCGGTGTGAGGTCCATTGGCTGAGTTGTGGTATGGCTAATTTGGATTTGCAGATATAATATTGGCGACTACCAAAGGTGTAGGGGTTAGGAGAAAATTGAAAAAATTGGACCATGACCCCCATGACTAAACGCGAACCTCCGGTAGCGATAGAATGGAAAAAGAGAAGGAATAATGATGAGTGGCGAGGTACCCCTACACTCAACCATACGAATATGAGCGTAGGATACGCGATCCAGTCAAACTCCGTAGACTAAGTGCCTACACATCCCATGGAACACTTAGGGTTAATCATTTGTTGTCTTTCCAGACTTACTTGTAGTTGTCACGGTGTATGGTTAAGTAAGTCCGAGGTATCTGATTTTTATGGTTTTTATCTTTTATCTCCTATGCTATTGAGTTGAAGGGTTGAGAAACTAATTGCTAACTCTAACTAATGAACTAAGTCTAAATTACCTAGCGTCAGCATCCATTCCCACTTACCGTACACACCCTGAACTAATGCAACCGCGGCTACCAAACGCTAATCGTTGCTAGGATCACCATGCGTAATGCACGTGCTCGAAGTGATCGTACTGAGGCACTTAACTAAGAGGAAAGGGTTGAGAAACCTAATCTAGCCTAAGTGCGATGAGCATCCGTTCTTTGATTATCCGTACACATCTTACAACTACTACTGGGATTACCAAGCGCAGATCCTAGGTACGCCACTGGGTTACCAAGTAGTCACACTGAGATGCTCATAATCAAGTCATACTCATTCCGCGTTCTAGGAGTTTAAGGGTGAGAGAGAAAGCAATAAATAACATTAAATGAAATCCTATTCCATGCATTGCAAGGTTTATCTAGGAAGTTTGTCTTTATTGCCGTACACAACTTGTGTTCAGGTACAATGTTGCTCGAATAAAGATCCGTTCACTTTAGGACTGCTACTGCGGGCACATGGAAAATATTCTATCTCTGGAGTGATCAATCTGCCAGAGTTTCCCTACTATCTAGCTGAAACACCACAAAAATTTGGACCCAGCACTTTCAGACAAGAATCAAGCTAAGTCATGATACTTCCCAGCATGACCGAAACTTGTGAACCTCAAAAATAGCATCAAACGGAGCATATTTGAACAAGAGAGAGTTCCTTGGGACCCATAGGTGACTACATCAGCATCCGGCATCAAGAATTTCAAGTTTTGGGTTCAAAATACTTGGTTTTGACCAAGTATACTCTGGGCACACCTTGGTGTACACTGGCCAGCGTATAGCCCAGCGTACAACAACTTTTGGGCCACAAAAATGAGTCAAATCATGCCAGAACTGAGCGTCTGGACCCCCCAGGACCTTCGAGCTTGGTACTTCTCCAGCAAAAAGCAGGTCCCTGGGACCCATGGACAACCACGGCTACATTTGGTGTCACACATTGCAACTTTGGGGATAAAAATGCTTAGTTTTCACTAAGTATGCAATACCAGCGTGTACGCCCGGTGTCTACGCTCGACACCCACAGCGTATATGCCCAGCGTAGACATCCAACTTACACGCCCGACGTACACGCCTCACATGTACGCTCGGCAGGTACGGAAAATGTTTACGCCCAACGTGGAATCTCCAAAGACAGAATGAAGATAGCACCGAAGAGCAAGAATTGAAGCAAGTCGACAACCATCAGCGTACATGCCCAGCGTATACGCCCAGCCATTGTCAGCGTATACGCTCAGCATGTACGCCCAGCGTCCATAGCATCTCCACCCAAGTTTGCATGCCTCGCACGTCCAGCGTATACGCCCAGCGTGTACGCTGGCCTGATGTGGCGTATACACCTAGTGTATATGCCCAGCAAATGTAATATGTTGTATATTTGTAAATTGTATGCACCCGGTCAACATGCCATGTGTCTCCTAACCCGAGTCTAGCGTAACAACTGGTATAAAAATCCCACTTTTCCACTTCATCGAGATCGGTTGGCAAAAACTCCAGAGCATACTAGAGAACAATTACGCTGCGCATTAGAGCTAAAACCCTCTTACGCTGGAAAGCCCTGTACGCCGTGCACACAGTCTCTACGCTCTGCCTACCGTGCGAACCGGCTGAGTCATCCCTGCATCCACCGGGGCTTTTCGTCCACCTTGTGTTCCATCACAACTGCGTTAGACCGGTGCACTGTACTTTGACTCTATAATACCATTGTTTACAGTTTACGCTAATTTCTTGAATGTGTTTCTGTTTACGCTCGTTTACATTTACGCCCTGTCTGCATCTGTTACGCTGTTTACACTCTCATTTACGCCCGTCACGCCATTTACGCATAACCCAGTGTGTAGCACTTCGGTATACGTTCAGGGAAATCCTTGTCTGATCCGCGTGCGGACCACCCAAGGTACTCTACCTTCGTGCATTCCAGCTCGCCCTCAGGCTAAGGTAGGGTCATCTGTGCTCGCCCTGTGATCCCACGGCCTCTGTTTCCTTCCAGCCAGAGACCGATGATTTCAGGCGGTACACTAGCCTAGGATGAGGAAACAAGGGAGAGCCGCCTCTTATTTATAGATATGACTGCGCACCGCGATATCGCATACACGATATCGCATGGGATGCGATATTGCAACCCATGCAATATCGTGTCTTATCATATCCCCATGACTAAATGAAAACTTGTCCTCGAGTTCCTTACAAAATATTGGAAAGGTATGGGCTAACTGACTGAATGGGAACTAATGAGATGACATGTGAACGGATCATCATTACAAGACTTGACAAAACTGGTGTTCATAACAACAAGAGTGAACACCTTATTACATTGACATCAGGCCTCATTTGGCAGCTAAGAAAGAGAGAGAGAAAGAAGTGTTGCTGCTGCCAACGCCAAAATTACGTCTTTCATTGTCCATCCATAAGCGCACCATCAATCTTGCTCCTTGCATAATTGCTTTAGCACTACTCCACTCCAAGTGTTTGCTCTAGATCCAATCCGTTGTTGTATGATCACCATCTGCACACACAACACAATCTTATATTAGCAAGGGTAAATGAATCATCATGTAATTAATTCCTTGCTTTGGTGTAATTCCATTGGCTAGGTTGTGGTATGGCTAATTGTGGATCTAGAGATATAATATTGATGACTACCGAAGGTGCAAGGGTTAGGAAAAAATTGAAAAAATTCGGGGCTAGCAGAAAATCAAAAAAATCGGGCCTCATACCCCCATGACTAATCGCGAACCTCCGGTAGCGTTAGAATGGAGAAAGAAAAGGAGTAAAAAAGATAGATAAAAAGAGACAACGGTAACGTCGATAAAGTGGATGTCAAGATGGAAATGAACAAAATAAAATGGACTACAAAAATGTTAAGGAAAAGAAGTTAATTGGTGCACCAAATAGGAATGTTAGTGGGTCGTTCCCAAAGCAGGCTCATGCCCTTAATGCCCTAACAAACCCACATTCAAAGAGTCCGTAGGCTCTGGGAATGTCATTTGGAATGAGAGTTAAAGTCTTAACACAAGAATTTACCAAAAAGAAAATAATGTTTCAACCAAAATATATACACTAATGATACAACTGGCAATGAGGTGAAGAATGGAGAGAAGGATGAAGAGAATAGAATGGAATGGAATCCCAAGAACAAGGTGGTGGACAACCCCTTGTGTGTTGCATGATTAATGTGACTTGGCAAGTCTCATTCCAACTCCGGCCCCAAACCAACCACATCTAGTGACTTCGCATTAATGCATTTGGCCAAACCATCCTCTAAAAGTAACAAGAATGACTTCCCCCAAGAGCCACCACCATTTCGATGAAAGGAGGAAAGAATGGAAAGCAAGAAGGGCCTTAGTTAGAGGAAACATTTTTAGTTCCATAACCAGTGCTTGTAGCCCAATTGATTATTTCGTCTAAGGGGTGTGCTTTGAATTTTCATGTTTTTTTTTCTTCTCTTTTTTTTTGTGTTTTGTGTCTTTATGCGTGAGAACCACACCATGAAAAGACTTTGTTATTTTTATTTGCTCAGCTTCCCTACGATTGGGTAACGTTGAAACGGTAAGAAAACTCAAGAAGAAAAACATCCAAGCACCCAAGAGAATGGCTAACACAAATGCATCAAGTTCCCTTGAAGTCACACCCTTTTCAATCCTTGAGTCCTTCCTTAGTTTGAGAAATGCCCAATCACCAATTCGTTAATGTTCTTATTATGAAGGGGACTGTACATTTCCAAGCCAAGAGAGATCATAGAAACTGGTGGATGGATGGATGAAGTGATCTCATTGCCTGCCATATCAAGAGAAACATATCTTAGTATCAACATCATGACTTAAATGTAAAAACCAAACATTAGCAATCAACAAGAAAATAGTTCATACCATCAAGAAGAACACTTATTAGGTGACAAACTTACAGGGTGGATAACACATGCACACACACACAAAATGGAAAAGTATAAAGATGTTGTAAAACAAAAACAAGAAAAGTTAAAGAAAGTTGTAAAACAAAAACGTGTAAAACAAAAATGTGTAAAACAAAAATGTGTAAGACAAAAACGTTGTGAAACAAAAACATGTAAAAAAAACATTGTAAAACAAAAACTTAAAAGAACTGAGGGCCCCATATGATTAGCATAGGTGGCCATCTCCCTCATGACTGAATTGCAAGGAAGAGATCTAAAATAATGAGCGCTTGTTTGAATTTCTAAGAAGTGTCCAACTTCTCCTAATTGATGATCTTAGGTTAAGGGGTGGAAGTTGGCGACGCTCATATTCCAACGTGTCTATGCCTTCGTTGTTGCCATGGTTTATTTCCTCAGTTCACTCCATGCATGTTTGTCGGTTGCTCTTTCTAGTAGCTATCAACCACGAGGTGTCTACTACTTGTTATGTGGTTGCTACATACAGACATCTTTGTTTCAAAGTTTCGAGGGAACACTTGTTACATGGAGGCATTTCCTCCATGTCATCACCCGATGAATAACTGTATGTGATGCATGGAAATTTCCTCTTCTCAATCTTTCCATAAATGTTTATCTTAGAAATTTTCAAGGAAAGATCACGAATGCCCAAGCATGCATCTACTGTGCTAAGCCATGCCCTTCCCATTATAATTGGGAAGTCCCTTTCATTGTTGTTTACTTCAATCACCAAGAAATTAGCTGGGTAAGACCAATCACACATAGTGGTAACGATGTCCTCCACCAATCCCAAGAAAATGGTGATGGACTGGTCTACCAGCTCTAGTTGAATGTTGCTCTTCTTAATTTGGGGCAGGTTCCAGGCATGATACATCTCCTGGGATATTAAGTTGACTCTGAAACCTGAGTCAAGAAGAGCCTTATGTGGTTCATTTTTGATGATTTGTAAATAGATTAAGGGACTCCCAAGGTCAGATAGTTTCCTAGGAAGGTGGCCTACCTTGATCCAGTCAGTTACGGTATGTGTTAACATAACCGTCTACGTTCAGCTCTGATTTTGGACCGAAGGAAGCTCCGAAGCTTTGTGTCGGAGGAGTGTTCACAAACTCAACTACTTGTTGTTGTGAGAGCTTGTCTAGGCTTCTAGTTTTGAAGAAATGTCTTCTCTTTTTACAATTGTCAGAACCAGCAGCGGGTTGAATGTTTACAGCTCTCGTTGCGTGGTGTTGCTATGGTTGAGTAGGGAGTTCCCCTTGCATTGTTGGAGCAGGAGGTGTTGTGGGAACTACCGATGGAAGAGGTGCAGATGGATTAGGAGGATGGTATGGGTATGGAGCGTCTCCTGGAGGAGAAGGAGTCCTCCTAAAGTACTCCCGAACTTGGTCGTGATGTTGGGGAGTTGTGTGACCCATGGAGTCACTTGGAGAAATCGGTTGCTACACGTAATATTCATAAGGGTCAAGCTGCCGGTAAGGGTATTGATGTTTCAGTGGTGGCATCCCCCATGACTATGGGTATTTCCACTGCTGATGTTATTCGGTGGATTGTGGTGGAGTTCCACTTGGATAGTATGTTAAGGGTTGGTGGAACTGTCTTGGGTTACCTTGAGGGTAAGGTAACCTTTGGGGTGTCTGCCATTTGTTGAGTCTCGGATTGAGTGCATACATCCCAGACTCTTGTAGATGTGAGATGATTGGACAACATCCCTTGGGATGGTCATAGTGGCAGATCTCACATCCATCGTCATCATCTGTGTCTGATTCTACAATCTCATTAGAGATAGTAATTTTTCCCTTACCCTTGTCACGTGCAGGACCTACATCTCTCCGCTTTGTCTTACCTTTGTCACTACTTCGTTCCTTCTTAGACTCCTCTACAATTTTAAGGATAGTTTAAATTTTACTATCTAAGGAGATCCATACTTCTTCTACCTTAGCGGCTACTTCTGTTGTTAGCTTTTGAAGCGGCAAGGTTTTCCTGTTCACCAACTCTTCAATTGGTGACTCATCCTCTTCATCGCAAAGTTTCACTCCCTTCTTCCGAAGAGAGGGATCACAGTTGTATTCTTCTGTACTTTCCCTTTTTCATAGCTCCCCTTCTTCTTTTGCTACTTGTTCCAACAAGTGATGAACCTCATGGGATCTAAGTTCTGATAATCGCCCTTGGGCATAAGTCCTAAGGGTTCTCCTAGTCTCATACCTTAGCCCATCTATGATGTGGCAGAGTTGATCCCGCTGTGCATAACCATGGCCTGGGTAATGATGTAATAATGCGTAGTAGTGGCCCATGGCAGCATCCAAGGGTTCATGAGTACCTTGCTTCCATCCTTGGATCTTCTTATGCAAGTTAGACACTCGAGAGTACGTCTGATATTTATTGTTGAACAACTCTAACATCGTACTCCACCTCCTGATGGTTACCGGTTCTAAGGACCGGTACCAACTCTCTGCTTCCTTGATGAGTGTCCTGGGAAAAAACTTAAGTTTTTGCTACTCGTTCTCTATGTTTTGCAAGGCACAGGCATCATGGAATGCCTGTAAATGATGCTATGGATCAGCATTGTATCCCCCATCAAAGCGTGGGATATTATTCATGTCTAAGCATTTGATCCGACTATCTTTTAAATGCCTTGTTGGGATTCTTACTACCTCCATTATATTCAACATGCTTCGGGTGGCTAGTAGGGGTTCATCATGATCATCTCTTTCATGACACCTGTGATGTCTTCGTTGTTCCCTACTTTCCCTTCATTCATGCCCTTATCCTCTCTCTCAACTCTCTCGTCTAGGTCTCTCATTTTTCTTACTTTTATCCTCTCCGTTAGGCTCTTAATGATTGTGCCCAGATGTGAAAGGAGAGGGTGAGTGATGTGATGAAGGTGAAGAGGAAGGAGAACCATCACCATGATGATGTTTCTTACCTTCCCTTCTATGGCTTCGGCCCTGATCGTGATGACGATCAAAGTGTCCATCCTTGTCTTTTGTTGTTGTTCCCTCTGTGAACAATTGGTGTTCACAGGCATCAGAACCAGGGTTATATATCGTGGATCATAGGTTATGATACCCCACCTCCTCACTTTCATTAAGAGGGGGAACATCTCTTGATAGCAAACTAGTTATAAGTGGTTCACCATCTCTAGTTTCACTGAGGACGTGCGAGATCTCTTTGCCCTTCAACAGTGTATGTTGGCTCTCCTGCCTTAAGTCCCTCATACGTTGTAAAGCTATGGGATAGTAATCCCTTGAGTCAAAGTCTTTCGCAACGTATTTAGCATATAATTCTGTCATGCCTATCTATGCCAAAGCACG
>MNCI01014556.1:4914-77827 GCA_015680685.1 Gnetum montanum
CATCCACCTTCCTTTTGTTGGATTTATTTTAGTGATTTGTTACTTAGTCAATAGAATCCCTATTATTAAGGGATTCTTATTGTTTTGATTAGTCTTCCCATGTCTTAGGAGTTGTTAGATGTGGGATGTTTATCTCTTTTCAATTTGTTATGTAAGGCTATATATATTAGCCAAAGTTTTTCTTCAATAAAATCATTCTAATTTCTCCCAATTTCTCTAGTTTCTAACATTTGGTATCAGAGCTCCATCATAGGGCCTAGTTAAAATCAGAAGTAGTAGTCTTCTAAGTGTGTAGTAATCAAAGTATGACGACAAAGAGTTCATTTGTATAGCTAGCAATTTTGAAATTTCATGGGGACTACCATCATTGAGAAATTACAAGAAAAGGAGCTTATCATTCTATTTCAATGTGGATAGTGTAAGGTGTTTCATTCAAAGAGAGGCTTAATCATGAAAATGAAGATGTCTTCAAATTGAATGTTCATGTTGCATGCTACATCTTAGCCTATAGCATTTTCTTATTTCAACACAGTTATAGAAGGTATGGTGCAACTTTGGCATTGTAGATATGGACACTCGAGCTTTAAGGGCTTAAAGACTCTTCAACAAAAGAAAGGGGTGGATGGTTTACCACAAATTAAGTTTCCTTCAAAGCTTTACAAGGACTGTTTGGTGGGGAAACAACAAAGAGACTATGTAATAGGAGAAGGACTTTTGGAAGAAAAATATTATTGGCCCATGATTGTAAATATAATTGTTTCTAGATTTAAGCTCGCAAAGGATGAAGGTGGAGTTAAGGTGGACAAGACTTACTATATATAGATGGTGGGTAGTTTGATGTATCTCACAGCATCTCAATAAAACATGATGTTTGCAATGAGTCTTATTAGTAGGTATATGGAAAATCCAACTAAGCTTCATCTACAAGTAGCAAAAAGGATGTTAAGATATTTGAAGGAAACAATTGAGTTTTAAATCTTTTATAGGAAGGGAAGTAGATAATGAACTTGTTGCTTACATCGATAGTGATTATGCCAGAGATTTAGAATATAGAAAAAGAACATTAGGTTATGTACTTTTATTGAGTTCAAGAGCAATATCTTGGTCATCGAAAAAACAACTAGTCGTAAGTCTATCTACTATGGAGGGAAAGTTCATTGCTACAGCTTCATGTGCATGCTAAGAAGTATGGCTAAAAAGGGTGTTGGAAAAGCTGAATTGAAATCAAGATAAACCAACTATTATTTGTTGTGATAGTAGTTCTACAATCAAACTTTGAAAGAACCCAGTAATGCATGATCATAGTAAGCACATAGATGTGCACTTCCATTTTCTTAGAGAACTCATTGGCTAATGTAATGACAAAACCACTCAAGCTAAATGTAATGGAGTTGGTACACTATGGTACACAAGAATAATTGGCTAATGTAATGACAAAACCACTCAAGCTAAATGTCTTCTTAAAGCTATGAGAACTATTGGGAGTATGTTCTAAAATTGATATAAATTGATTGCTTGTAGCATTTAGTTTAAGGGAGGAATTGTTGGGTTTGTTTTAGTGATTTGTTACTTGGTTAATAAAATCCCTATTATTAAGGGATTATTATTGTTTCAATTATCTTCTCATGTGTTAGAAGTTTTTAGACATGGGATGTTTATGTTTTTTCAATTTGTTATTGCATGGGTTGTTTATCTCTTTTCAATTTGTTATGTAAAGCTATATATATTAGTCAAAGTTGTTCTTCAATAAAATCATTCTAATTTCTTTCAATTTTTAACACCTTTTGCAACCCTAGCAATTTTCATGAACAGTAGGTACTGAATAGGAGTGAGACATATGGAACATTCGATAGTGCTCCGTGATTGATGAACACTTGAAGATGTGGCATCTAGCAACTTCATGGACATGTGTGGTGCATGCAACTCAGATTCCATGACTAGGGATCTATTTTCACTAAATTCTAACTCATACCCCTTGATCATAGAAACCAAAACCACCAACATGAACTACAACTATGCCATGATGCTCACCAGCTTCCTTGCCTCTAATGTACGCCCACCATGGGACAACAGATGAAACCTTCACTGAGTTTCACTATACCATGCACTCCAATGAAAGTGAAATAGAACGTTACCATCATTGGTGCGAATGAAAGGTCTATAACTCATCTTCATCCATCATGAAGCTCGTGAATTTGGATCCATCAAAAGCTTCCGAGCATGGCAAAATATTCAGAAAACATTGACTGTTGCCACAACTATAACAAGTCCCAGATCCTTCCAGTGGCTACATCCATCAAACTAAGGGTTTTCCATCTCATTGTTCCTGCTACCAATTTCGATGATTCTATTTTCTTAATGCTGTTAATGCCAACATTGTTCATGCTAGGTATTTGAATTGATGGCCCTCCTATGGTATTTGAATTAGCAAAATCCATAGAAACCAAAAAACATTCTAGCTAATGGGTTTGCATTTTGAAAAAATTTAAGAGTAGCTTAGTACTTGAGTCCAAGGAGGGTTCATCATCGAGAACTTTTGATATATCAAAGTTCTTCAATGTAGGAAAAGTGAAGGTAGAAGATACATGAATCTAGTAAAAGCAAGTATGAAGTATGAATTGCACCAGATACAAGTTGAACTACAACACCATTGATAAAAAGTGAAAAAAATCCAATCATTGATTTGTTTGCAATAGTAACATACATCATCACCATTGGCAAAACTACAAATGAGGAAATTTCAAAAATCTTGAGGATCCACAAAGAGCGGGAGCCTTGGAGTAGAAGTAGTCCAATCCTAGGTGACGTGTAATAGTGAGGTGGTAGACATGGGTAACGTGGAGAAGGCAAAAGGGGATGAAAACGTTACATAGGTAACTAACATGTGAAGGTGGTGGATGTTATGTGGGTAACTGATGTTGCTGGGGGTGAACATGGAAAAGGTGGAAAAGTGGGTAACATGGTGGAGCAGGTGGCGGACAAGTTCATTTAAGGGCATCAACATGATGCTATTATAAAGGGACTAATAGTAGAAAAATGAAATATGAGGAGGGGGGCTCTCTAGCTCTCTAAGGAATCTTAGCAGGCTACTCTCTCTCTCCCTCTCCCTAGGTGTCAATGGTAGCCAATAGTTGGTGTGCACATGGCAGTGGTAGTTGTGCATGTACATCACTGACAACAGTAGCGGCATGTGAGGGAACGATGAAGATCTCTAGGTCATTGACTCTCTTAGTCATCAATCAGTAGGCATGTGCATGTGCAACAATAGGAGAATTAATGATATCAATAGAAAGGATGAGGGATTTCTCAAGACCCCTCTCTTGGCCTCTCTCTCTTCCATGTGTAGCAATGGCAGCACACGATGACAAGGGCTAGAGGTCTTCCTTTCTCCACTAGGGGTAGGTGCATTAGCAACCATTAACGTGGTGTGGTGATGATGATCTCAAGGCTCTTTCATTAGCAATGGTAGGTGAAGCATGTCTGTGAGTCAATGGAGGTCTCTAAAGCTAGTAGTGGAAGAGATGGTGTCAACATCTAGAGGATTTGCAAGTGTCGATGTGGTGGTAGTGGAGGTGTAGGATGTTGCAGGTGATGGTCACGTGGGAGCTACAAGTAGTGGTTAAATAGTATGTCTTGAGCTGCATGCAGTAGTCGATGCATGACACGTGGCAACCAATAGTGATAGGTCATCATGTTAGCAGCATGCAACAATGATAGCAGACACTGTGATGGTGTCAAATTGTAGTCGAAGCACCATCGGCAAGCAACAATGGTCATGTGTGGTACTGGATGATAGGTGGTGTGTAATAGTAGATGACATACAATGCACTATAGCAAATGGTAGGCGCCATGTAGCAATAGATGGTAGGCGGTGCATAGTAGCAAACAATAGGCACCACATAGCAGTCAACAACAGGTGGTAGTTAGCAGCAGGTAATGGTCAATAGCAACAAGTAGTAGAATTACAAGGTTTTCATCCCTATAGCAGCAGGGTTTTCTGTCTGGCAGTGGGCACCACCAACAATAATAGTGAAAGCACAAAGCAACTATGAATGGTGATAGATGGTAGTTGTGTGTGATGACAATGGGGTAGGATCCCCATTTAGTCATTTAATGTCACATAGCCCTCTCTAGCAAAGACTATTCCTAGGTTTTCATACCCATATGGAAGGCACCCTAGGCAATAGTCTCCCTAAAAAAGTTTTCTTCCAAGTGTTGATGTGTTCAAAATTTATGCATCAACACCTTTTGGCACTAGAAGGAGGGCTTCTTCCATTTTCTATTCCTGATCCTATTTTGTTCTTGTTTCAAAACTATTATTTTTCTTAATTTTTTTTATTTTCTTGCTATATATTGAAAACCTCTATTTCTGAACCCTTTATTTTATTTTTTTTGAGAAATTGATGTTTCCTATTTCCTGAAAATTGTCATTTTCATTACCAGAATCCTAAACCTTCTTTTTCCAATTTTGATTTTAATGGTCCTTAACGTAGTCCTAACTTTCGCTAAGTGAGTTTCATCAATTATTTAGTTTTAATTTTGTTTTCTAAAATTTTTCATTTTCTATTTTATTTGCAATTTTAGTTTTCCTTTTAAAAATAAAATAAAAATAATATAGTATTTATATATTTTTCTATCTTATTTAATTTTATAGTTTTCTAGCATTTATATTTCAAAGTCTTTCATTCTATGAGTGAGATGCCCCCAAGAAAAACTAAACAAAAAGCTCCTACTGCTACCCCTAATCGACTAGCTACATGTCATTTTACTTTAAGAAAATAATGAGCTTCATTATTTCCAAGTTCTATCCCTAAAAGAACTTGAACTAGGATGGCAGCTAATCAACCCCTAGCTCTTTTGGTAAACAACCCCTTTAACTTCACCAACTATCACGATATTTCAAAGTCACTTCAAAACATAAATTTGCTTTTCAATCCCACAACCCCTACTAGTGATGCCTACCAACATATACAATGTTTTAAAACCTTATTAAGCATCCATTACATTGTCAAAAATGACACAACATGTAGGAGATTTGTGACAAATTTCAGGAGCAAAGCCATCCAATGGTTTTTGATGCTCCCTAATGCCTCTATCGACTCATGTAAAGAGTTTAAAAATGAGTTCCTACTTTAGTTTAATAAGTTCACTAGCCTTACCATAGCATCAAGGAATTTCACAAGTTTAAGAAAAATACCCGAGGAAAATGTCAATGACTACAACTTAAGACTCCTCCATCAACTTACTTATGTATTAAATGAGATGCATTTGCAACCTGATGGTATCCTCAATTTCTACCTCTCTAGCATCAACCCATTCTTCACCTATGCCATTAAGTCCATTCCCAACATAATCGAAATACAAGGAGCAATGGCTAAACCTATTGATTTGGATCAAATTACCTTGATGAATAGCATTCAGACTCAATTTGGAATGATAAATGTTAGCAATCCTATGCACTCTACCCCTTTATCATCATAAGTTTTTCCAATGAATAATATTTTGTTCCAAACTCCCACTCCCATTCAAATGACTTAATCTGAAAGTAGTTATTTTCAAGGTCCCACATCCTCTTCATTTTTACCACCAAATACTGCTTTAAATGAAAATCAATCAAAATCTTTGATCCAATCCATCATAAATCCAAATCGAATATCTAATCCTAATGCATCCACTTGTCAAATAGAAAACCAAATAACACAAATATTAACTTCACTTCAAAAGCTTTCCAATGAAGTAGTTGAATTGAAGTGAAATAATAATAAAGTCCCTATACAATCTAAAAAATTGAGCACATCAATCAATGATGATTATTATCATCTCCATAACACTAGGCAAGATTCTGAGCAAACTTGTCCTCAATTTTTAGCGTTATATGGTGACAATGCCCAAAGTTAACAAAATGGGAAAACCCCGATTATGGTCTTGAACATACCTCATGAAATAGAAAATGAGGAAGTTCCTTCATTTGAACAAGTCATGGTAAGTGATTCCAACCGACATAACACTCGATACCATAGACTTAGTGATGTTATGAATACCATGCAATAACAAACTAGGAATAATCTTTATACTCCTCGAAATAGAAGAGTTCCTAGTCAAAACAACACAAATAATCAAACTAGGCCATCCCAAACAAACTTCCCACAATGACCAAACTCCCCTTCTATACCTAGAAGAACTCCACCTCAACAAGAAGCCAAAAATGAACATATGACGTATGATCTAGTTGAGGATTTGAAAAGGGTTAAAGCTAACATTTCAATGTATGATCTTTCACATTTTAATGAAATGAAAGACGTGATTTAAAAGATAGTTCATACACCTGAAACCCATAAAGAAAAATCTCCAACAACAGAAAGGCAAGTTCATTTTGTAGAAAGTCCTAATGCATTATCAATACAAAATGCAAATAATTTCATGTCAAACAAGAAAGATAAACCACCTTTCTTAACAAATTTGGTCATTTTGGGAAAGAATGTTCACAATTTTTTGATGGATTCTGGTGCTACTATTAGTGTCATGCCACTTGAGGTATGTAAAACATTAGGAGCATGAATGCTACCACAAGCAAGAAGTGTGATACAACTTAATGGATTTAATGTACTTGTGGTAGGGTTGTTAAATGGAGTGAAAGTATAGCTTAAACAATACCCTACTTTTACATGCTATATAGATATTTTAGTAGTCAATATGTCACCCACTTATGGTGTGCTTTTATCTAAGACTTTTGGAGCCAAGTATGAGGGCTTTTTTAGGTTAGATTTCTTAGAATTATTAATTCCTATTAAAGGAAAATCCGAATATATGGTCATACCAACAGAGCCTTTTTATAAATAATTGGTAACAAATTTTGATCAACAAAATTAATCTTTGGAAAATCAAAATACTAACCTTTATATCAGAGTTATTGAACTTGAGCTTTGCGAACATGTTATAAATGACCATGAGAGTGAAATTTCAGAAATAAATCCTTTTGCTTCTAGTGAATGTGAAGAAATATATGAAGATACCTTATCTTATCATCAACATGATGAAAAAACATTCCTTTTGGATGATCTGCCACCATTAGGAGAGGACAATGATATAAATGAGATCCCAACCATTAAAACATTACAAGGTGTGCCAGATTTTGATGACATATCCATTAAACAAGTTCCTAGAGAAGAAAATTATGTTCATGATTTATTAGCTCAAATGGCCACTACTATAGATCCCCCTTGTAGATACAATGCTTGGGATTTTGAAAGAATTATTGAAAAGGTTACTCCTATTGTATTCCAAATAATATCTTTTCTTTCTAATTTTTGATGATGATGATCACATTCATGAATTTTTATTTTGTAAGGGTAAATTTAGTGATTGATGTTTTAAAGTTTCTCAAATTAATGGAGAAGTTATATCAAATGATGTCATATTTTTTAAATAAGATCTTGCCTAAAATAGTGACTAGAGAAGCTTTATTTCATGAATTACAAAAACTTAGACATGTTAGACCTAAGATTGAAACTTGGATGAAAGAAGAACTTGATGAACTTTTAGAATCTAAAATTATTCATCTTGCAAAACATTCAAGTTGGACATCAAATTTAGTGCCTGATAGAAAATGAATAGGTGAATTATGATTAAGTATTGATTTTTGAAATCTTAATCATTGACAAATTGTTAAAATATGGTTTGACAAGAAATATATAGGTAAAGTATTTAAAATAGGAGACCTAGTCCTAGAAAGAGACAGAGCTCAAACAGGTCCTCAAAGTAGGTTTTCTCCTATGTGATTAGGTCCATTCTAAGTTACAGATGTCATTGGCCCTGATGTTTATAAAATTCAAGATTTGCAAGGATATAAGTTACATAGGAATTTTAATGCATTTCATCTAAAGTATTTCTACTCATGTGCCCCACATGGATACTTGGTAGATTCTTAGTTGCATATTTTCTTCCCCTTCACCATGCATTTCATTTGTATATATAGTTGCATTTGCATATTTTTTTTGCACTTCCATCATTTTTTTCTTAGCATATTGGCTTGCTTTGATTTTTTCTTTTCATATGATTTTAGTAATCATTATGATCATTTGATTACTAGGGATTGGGTCATCATAAAATCATTAGAAAATAATGTAAGTATAATGCTTTATATGATATATTCTATTACTATTATATAAAATCTCCTTTCTATGATATATTTCAATAATGCTATGATTCTTCCTAGTCTATTTCAAGGTTTTAGTTTTATTAGTTATGTTGGATTATGAACAATGGGATTTATGCTACCTTATCATTTAATCATCATGATCATGTGAGTGTAGGATATGTGAAGTTGAAGAATGGTTGGCCACAATCACTAGGTGACCTTGGAAAATGTCATTTTCCATCTTATAAGCCCCAACCCTCAAGTGTGATGATCCATGGCTATCCTATGAACAATAGGATGAAGTGTGTTCATCTCCACTTGAGAACCCTTAGCCACTCAAGAGACTTGCTATGATGTCATCTAGATTGTAATTAAAGGCACATACACAAGAGTTGAATTGCACCATGGGAAAAGTTCTAGAAGGACAATGTTCTTTGGAAACATAGCTAATTGGCCAAACTTGTGTTGGAATTCCTACCTTAATAATGAAGTACACCATGAGCAAAGTTTTCTAAAAGAAGAGACAAAAGAAAAAAAAAAGAGGACCATGTTCCTCGACAGTGTAATAAGTTCTTGAGTATGATGGGGTTCGACAGCAATCCTCACCTTAGCCTCCTTTTCCATTTTGAACCTATTTTCTCAAAATTCAAAAAAAAAAAAACCCCTTTTCACCCATTCCCTTTTTGAGTGTCAAAAAAGAAAAAAATGAAGTCCCTAGGAAAAATTCGAAAGTTGTGTATAGCTATGATCTAAGATAAACTTGTGCTCAAAGTAGCCCACCTACTTTTACTTTACCCTAAGAGAAGACTAGAAATGAGATCTTAATTATATATTTTAATTATGTGTGTGTGTGTATCTATGTAGTTAAAGTTATGATTTATAAAGAGTATACATTTTGATCATGATTAAATAATATGGTGTGATAAGGGTGCTCCACATCTAGTCTCTCTTGATTATATGGTTTTATTTTAATCACATTTAGATAAGTATAGTTTGTTTTCAAATTTCACTTTGTCTATGTTTTATGATTTTTTCGAACCTCTATCTTTTACATCTTCTTTTAAGATTTCTATGGTTTTACTGTTCCTTGCACTTGCATGTAAATTCTAGTTTGGGGGCTAAGTGTTGATGCCAACATCGCCTATGCTAGGCATGGGGCCATGACTTATTGGTCGAAGCACTAGGAAATTGGCAGAATACACACTATAAGTCAAGTCCAAGGACGAGATATAACTCATCACTAATAAGAATTAATGATCCTCCTATGGTAGTTGAATTAACAAAATCCAGAGAAACCAAAAAAAATCTAGCTGATGGGTTTGCATTTTTAAAAAATTTAAGAGTAGCCTAGTACTTAATCCCAAGGAGGGTTCATCACTGAGAACTTTTGATATATCAAATTTCATCACTATAGGAAAAGTGAAGGTAGAAGATACATGAACGTAGTACAAGTAAGTATGAAGTATGAACTGCAACGAATACAAGTTGAATTGCAACACCATTGAAAAAGAGTCAAAAAGAAAAAAAACCATCATTGATTGGTTTGCAACAACAACAAACATCATCACCATTGGAAAAATTACAAATGAGGAAGTCTCAAAAATCTCAAGGATCCACAGCGAGGGAGGCTTAGAGTAGAAGCAATCTAGTCCTAGGCGACACGCAGTAGGGAGGTGGTGGATATTGGCTATGTGGAGAAGGCAGAGAGTAAATGAGGAGGTTACATGGGTAACTGACATGCAAAGGTGGTGGATGTTATGCAGATAACCAATGGTGCAAGTGGTAGACATGGTGAAGTTGGCAAGATGGGCAACATGGTGGAGTAGGTGGTGGACATGGTCATTTAAGGGCATCGACAAGATGTTGTTATAAAGGGACCAACTATAGCAGAATGAAAGAGGAGGAGGGGGCTCTCTAGCTCTCTAAGGAATCTTAGTAGGTTACTCTTTCTCTCCCTCTCTTCAAGTGTCAATGGTAGCCAGTAGTCGATGTGCATGTGGTGGTGGCAATCATGCATGTACATCATTGGTGGCAATAGTGGTGCATGATGGAACAACAAAGATCTCTGGGTCTTCGCCGCTCTCAGCTAATGATCAAGAGGCAACTGCATAAGTGGTAGTAGGAGAACTGACAATAGTAGAAAGGAGAAGGAGGGTTTTCTTAGGATCCCTCTCTTGGTCTCTCTCTCTCATCCATGCAGAGCAAGAGTAATGATGGTGCACGATGATAAGGGCCGAAGGTCTCCCTTTCTCTAGTAGGGATAGGCATGGTGCATGACGATGATGATCTTGAGGCTTTCTTGCTAGTAGTGGTGGGTAGAGCACATTTGTGAGTCAACAAAGGTCTCTTAAGCTATTAGTGGGAGCAATGACGTCAGTGTTTGGAGGGTCTACAAGTGTTGGCATGCTGGCAATGGATGTGCTGGACATTGTAGGTGATGGTCGTGTTGAAGCTGCAGGTGGTAGTTGAGCAACAGTAGTTGAGCGATGTGGCTCAAGTTGTAGGCGACAGTGAATGCATGACATGCTATGACTAGTAGTCACAAGCCATCACGTCAATGACACACGACAACGACAACAGACACCGTGACAATGTTAGATGGTAGTTAAAGCACCGTCGAAAATTAGCGGTAGTTGTGTAGGAGCTGTAGGTTTTGATCGTGGGTGCAATGGCAAACAACAAGTGATGCATGGTAGTGGACGGCAAGTGGCAAGCAGTAGCGGATGGTAGGCAACGCATGAAAATAGATGGCAAGTGATGCACAACAACAAACCATAGACAATGTGTAGTAGCAAACGACAGGCAATGCATAGTAGTAAGTGGGGTCAACAACAATTAATAGTAGCACAACAAGGTTTTCTTCCTTGCAGTAGCAGGGTCTTTTGCTTGATAGTGGGCACCATCAGTAACAATAATGGTGACACAAAGCAACTACCAACAACCGCATAGTAATCGTGGGTGATGACGAGAGGGTAGGATCCTTCTTTAACCATTTAACATTGCATAGCCCTCTTAAGTTAAAACTATTCCTAAGTTTCTGAATCCATATAAGAGAGGCACCCTAAGCAATAGGCTCCCTAAAAATATTGATGTGTTCAAAATTTACTTATCAACAATTGCAAGATCCCCCATTGCTAAAGTAACTTTCAAGATTGTTAACAAATGTGAACTAGTTCGGCTTCATGCGAGCTCTATGCATTTCTGAAATAGCTTAAGTGGCTTCCTGCGGCGATAAGAAGAGGACTGCTTGTGGTACATGTGAGAGCTATGCGCCGGAGATTCGTGATTCCGGATAAATTTTGACGAATTGTTCGCGTCGGATTTGCGAGTGCGTACAGAAGCGCATTAAATTCGCAATGGGTACGTACTTCATAATTTCCAATGAAATTTTATTTGGATTTGTACATATACATTGATATGGTTGCCTTGCCTTTTTTAGTTCTTACGATGTCTGCATTTTGCATTAAAATCTTACATGTCTTCTCCTGTTCTGAATCATACCAAAAATTTCATTTCATTGTTAAGTGGCAAGCAAGCAATCAAGATACACCAAAACTTTCATTTCATTATTAAGTGGCAAGTAAGCAATCAAGATTCATGGCATCGGCATGAGACGGAACACAGAAAACAAGGGAGTACGAATAAATAAACAAACACACAGAAATCCCCCGAAAGGGCTACTATGGTAACCAAAGGCCGAAGGGGTAAGTATGGGTCATACAGAAATCAAGTTTTGGATGGGGCATGTGTGGAAAACATTGCATTTGCATAGATTCGCCTTGATTTTGGAGCGTCAAAGGTTCCGCCATGACTCACATTCACGCATGTTTATTGTTCATTACTGGTTTTTGCTCTTTTTCTCATATCTCTGCTGGAAAAAGAAAAAAATAAAACAGGGTCATCGTCATGGGTCATGAGTCATGAACATGATGTCGGATGAATGTTTGTTCAAATTTTTTAAAAATTTGTTTGCTTATAAAGCAACGAAGCCCACCAACACATGGACAATGGCCATATGCAAGCTCATGGTGCTCTGTTTCTACTTTCCCCTTCATCATGACTAGTGCTGATTTTCCAGCGTCTAAAAGGTTTTCAATCATCTGTGCCTAGTTTAGTTAAGTTGTGTATTCTTATAATGTGGTCATCTTCAACCTGGCCCTATGGCGCTACTCGAAGGTAGTCCTTAGGGTGTTACTCAGGTAGTTATTGAACAAAAGTATTAGCAGAGTTGATTTGTTATAAATTTGGTTTCAATTTCATTTTTAGAAATATTGGATTGAATAATAAAAGGATTTGATTTTATTGCTGTCATTTTGGTTGTTGCATAGTTTGGCCAGATTATGGCTTAAACGGCAGCAACAACAATGAAAAAGGCACTAAACAATGGTAACAGATCTCTTGACGTTCAGTTAAAACCAAACATGTTAGGGTGGCCATGATGGAATAGAACTTTGCGTGGAGTGTGATTAAAGCCTTCTTGACGTTTGCGGATGGGAATCAGTATATATATTGTCCTGCCAAAACCATCTGCCGTAAAATATGGGAAGTTGGCGTCTTCTGTGTGTACTACTAGAGATCGCGGAAGAAAGATTCCGTCGATTACCTTGAACTGGCTACCGACGTGCTAGTCGACGTTAATGTTTTTTGGAAACTTGCTCATACTAGACTGAACATGTCAGCAAGGACTTAGGGTGACTGAAATGGCAAGGAGGGAAGAATTAGAACTTACCGTTTCATGTGATGTTAACGATGTCGCAGCCAATGTAAACAAATGGAAATAGTTTTAAGTTGCAACCTTACAGCTGCAAAGACATCCAGGGAAAGATGTTCTTTTATATTTAGTTGAACGTCGCTGTTCTGGTTGCATGATGTACCAAAATATCATTTCAATTTTCCCCCTCATGATGTACCCTCAAACTTTTGAATCAGTCCTATAATGTTTTAGTATTCTGACAAAATACCAAAATTTGACATGGATGAAATGAGAGTTTTTCTTATATGGTAGAGTTAAAATTTTTTCTAATTACAACAAAGGACACCTTTTGTAATTTTAAAATCTTACATTTTTGAGATAAAACCCTGTACAGATCCTATTAGATTTCTATGCCTATATAAGCCATTTGCTTCTAGTTAACTTTCTTAGTGTCCCTCAAATTATTACTTGTCTGAATTATTTTCAAAGAAAATTATTTTTCTGAATTTTTTTCAAAGAAAAGGAAATTTTAAAGAATTGAGAAAACCATATGTTAGTTTTTCAAGTATAACTTGCCACATATAACTCGTAATCTGAATTTCAAGGGCAATGATAAGCCAAAACCTGTACGATTGAATTATATATAAAATTTTTACATGTTTAAGTATGAAAGAGTGAAATTGAGGTCCTTGAACCTGGTGCGAGTCATAACATATTGGCAATTGAAAGAAAACAATTTTCATCTCCATTTGCAGCAAACAATCCATAAATTTTTATGCTGTTGCTGACCCATATCTCAACAGCTATTCATCCCATTTTCTACGGATCCACGACAAATAACTTGCATACATTAAAGCCCCAAACACAGTAGTCATGTACCCAAGGCTAACTGTGTATGTTGATTCATTTATGATATATATATCTAAGCCTTGCACACAAAATCCAGATGGTTTGGAATGGCTGTAGTAGGTAAGCCTCATGGTGAGGAAATTAGCAACAACGACAACTAATATGTCTCCCATTTCCATAAGAGGAAGTAGAGGAATCCATCGAAGACCTACTAGCAGCATTTTAGCAGGCTCTCGGTAAAATAGTAGTTCCCAACAGTAGTTGTCTCAGCTATCTGAGCAAATATCATCTGAACGTATCGGCTATATGCCCAAATTCAATGGCTTCACCAAGGCGGAAACATACGCCTGCAGAACATGGCTGAGAAATTGCATGCCTTGTACGGTGGCCATGGCATCAGTACTGTGCAGCAGTGAGGATCCTTAGCACCTCACTGAAATCATGGTGTCCCTGATAACTAATCTATGGTACCCTATTCTTATTTTTTTCTCATACCAGCTCTTAGCGGTGCCAGTTTCTGGCTTTTGCTGGGCATCAACCAGAAATGCAGATAGGCGGCGATACATAACTTATGTAGTTGCTTTTGGCATGCCAAATTGCAGATACCCTCAATTATAGTGTTCCAAGAATAAAGATAATATCTAATTAGAAACAAAATTCTAAAATAAAAATGATTGGACCTGAATTTCATGCATTTAGTCTGAAGGTCTCAATTGTTAGCACGGACTATATAAAGAAACTTCTGTAAATTTAGTAAATGTCACTTGTTGCAATGACAAAATTAAAGTGAAATAAACTAATGATTATCTTGACATCATCATAACTTGTTCCAAGACTAAAGAAAATGGTTCAGAGGGAAATGGTTAGTGCAGTGTAAATTAACACTCTCAACCAATAGTATCCTAAGTCTTTCTACATGTTTAGCAAAGACCGCTTTGTAAGTGTGCAGGTTTGAATAACCAGGCTCTACATAACCACTCATTCCATGTAGAATCAGATAATTCAACTTGATTTTGTTGATGGTGGTAATTCTAAGATTCTTCCATGATACCCAAATTGGAGTATTGGACATCTTTGCTACCACTGTCTGAACCTCCAAGCTTCTACTTTACAGGATACAAGCATGTTCTAAACTAAGGATACATTCACCTGCATTCCAATCTACCTAGCTTAAAAAATAATTTTGTATGTGTTGATGCCAACATCGTCCATTCTAAGCATGGGGCTATGATCAACAAGCCTAATCCCTTGGCACCAAGCATAAATAAAGTTAATTTGTAAAAGTATGTGCTGGGGCCCAATTCATAATGGAAAGCTTATGGGAATAGTTACACTATCATGCCATGATGGCATGGATGTAATGGCCCAGGTGGTGCAAACATGGCATAATCGATGATGGTGATGTCAAGATTTACATGTGTTATGCAGAGATGTAGCATGTGGTTGTAACCAATGGTGGACATGGTGGAGAACATGGTGACAGTGGAAAGAGTTATGAAGGTTGTGGACAAAGTGGGACGTGGTGGAAGTTATGTCGAGTGAGTGGTGGTAACTGTTGACATGGAAGTATAATTGATGTAACCAACGATGGGTGGTAACCAAAACTGACGTGGTACATGGGCATTTAAAATCACCAAACGAGTTTCTAGAAAAGGCAAAACATTGGGGCTAGCCTGTCTCTCACATTGGAGGCTAGCCTCCCTCTCATTAGGGCCAACCTCTCTCTCACATTGGGGGCTAGCCTCACTCTCATCAGGGCCAACCCCTCCCTCACATTGGGGGCCAACCTTTCTTTCATCAAGCTTAGCCTCTTTCTCACATTGGGGGCTAGCCTCTCTCTTATCAGGGACAACCTCTCTCTCGCATTGGAGCCAACCTCTCTCTCTCATCAAGGCTAGCCTCTCTCTCACATTGGGAGCCAACCTTGCTCTCATCAAGATCCATCCTCTCCTCTCTTGGATGGCACGTGTGGCAGATATAATGGCATGCACACCAAGAGACAGAGGTTGTGAACGATGTGTCTATAGCATGCAGAGTGGACAACAGTGACAAATCTCTCTCTCTCTCCTCACTTCCCTAGAAAATGACGATGGATATCACTAGGAACTGCAATGGTGATAGCAGCATGTAATGATGTCAGCAATGTAGTCAATAGTGGAGTAGATCTCTCTCTCCCCTCACTCTTGTAGGTGCATCAACAACTAGTGTAGGCACACAGTGGCAATCAACAATTGTAGCAAGGTTCTATCTTCTTTCTCTCTTCGACAATAGTAGTGTGCACATTAGGCTACTCCACAATGTGCATCAAGAGCTTCTGATGGCAACAATGTTGTAGGTGTCAAAAGTAGTGGGGCAAGTGAGATTTTGTTTTTCCTCCCTCCCAATGGCAATCAACAACTAATGCAAACAATGCTAGGCAAACATTAGCGCACACTTTAGGCTCTTGTGTAGTTGATGTCAGCAACGACATAGGTAGTATCTCTTCCACCAACAATGGCCAAGGGGTGGCAGTGTTCTTCCAACGAGAATAACCTGTCTCTCCCTCTTGAAAATGAAAACATGCACAAATGGTGGTAGATAGCACTGCAGTAGTAGATGCATCAACTATTTGGTTAGCAATGGTGGAACAGATCTCTCTCTCTCTCCCTCTTTGATGGTAATCGAGGTCTTCCTGCTTGGCAATGTGCACCACTAGCAATGATAGATCGAGAGCAATAGTAGGGATCAAGGAAAAGTTTAAATTTCTCTAGTTACCTAGTCTATTTTCATGAAGTCTTGAAATTTAAGATAATTATCTAATTTAAATTCTTGGATTTATTTTTGTTTGCTTTAATTTTTGAACATCACATAGCCCAATTCGGTTGAGATTATTCCTAGGTTTCCATACCCATACACATACGAAAGGAACCCTAGGCAATAATCTCCTCAAATGAGTTGTTCTTCTTGATTTTCTAGTGTTGATGCATCCAAAATTTACACATCAACTATGGTCCTCCAATATTGAGGTCAAAATAAGTAAGGCCTTAACCGATAATGTGTTGTGGTATTTAAAGATTAATTCCATTGACTGAAATTTCTCAGGATCTTCACATTTAATTTCATCAAGCCATGCCAGGTGGCCAAGTACCCTTTAAAGCAAAAGGTTGTGTGTACAAGATTTCAAGATTTTGGGCTTTTGGGGAACTAATAAGCAACCAAGTGGCAAACCTTGTTCCAAGCCTGAATTCCTGATAATCATGCCACGCCAGTGATGCCACATGCTCAATTCATGGAAAAGCCAACGCAGATCTGAATAGGACTATGCAATATGCAATTTTCTAGCTCATATCTTAGGGGAAAATTAATGTTTTTCGTTGAAGCCAGTAAATACACTACGTAATGACAAATCAACGCAAACGCGGGATTCACATATCCTATGTTGTGCTTTGTACACTACCTGATATGAAATTTTCCTTACTATTCAGCCTTGAATTTCTGGGACTTTACGCAAGCTGTAGCTCAGTGTACAGTAATATTATAATCATGAATTTCCTACCCCAAGACTTTTCATGTGGTATCCATGGTGCAACTTCTGTTAATTCACGTATCCATGTGAACTGTACAATGGTAAGGAAATGTAGGTTGCTAACATAAACCATTGATGGTGTAACTAAAGGAAATTTGGAGCTACTAAGACAACCCATGTGAGGAAATTTAGGTAGGTAGCACAACCATTTCTCACAAAACTCATAATAAGAGCATCTCATCATAAGGATTTAAAAAGAGACATGTAATAGTTAATTCATGTGATCACGTCTCCCAGAAACACCCTTCTTCCTTGAGCTTTCTTTCCAAAGCCAAGTCAATTGACTATGTTCATCTTATATTCATTCATGTATGCTTCAAGGTGTCCCTCAAAGCAAAGCATATGATAGTGATGATACCAAATAAACTGTGCAGTCAATAACAATAGTTGCAATGTTAGTGTTTGTGGGTTTGTGATTCCCTTCGCTTGTTAGAAAAAGGAAATCTTTGCAATTGACAAAAATTTGGTTTAAATATGTATATTTAGGATTTTTAGAAATATTAACATTTTTTTTTGTTATCTTTATATGGGTTTTGCAATCTTGCACTTTTGATTTAGCTANCTCATGTACAAGAATGTGTAATTTGCCATTATCAGTAGGTTATAGGTTTCTCTCTTAAACATCATTTTTCATCCATGTATTCTACTATCTTAACTTTACTGGTGCTTTATGCTTAGGATCTCAGGAAACTTGCTTGTCAATAGAGAATATCTAGGTGATTCAGGAAAGTAGTAAATATGTTCTTTATTTCATATTTCTTCTTAGCTTTGGGGCTAATTTTTCTTCTTGATGGATTTTCTAAGTCTTATGGTTGCTAAAGTTTCCTTACCTTCAAATCTTGGAGAATAGTGGCTAATTTAGATATGGTAGAAGTTGCAGAAGACATAAGCAATGTCACCTCAATAGTAGCAAATAGTCTTAACATGGTATGGGATACGTACAAGGTTAAATAGAAAATTAGAAATGTGTGATTTCAACGTGGTATAAGACATAGGTGAAGCTAAATTAGTGATGAACTATGATATTGCATCCACGATATCGGATCAACCATGTGATATCCGATACTCGATATCACAACCTATCTCCTTGCTTATAAATAAGAGGCAGCACCCTTGGTCTCCACATTAGAAGTTAGTCCCTTAGCCAATCTCTTGCCATTTTTTCCCTCTAGAGTTAGAATTATTTCTACGCGCTGGCAGTAGCAGTAATAGAGTGAACAGATCTTTATTTGAGCATTGTGTGCCTAAGCACACTTTGTGTATGGTAATAAAGAAGAAATTTATGATAAACCGTGTAGCATATGAAATAGATTAATTAGTGATTAATTATTATTTAATGATTTCTTAGTTGATTAATGATTTCTATCACCTACAACCCTCTTAGTTAAATACACTTAGTATGACTACTTCGAGCATTCGTGTAGTGCTTGGTAACCTAGTAACGATTAGCGTTTGGTAATCCCAGCAGCATTACACTAGTTCAGAATGTGTACAACAAGTGGGAATAGATATTGGTGTTAGGAGTAATTAAAACTTAGTTAATGAATAGTTAAATTAGATAACTTACTTAGTTATCTCTCTCCCCCTCCTTACTTGCGTAGGATATAAAACACATAAATGCAATAAAAATCATATGCCTCAAGCTTACTTAACCATACAACTCTGACATACAAGTAAGTTTGGGAAGACAATGATTAACAAACCCATTATTGTTCCACAAAGGCGCATAGGCACTTAGTCCTTGGAATTCGATCGGATCATGCGTGAAACGCTTGTATTCGTATGGTTGAGCATAGGGGTACCTTTCCACTCATCATTGGCATCGTTGCTGCAGACTTACTTGTTTGTGAACTAAGTAGAATGTAGGAAATCATTCACATTGTTGGAAGGAATCCATAGGGTTGATTAAGGAAAAGATAATAGTACATTGCACATTGAACAAGACAAGATGTCTTCTTCTTCACACAAAATCACTTCACCACCTAGGACTAACACAAGAAGCTATCAACAACAAGATACACATGATGTTTATTTGCCAATTCCTCAACAGTTTCATGTGGTATATATTCATCCTAATGAATATGTACCTGGCTTCATCTTTATTCTCTATCAAGAAGAATAACTACGTTGGCATGACTTAGAAGGTAACATAGTGTTACCTCCCGACCGTGCAGTCCCAAGTATGCTCCTTCGTGCTCTCACATGAATAGGCATGCAACACTTACATGCAAAGTACGTTGTGCAAGACTATGATTCGAGAGACTATCATCCCATAGAGGCACAATGCCAAAGGGATTTGCAACAAGAGAGACGCCATAAGTCTTGAAGAGGAAATGGTTAAAGGATGCCCCCATTGTTTTAAGAAAAATTGAAGGTGAACCTACTTCAGGTAGTCACCAACTTAATGATGTTCCTCCCCTTGACTTTGGCCAAGGGGTTGTGTATCAAATCCTTCATTCCACTATTCACAACCTAGGTGCTGATACCAATGGATACAATGTGTCTAAGAAAGGAACAAGGATACATGACAAAGGTGGGTATTCTAATTGCAATCACGATCAAGGTAGAGACCACCCAAGAGAAGGTAGTAGACACCATCATGGTGGTGGTTCTCCTTCTTCTTCATCTTCATCATCTTCTTCATCCTCTTCATCAAATTCACAGATTATTGTAGCAAGTAGCTAAGGAAGAAGGTGAGCTCTGAAAGAGAGAGTGTATGAAAGAATATAACCAAGATCCTTCCCTCTAAAAGAAGGGAGTAAGATTTTGTGAAGATGAGGAAGAGTCTTCACTCGAAGAGATGGTGAATAGGAAAACCTTGCCTATTCAAAAGTTAGCATTACAAGTATCGGAAAAGTTAGATCAAATGTGGAACTCCCTGGATAGTAGGTTTCAAACTATTATCAAAGTAGTAGAGGAGTCTAGGGAGCAAGGTAGTGATCGTGACAAAAGAAAAGAGAGAGAAGTAGAAAATGCACATAACAAGGGTAAGGGTAAAGTTGCTATTATTGAAGAGGTTGTGAACTTAGATACACATGATGATAGTGGATGCAAGATCTATCAATACGACCATCCTAGGGGATGTTGCCTTGTGATCTCACATCTGCAGGAATTTGGGGTGTATGCACTTAATCCATGTTTTAAAAAATGGCAAACATCCCAACGATTACCTTACCCCCAAGGTAACCCAAGGTAGTTCCACCAACCTTTAATGTATTATCCAAGTGGAACTCCACCACAACCAATTAAGCAACATCAACAATGGCAACACCCAAAATCATGGAGAATGCCACCACCAAGGCAACAATATCCTTATTGGAAACCTGACCTATATGGATACTACGTGCAACAACCAATCTCTCCACATGACTCTGTTGGTCATGTTACTCCCCAACCTCACTACCAAGCATGCAAGTACTATAGGAATCCCTCTCCCAGGGGAGATATTCCACAAGTGTACTATCCTTCCAATCTAGTTGGATCTCTCCCATCAATAGGTCCATTACCACCTGCTCTAGCAATGCAAGGTGAACTCCATACTCAACCACAACAACGCAATGCCACAAGGGTTGTTAATCCTGAACCTACTATTGGGTTTGAAAATCGAATGAAGAAAATACCTTTGTTCGAAACCAAGAATCTAACCAAGCCTTTGCAACCCCAAATGGCTGAGTCCTTGGATGCCTCTATATCAAATAAAGCTTCAAAGCCCCTTTCGAATCTAACACCACATTCAATGCATACGGTTATGTTAACACATCCTAAGCATGTCTTAACCACTACTAGGTTACCAGACATCAAGCTTCACTGGGTTATCAAGTGTCAGGTATATGTTCGAGATGTTCGTGCCTATGGTTCTTATAAACAATGAAAAGAGTTGTAAGCATAAAATGATACTAATAAAGGCTTTTCGAAGGATTAAAACATTAAAATATAAAATTTTTAAATGCTTAAGTAATTAAATCCAAATGCTTCAAGGAATGTTCAAAAAGCTCATCTTTATTGCCGGTCACACCAATGGGCTCAGGTACATTGGTACTCGAATAAAGAGTCATACACCCTTGTGAATTCTACTGCGAGCACTTGGGAAATATTCTAACTTTTATCAAAACAAACTACAAGAAATTCACTACAACTAACTTAAAAGATGCCAAAAATGAGGCGGGTGCACACATATTTATAGTGGAAGATAAACTTTATGTTAACAAGGTTGCATTAATGCATGGATAGATACATCGATGGGGTCACATCATCATGCCCACGTCAATGGGGCTTCATTAACATGGCCTAGTCAATGTATCAACTGAACACTTCATCAATATCTAAAATAACAAAGGTATTAAATAATTGCCAAACCCCTAAAATATATGGATTCTTAGATGCATAAGACATAACATCAAGTATAGGAAGAAGTTGACTCAAATTACCTATCAGTGTAACTGATCTTCTTTCAAGAACTTCGTTTTGATGCTCATAAAAAATTTCTTAGTCATTTATCAATGGTTTGTAATAATCTTCCTTTTACAAAACTGATTTCATCAATTATTATATATCTTACCTATAATAATCAATGTTGTATTTTCTTGAAATATGCATTGATGTTGTATAATATTCTAACTTTTATGGAAACAAACTACAAGAACTTTGCTACAACTAACTTAAAAGATGCCATAAATGATGTAGGTGCACACATATTTATAGTGGAAGACAAACTTTGCGTTAACGAGATCACGTGAATGCATGGATGGATGCATCGACGAGGTCACATCATCGTGGCCGCCTCAATGGGGCTCCGTTAACACGGCCTAGTCAATGTATCAACTGAACACTTCATCAACATCTAAAATAACAAAGGTATTAAATGATTGCCAAACCCCTAAAATATCTAGATTCTTAGATGCATAAGACATAACATCAAGTATAAGAAGAAGCTGACCGAAATACTGATCTTCTTTCAAAAACTTCATTGTGATGCCCATAAAAAATTTCTTAGTCATTTATCAGTGCTTTGTAATAATCTTTCTTTTACAAAATTGGTTTCATCAATTATTATATATCTTACCTATAATACTCAATGTTGTATTTCCTTGATATATGCATTTTCTATTAAAATCTTACCTAACTTTCCCTTCTTCAAATCGCACTATGAAAGAAGAGCACCGTGATTGGATAAAATAATGGTCATAGACATTTGGGTGAATTTTAGAATACTGCCTCTTCATTATTTCTAATCTGGATGGACGTGAAATAGTGGAAAGAAGATATGTGTTCCTCGGTTGCAGATGACTAGTGGCACAAGGGGTAACAAGAAAGAAGAGCACCATGATTGGATAAAATAATGGTCACAGATGTTTGGGTGAATTTTAGAATATGGCCTCTCCATTATTTTTAATCTGGATGCATTTGCAATAGTGGAATGAAGATATGTATTCCCGTTTTGCAGATGGCTAGTGGCACAGGCAACAACAAACAACAATAGCATAGCACAACAATGGTAGCTAGATCAGTGCAGCTGTAAGATTGGATTGGCAATGCAACATCAACAACAAAATATGAAGTGCTGCAATCATGAAACTGTAAGGAAAAACTAACAAAAACAATGGTGCAGGAGCAACGTTGGTAGGAAACGATAGGAACAAGAATGAAAAGGGCAGTAAAAAATGGTAGCAGATCTCTTGACATTGAGTTAAAACCAAACACGTCAGGATGGCCATGATGGAATAGAACTATGCATGGATTGTGATTAAAGCCTCCTTGATGTTTTTAGAATGGAATGAGTATATATATTGTCCTGCCAAAACCATCTACTGCAAAATCTGCCATGCATGCATCCCTGGTGGACTGGGAAGTTGGTGTCTTCTGTGTGTACTACCAGAGATCGTTGAAGAAAGATTCCATCGATTACCCAGAACTGGCTGCCAACGTGCTAGTCGACATTAATTTTTCATAGAAACTTGCTCATACTGGACTGAACGTGTCAACAAGGACTTAGGATGACCAAAATGGCAAGGAGGGAAGACTTAGAACTTACCATTTCATGTGATGTTAATGACGTCGCAGCCAACAGAAATGAATCGAAATAATTGGCCGTCTTAGTTGAGCGCTTCTTTGTGCAATCGGGAAACGTGTCCAAGCTCCAGGGGCTACATTTCACCTTCCTGAGGTGCTTGCAGGAGGGCACCCGAGTTAACCTGCCACGCTTCTTCCTCGAGGCCCTCCGCCTCCAGCGGCGGGGTCGCCGGTTGGGGCTTATCTTGGCCCTGTGGAGGGGGGCGGGGGAGCAGGGGGCGCCGGGCCCATCCTCTGCCCCAGCTAGGGGGCGTCGCATTGCCCCTCCCCCTACTTCCCCTCTTGCTTCCCCCCTTCCTCTACTCCTCGGCGGCTGGCTGCTCTCCACCTCTCTTGGGGCCGCCGCTCGCACCACAACTCTGCCCTCTCGCCCGACCCCCCCAGCACCCCCCCGCACTGGGAGGTGCAGCTTTGGTGGACGGTTGCTACTGCCAGGGAGGCTGAACAACGATCATCGGAGGCTCAGTGGGCTGAGGCCCTGGCCAAGTGGCAGGCCGACCACGAAACCCAGCTCCAGGAGCAGGCGCAGCAGCTGAACAGGCAGCATACGCTTGCGATGGAGACCCTGCGTCCCCAGATCACAGATGAACTCCGGGACCGGATCAGGGAGGAGCTGCGGCAGGAGGAGGTGGACCGGCAGGCTCGGGAGGTGGCGGCCCTGGAGGAGCAGGAGCATCTGCAAGAGGAAGAGCTGCAACGGCAGCGGCAGCTCGACCGGGCGCATCAGCACAGCGCCCGCCAGTGGCTTAGGGGGGGGGCGCTGCCCGTATACCGTCCTTGGTATTAGCTGTGAGAGCTCCTGGGGGGAGCTCAGAAGGCACATCTGACGCACGTCCGCTAGACTCCACCCAGATGCGGGGGATTCGTTGCCGAACCGTCGCAGGCGCGAGGCTCTTCTGCAGGGGTTCTAGCAGGCCGCGAACTTCATCGACACGGAGGATCATCGGGCCACCCTGGACATGCTCCATGAGTTGGAGTTGCCTCGGTGTGCCTGCCACCAGCTACCGACCCACCCCTAGCCCTTCCCCTCTCTCCCTTGTTCCCGTCCCTTCCTTGTTGGGTTTGTCATGGGTGTGGGGTGTGCCCCCCTCCATGTGTTTTTTGCACTTGCCTTTGGGCTGGGGGGCAGAAACATACGCCTGCAGAACATGGTTGAGAAATTGTATGCCCTGTACGGTGGTCATGGCATCAGTACTATGCAGCGGCGAGGATCCTTAGCATCTCACCGAAATCATGGCATCCCTGATAACTGATCCATGGTTTTAGTTTATAATTTCTCCCCTTGGTCAAAGACTCTGCTCCAACCCAAACCTGTTCTTGTTTTTTTGTCATAGTAGCTCTCAGCGGTCCCAGTTTCTGGCTTTTGCTGGGCATCAACCAGAAATGCAGATAGGTAGCAATTTTAGTTTTCTAACAATGTTTGAAATATGCATCTAGTTATTATTATGGATGATGATGATGGCATGGAGATGAAAAGATGCATGCTTACCATGCAGGGTAACTAGTCCTTGTCAATCTACAACATCTAAACTTGCCTGGAAACTGAAATGACAATGCACTATAGTTGTTGATACATAAATTTTGGCCACACAACCACTAGAAAAACCAAAAATGATTTAAGGAAACTATTTCCTAATGTGCCTCCTATGTGTATGAAAACCCGAAGAATAGTCTCAGCTAAAAAAGGGCTAAATGGCAAGAGAAGAGAGAAGAGACTAAATGAAAAGGCCCGCTGATGCATCTTTGACAAATAGATGAAACAATATATGATTTAACATGATAGTTTTATTGATCATGACATTGTGCAATAGCATGGGCGAGGTTTTCCATAACAATAGTATGAGTGGAATTTCTGTAGTATATGTAAAAGTGTGAAACTACATGAAGCAGCAGTGACATAACGCACGAACAAATCAAAAATAAAAAGAAATAATACATGCAATCAAAAATAACTAAATCTCAAGACATTGTTGAAGCTAACATAGCAATGTTGGGAGGTGCCATTTGTATTCGTGTAAAATCTGAAAATTTTTCGGGGTTTTGAGAGTAGTGATCGCTTCCCGTAGAGGAGTTGCTTTGACCAACAGCATAGGTGGCTGTGATAGGACACCCTCAGGTTCTCTTTATGTCTTATAACTAGGAAAAAGAAGAGATGGTACAAGATTTCCATGAGTAGGATTATACACATATCCCACCATTTAGAGAAGTTTGACTAGTTCGTATAAATGTATCTCACTGTGTCTCCTCGTGATTCTGGGTGTTCCTGCCCCTGTATCAAACTCCAAGTCCAATAGGTCACTTTTGAACTCCCCCTGTTGGAAATTATTGTTAATACATATCTTGATAATGCAAAAATGAAAAATTATCGTTAATGTTCATGCCAAATATACTGCAAAAGCTAACCTGTATGGCCAAGTGTAGAAGGATACATATGACATGGGATATTGCCATACCACCTTTGGAAGTTTGGGGATCCTTCAGAAGAATCCAGAGGACAACATGCACAGTGCTTGGAAAACGACTTGGCACAGCATGAAAAATCAGAAGATAAAATTGAATAGCATATGAAAATTGAAAGATTAGGACCATGTCCACAACAAAAATAAAGCCTCTTCCAACTTCTACTTTAAAAGGAGGATTGTTGAAATTTTACCAAAATTCTAGCACCTGAGATTATTCCCACGAGAAAAGTGGGCACAATAGCTGCAACAGGCATCATCATACTTTCAACCACAGCCTTGAAGAGATAAAGATTCAACATAAAGAATAAGAAGTGGTCGAATCTTGGGTTCATTCTAGTCATATAGTATGCAATGGTCCCTGNATGAAGAGATATAGATTCAACATAAAGAATAAGAAGTGGTCGAATCCTGGGTTCATTCCAGTCATATAGTATGCAATGGTCCCTGATATGATTGCTATCAGAACAAGAAAGGGATGTGCAGATAGAGGGTTGGCAATCACAAAGGCCATCAAACTATAGTCTCCATTCTTTCTTTCCCTCTAGAAAACCTGTGCATGGCATATGGATCACCAAGTTTGCTATGAAAAATTTGGCTTGTTTTCAGAAAAATCCAATTCTGAACCTTCATGTCCTCCACAAATGAAAGAAAACCACCTATGCATAAGAATACCAGGAACCCAAATACATAACTTATGTAGTTGCTTTTGGCATGCCAAATTGTAGATACCCTCAATTACAGTGTTCCGAGAAAAAAGCTAATATCTAATTTGAAAAAAATTCTAAAATAGAAATGATTGGATCTGAATTTTGTGCATTCGGTCTCAAGGTGTCAATTCTTAGCACGGACTATATAAAGCAACTTCTCTAAATTTAGTAAATGTCACTTGTTGGAAGGAAAAAATTAAAACGAAATAAACTAATGATTACCTTGACATCATCATAACTTGTTCCAAGACTAAAAAAATTTTTCAAAGGAAAATGGTTACTGCAATGTAAATTGACACTCTCAGCCAATAGTATCCTAGGTCTCTGTACATGTTTAGCAAAGACCTCTTTGTAAGTGTGCAGATTTGCATAACTAGGCTCTGCATAACCACTCATTCCATGTAGAATCAGATAATTCAACTTGCTTTTGTTGATGGTGGTAACATTGAGATTCTTTCATGATACCCAAATTGGAGTATTGGACATCTTTGCTACCACTGTCTAAACCTCCAAGCTTCTGATTTACAAGATAGAAGCATGTTCTAAACTAAGAATACATTCACTTGCATTCTAATCTACATAGCTTAAAAAATAATTTTGTACGTGTTGATGCCAACATCGTCCATTCTAAGCATGGGGCCATGATCAACAAGCCTAATCCCTTGGCACCAAGCATAAATAAAGTTAATTTTTAAAAGTATGTCTTGGGGCGCAATTTATAATGGCAAGCTTGTGGTAGTAGTTACACTATCATGCCATGATGGCAGGAATGTAATGACCCAGGTGGTGCAAAGGTGGCATAATCGATGATGGTGATGCCAAGATTTACATGTGTTATGCAGAGATGTAGGATGTGGTCGTAACCAATGGTGGACATGGTGGAGAACATGGTGACAGTGGCAAGAGCTACGAAGGTTGTGGACAAAGTGGGACATGGTGCCAGTTATGTCGAGTGAGTGGTGATAACTGTTGGCATGGAAGTACAATTGAAGTAACCAACGGTGGGTGGTAACCATAACTGATGTGGTACATGGGCATTTAAAATCACCAAACAAGTTTCTATAAATGGAAAAACATTGGGCCTAGCCTGTCTCTCAGATTGGAGGCTAGCCTCCCTCTCATCGGGGCCAACCTGTCTCTCACATTGGGGGCTACCCTCTCTCTCATCGGGGCCAAGCACTCTTTCACATTGGGGGCCAACCTCTCTATCATCGAGGCCAACATCTATTTCATGAAGTTTAGCCTCTTTCTCACATTTGGGGCTAGCCTCTCTCTTATCAAGGACAACCTCTCTCTCGCATTGGAGCGAACCTCTCTCTCTCATCAGTGCTAGCCTCTCTCTCACATTGGGAGCCAACATCTCTCTCATCGAGGTCCATCCTCTCCTCTCTCAATGGCACGTGTGGTAGATAGAATGTCATGCACACCAAGAGACAGAGGTTGCGAATGATGTGTCTGCATCATGTAGAGTGGATAGCAGTGATAGCTCTCTCTCTCTCTCCTCACTTCCCTAGCAAATGACGATGGATATAACTAGGAACTGCAATGGTGATAGCAGCATGTAATGATGTAGGCGACGTAGTCAATAGTGGAGTAGATCTATCTTCTTTCTATCTTTGACAATAGTAGTATACACGTTAGGCGACTACACAATGTGCATCAAGAGCTTCTAATGGAAACAACGTTGTAGGTGTCAAAACTAGTGGGGAAAGTGAGATTTTGTTTTTCCTCCCTCCCAACGGTAATCAACAACTGATGTAGACAATGCTTTGGAAACAACAGCGCACACTCCAAGCTCTTGTGCTATTGACGTCAGCAATGGCATAGGTAGTCTCTCATCCACCAACAATGGCCAAGGGTGCTAGTGTTCTTGCAACGAGAATAACCTCTCTCTACCTCTTGAGAATGACAACATGCATAGATAGTGGCAGATAGGATTGCAGTAGTAGATGCATCAACTATTTGGTTAGCAATGGTGGAACAAATCTCTCTCTCCCTCCCTCTCTAATGGTAATTGAGGTCTTCCTGCCTGGCAATGGGCACTACTAGCAATGATAGATCGAGAGCAATAGTAGGGATCATGGAAAAGTTTTAATTTTTCTAGTTACCTACTATATTTTCATGAAGTCTTAAAATTCAAGACAATTATCTAATTCAAATTCTTTGATTTTTTTTTTTGTTTTCTTTCCTTTTTGAACATCACATAGCCCAATTCAGTTGAGATTATTCATGGGTTTCCGTATCCATACCCATACAAAAGGTACCCTAGGAAATAATCTCCTCAAATGAGTTGTTCTTCTTGATTTTTTGGTGTTGATGCGTCCAAAATTTATGCATCAACTATAGTCCTCCAATATTGAGGTCAAAATAAGTAAGGCCTTAACCGATAATGTGTTTTTGTATTTAAAGATTAATTTCATTGACTCAAATTTCGTAGGCTCTTCACATTTAATGTCATCAGGCCATGCCAGGTGGCCAAGTACCCTTTAAAGAAAAAGGTTGTGTCTACAAGCTTTCAAGATTTTTGGCTTTGCAGGGCACTCATAAGCAACCAAGTGGCAAACATTTTTCGAAGCCTGAATTCCTAATAATCATGCCACGCCAGTGATGCCACATGCTTAGTTTGTGGAAAAGCCAACGCAGATCTGAATAGGACTATGCAATATGAAATTTTCTAGCTCATATCTTAGGGGAAAATTAATGTTTTTCATTGAAGCAAGTAAATACACTACGTAATGACAAATCAATACAAATGTGGGATTCACATATCCTATGTTGTAATTTGTACACTACCTAATATGAAATTTTCCTTGCTATTCATCCTTGAATTTCTGGGACTTTACGCAAGCTGGAGCTTAGTGTATAGTAATATTATAATCATGATTTTCCTACCCAAGACTTTTCATGTGGTATGCATGGTGCAACTTCTGTTAATTCACATATCCATGTGAACTGTACAATGGTAAGGAAACAAAGGTTGCTAACATAAACCATTGATGGTGTAATTGAAGGAAAGTTGGAGTTGGTAAGACAACCCATGTGAGGAAATTTAGGTAGGTAGCACAACCATTTCTCACACAACTCATAATAAGAGCATCTCATCATAAGGATTTAAAAAGAGACACGTAATAGTTAATTCATGTGATCATGTCTCCCAGAAACACCGTTCTGCCTTGAGCTCTCTTTTTGAAGCCAAGTCAGTTGACTATGTTCATCTTATAATCATTCATGTATGCTTCAAGGAATCCCTCAAAGAAAACCATATGATACTAACGATACCAAGATAAACTGTGTAGTCAATAACAATAGTCGCAATGTTAGTGTTTGTGCTTTTGTGATTCCCTTCGCTTGTTAAAAAAAGGAAATCTTTGCAATTGAAACAAATTTGGTTTAAATATGTATACTTAGGGTTTTTAGAAATATTAACAATTTTTTTTGTTATATTTATATGGGTTTTGCAATCTTGCACTTTTGATTTAGCAATAAAATATGATATTTTCTCATTTTATTATTATTTTAGTACTTTAGCATGAGACTTAATAATTGTTGCATCTATACTTTTCTTTTAATGAGTCTCACCACCTTATATTTGTGGTTAATATGAGATTTTATGTTTCTTTGTATTTTGATTATCATCTTATGATGTTAACTTTGTTGTCTCTAGATAAGGACAGGATGACTGGATGTGGGCCCTACTAAATATGATGTTTATCTTTATCTTCAATTTGTTACATTTAATAAGTCTCGAGTTAGAACTTTCTAGAAGTCATGTACGAGAATGGGTAATTTGGCTTTATTAGCAGCTTATAGGTTTCTGTCTTAACCATCATTTTTCATCCATGTCTTCTACTATCTTAAGTTTATTGGTGCTTTATGCTTAGGATCTCAAGAAACTTGCTTGTCAATAGGGAATATCTTGGTGATTGAGGACAATAGTAAATATGTTCTTTATTTCATATTTCTTCTTAGCTTTAGGGCTAATTTTTCTTGTTGATGGATTTTCTAAGTCTTATGGTTGCTAAAGTTGCCTTAGCTTCAAATCCTGGAGAATAGTGGCTAATTAAGATATGGTAGAAGTTGCAGAAGACATAAGCAACGTCACCTCAATAGTAGCAAATAGTCTTAACATGGTATGGGATATGTACAAGGTTAAATAGCAAATTAGCAATGCCTGATTTCAACATGGTATAAGACACAGGTGAAGCTAAATTAGTGATGAACCATGATATTGCGTCCACGATATCGGATAAACCATGCGATATCCGATACCTGATATCGTGGCCTGTCTCCTTGTTTATAAATAAGAGGTAGTGCCCTTGGTCTCCACATTACAAGTTAGTCCCTTAGCCAAACTCTTGCCATTTCCCCCCTGTAGAGTTAGAATTATTTTTGCGCGCAGACAATAGGAACTTAGTTAATGAATAGTTAAATTAGATAAGTTACTTAGTTATCTCTCTCCCCCTGCTTACTAGCATGGGATATAAAACACATAAAAGCCATAAAAATCATATGCCTCAAGCTTACTTAACCATACAACTGTGACATACAAGTAAGTTTGGGAAGACAATGATTAACCAACCCGTTATTGTTCCACAAAGGCGCATAGGCACTTAGTCCTTGGGAATTCAATCGAATCATCCATGAAATGCTTGTATTCGTATAGTTGAGCATAGGGGTACCTTGCCACTCATAATTGGCACCATTGCTGTAGACTTACTTGTTTGTGCACTAAGTAGAATGTAGGAAATCATTCACATTGTTGGAATGAATCCTTAAAGTTGATGAAGAAAGAGATAATAGTACATTGCACGTTGAACAAGACAAGATGTCTTCTTCTTTTCACAAAAGCACTTCACTAGCGAGGACTAACACAAGACGTAATCAATAACAAGATAGACATCACGTTTATCTGCCAATTCCTCAACAGTTTCATGTGGTAGATATTCATCCTAATGAATATGTACCCAAATTCACCTTTATTCTCTATCAAGAAGAATAGCAGCATTGGTGTGACTTAGAAGGTAACATAGTGTTACCTCCCGACTGTGTAGTCCCAAGTATGCTCCTTCGTGCTCTCACACGAATAGGCATGCAACACTTACACACAGAGTACATTGCATAAGACTATGATTCAAGAGACTATCATCCCATAGAGGCACACCGTCAAAGGAATTTGCAATAGGAGAGACACCATAAGTCTTGAAGGGAAAATGGTCCAAGGATGCCCTCCATGTTTTAAGCGAAATTGAAGGTGATGAACCTGCTTCAGGTAGTCGCCAACATAACGATGTTCCTCCCCTTGACTTGGCTAAGGGGTTTTGTATCAAATCCTTCATTCTACTATTCACAACCCAAGTGTTGATACCAATGGATACAATGTGGCCAAGAAAGGAACAAGGAGGCATGACAAAGGTGGGTATTCTAATTGCAATTGCGATCGAGGCAGAGACCACCCAAGAGAAGGTAGTAGACACCGTCATGGTGGCGGTTCTCCTTCTTCTTCACGTTCATCATCTCCTTCATCCTCTCCTTTAGTGTCTGAATGCAGCCATAGAGAGACAAATCGTGAGGATAAGGGCAACCAAAAGAGAAGTCGGAGATGAAATAGCCAAGACAGAGGACGAGGGCATTCTAGGGAATCATAACATAGAAGAGGGGAGAGCAGGGAACAACATAGGCACCATAGACGCTAAAAATGCGATGAGCATGATGAACCCCTACTCGCTACTCGAAGCATGCCAGACATAACTAAGGTTGTGAGAGTTCCAACAAGGCACCAAAAAGAAAGTAGGATCAAGAGGTTAGACATGAATAACATCCCACGATTTGAAGGAGGATATAACGTAGATCCTGAAAATCACTTACAAGAATTTCACAATGCATGTGCCTTGCAAAACATAGAAAATGAGTGGCAAAAATTTAAGTTATTTCCACAGACACTAATAAAACAAGCTAAAAGCTGGTATCGGTCCTTAGAACTGGAATCCATTCATAGGTAGAGTACTATGTTAGAATTTTTCAACGATAAGTACCAAACATACTCCTAGGTGTCTAACCTATGAAAGAAAATCCAATGATGGAAACAAGGAATTCACGAACCCTTGGATGCTACCATGGGCCATTATTATGCACTATTACATCATTGTCTTGGCCATGGTTATTCACAACAAAATCAGCTACGCCATCTTGTAGATGGGCTTAGGCATGAAACGAGAATAACCTTTAGAACTTATGCCCAAGGAAGACTATCTGAGGTTAGGTTTCATAAAATTCATAGATTATTGGAGCAAGTAGCTATGGAAGAAGGTGAGCTTTGAAAGAGAGTGTGTGTGAAAGAATATAACCGAGATCCTTCCCTCTAAAATAAGGGACTAAGATTTTGTGAAGATGAGGAAGAGTCGTCACTCAAAGAGATGGTGAATAGGAAAACCTTGTCTATTTAAAAGTTAGCATTAGAAGTATCAGCAAAGGTAGATCAAATGTGGAACTCCCTGGATAGTAGGTTTCAAACTATTATGAAACTAGTAGAGGAGTCTAGGGAGCGAGGTAGTGATCATGACAAAAGAAAAGAGAGAGAAGTAGAAAATGCATGTAACAAGGGTAAGGATAAAGTTGCTATTATTGAAGAGGTTGTGAACTCAGATATAGATGATGATAGTGGATGCGAGATCTATCAAGATGACCATCCTAAGGGATGTTGCCCTATGATCTCACATCTACAGGAGTCTGGGGTGTATGCACTTAATCCATGTTTAAAAAAATGGCAAACATCTCAATGATTACCTAACCCACAAGGTAACCCAAGGCAGTTCGACCAACCTTTAACGTATTATCCAAGTGGAACTCCACCACAAACAATTAAGCAACATCAACAATGGCAACACCCACAATCATGGAGAATGCCACCACCAGGGCAACAATATCCTTATTGGCAACTTGATCTATCTGGATGCTACGTGCAACAACCAATCTCTCCACATGACTCTGTTGGTCACGTTACTCCCCAACATCACTACCAAGCATGCAAGTACTATAGGACTCCCTCTCCCAGGGGCAATATTCCACAAGTGTACCATCCTTCCAATTTGGCTGCATCTCTCCCACCAATAGCTCCATTACCACCTGCTCTAGAAAAGCAAGGTGAACTCCCTACTCAACCACAGCAACGCAATGCCATAAGGGTTGTTGATCATCAACCTATTATTGGTTCTGACAACCATATGAAGAAAGGACCTTTCTTTAGAACCATTAGTCTAACCAAGCCTTTGGAACCCCAAACGGCTGAGTCCTTCGACGCCTCTGTATCAAATAAAGCTTCAGAGCCCCTTTCAAATCTAACACCACATTCAACACATACAGTCATATTAACACATCCTAAGCATGTCCTAACCACTACTGGGTTACCAGACATCAAGCATCACTAGGTTGCCATGTGTCAGCTATATGTTCGAGATAGTCGTGCCTATGGTTCTTATAAACTATGAAAATAGCTATAACCATAAAATGATAATAATAAAGGCTTTTAGAATAATTAAAAAATTAAAATATAAAATTTTTAAATGCTTAAGTAATTAAATCAAAATGCTGCAAGGAATGTTCAAAAATCTCATCTTTATTTTCAGTCACACCAATGGGCTCAGGTACATTGGTACTCGAATAAAGAGTCATACACCCTTCTCAATTCTACTACGAGCACTTGGGAAATATTCTAACTTTTATGGAAACAAACTACAAGAACTTTCTACAACTAACTTAAAAGGTGCCATAAATGATGTGGGTGCACACATATTTATAGCGAAAGACAAATTTGCGTTAACGAGGTCGTGTTAAAGCATGGACAGATACATCGATGGGGTCACATCATCGTGGCTGTGTCAATGGGGCTCCATTAACACGAGCTAGTCAATGTATCAACTGAACACTTTATCAATATCTAAAATAACAAAGGTATTAAATGATTGCCAAACCCATAAAACATCTGGATTCTTTGATGCATAAGACATAACATCAAGTATAGGAAGAAGTTGACCCAAATTACCTATCAATATAACTGATCTTCTTTCGAAAGCTTCATTGCGATGCTTATAAAATATTTTTTAGTCATTTATCAATGTTTTGTAATAATCTTCCTTTTACAAAACTGATTTCACCAATTATTATATATCTTACCTATAATACTCAATGTTGTATTTCCGTGAAATATGCATTGATGTTGTATAATATTCTAACTTTTATGGAAAGAAACTGCAAGAACTTTGCTACAACTAACTTAAAAGATGCCATAAATGATGTGAGTGCACACATATTTATAGTGGAAGACAAACTTTTGCATTAATGAGGTCGTGTTAATGCATGGACGGATACATCGACGAGGTCACATCATCGTGGCTGCGTCAATGGGGCTTCGTTAACACGGCCTAGTCAATGTATCAACTGAACACTTCATCAACATCTAAAATAACAAAGGTATTAAATGATTGCCAAACCCCTAAAATATTTGGATTCTTAGATGCATAAGACATAACATCTAGTATAAGAAGAAGCTGACCCAAATACTGATCTTCTTGCAAAAACTTCATTGTGATCATAAAAATTTTCTTAGTCGTTTATCAATGCTTTGTAATAATCTTCCTTTTACAAAATTGATTTCATCAATTATTATATATCTTACGTATAGTATTTCCTTGATATATGCATTATCTATTAAAATCTTACTTAACTTTCCCTCCTGCAAATCGCCATGATTGGATAAAATAATGGTCACAGACATTTGGGTTAATTTCAGAATACTGCCTCTCCATTATTTCTAATCTGAATGCACGTGCAATAGTGGAATGAAGATATGTGTTCCCGAGTTGCAGATGACTAGTGGCACAGGGGGCAACAAGAAAGGAGAGTGCCGTGATTGGATAAAATAATGGTCACAAATGTTTGGGTGAATTTCAAAATACGGCCTCTCCAGTATTTCGAATCCAGATGCACATGTAATAGTGCAATAGTGGAATGAAGATATGTGTACAGGCGGCAACAAATAAGAACAGCACAGCACAGAAACGGCAGCTAGATTAGTGCAGCGGTAAGATTGGATGGACAATGCAACATCAACAGCAAAATATGCAGTGCTGCAATCGTGAAACTACAAGGCAAAACAAACAAAAACAACGTTGCAGGAGCAACATTGGCAGGAAACGGTTGCAACAAAAATGACAAGGGCACTAAACAATGGTAGCAGATCTCTTGACGTTCAGTTAAAACCAAAACAATGGTAGCAGATCTCTTGACGTTGAGTTAAAACCAAACACGTCAGGGTGGCAATGATGGAATAGAACTCTGCGTGGAGTGTGATTAAAGCCTCCTTGACATTTGCGGATGGGAATCAGTATATATATTGTCCTGCCACACCCTCTACCGCAAAATCTGCCTTGCATGCATCCCTGGTGGACTAGGAAGTTGGCGTCTTCTGTGTGTACTACCAGATCGCGGAAGAAAGATTCCATCGATTACGCCGAACTAGCTGCCGACGTGCTGGTTGAAGTTAATTTTTTTTTGGAAACTTGCTCATACTGGACTGAACATGTCTGCAAGGACTTAGGGTAACCGAAACGGCAAGGAGGGAAGACTTAGAACTTACCGTTTCATGCAATGTTAACGACGTCGCAGCCAACGGAAACGAATGGAAATAATTCTAAGTTGCAACCTTACATCTACAAAGACATGAAGGGAAAGATGCTATTTTACATTTAGTTGAACGCCGCTGTTCTGGTTGCATGATGTACCAAAATATCATTTCGATTTTCCCCGTCATTATGTAGCCTCAAACTTTTGAATCAGTCCTATAATGTTTTAGTATTCTGACAGAATACCAAAATTTGACATGGATGAAATGAGAGTTTTTCTTATATGGTAGAGTCAAAATTTGACATGGATGAAATGAGAGTTTTTCTTATATGGTAGAGTTAAAATTTTTTCTAAGGACACCTTTTGTAATTTTAAAATCTTACATTTTTGAGATAAAACCCTGTACAGATCCTATAACATTTCTATGCCTATATAAGCCATTTGCTTCCGGTTAACTTTCTTAGTGTCCCTCAAATTATTACTTTTCTGAATTGTTTTCAAAGAAAATTATTTGTTTGAATTTTTTTCAAAGAAAAGGAAATTTTAAAGAATTGAGAAAATCCATATGTTAGTTTGTCAAGTATAACTTGCCACATATAACTCGTAATCTGAATAAGCCAAAACCTGTATGATTGAATTATATATAAAATTTTTACATGTTTAAGTGTGAAAGAGTGAAATTGAGGTCTGTGAACCTGGTGCGAGTCCTAACATATTGGAAATTGAAAGCAAACAATTTTCATATTCATTTGCAGCAAACAATCCATAAATTTTTATGCCGCTGCTGACCCATATCTCAACAGCTGTTCATCCCATTTGCTATGGCTCCAAGGCAAATAACTTGCATACATTAAAGCACCAAACACAGTAGTCATGTACCCAAGGCTAACTGTGTATGTTGATTGATTCATGATATATATATCTAAGCCTTGCACACAAAATCCAAATGGTTCAGAATGGCTGCAGTAGGTAAGCCTTATGCTGAGGAAATCAGCAACAACAACAACTAATAGCTCTCCCATTGCCATAAGAGGAAGCAGAGGAATCCATGGGAGATGTACTAGCAACATTTTAGCAGGCTCTCGGTAGAAATGTCGTTCCCAACAGTATTTGTCCCAGCTATCTCAGGGAATATCGTCTGAATGTATCGGCTATATGCCCAAATTCAACGACTTCACCAAGGGCGGAAACATACGCCTGCAGAACATGGTTGAGAAATTGCATGCCCTATACGGTGGCCATGGCATCAGTACTGTGCAGCGGCACGGATCCTTAGCACCTCACCGAAATCATGGCATCCCTAATAACTGATCCATGGTTTTAGTTTACATTTCGTCCCCTTGTTTGAAGCCTCTGCTCCAACCCAACCCTGTTCTTGTTTTTTTTCATAGCAGCTCTCAGTGGTCCCGGTTTCTGGCTTTTGCTGGGCATTAGCTAGAAATGCAGACCAGTTTCTGGCTTTTGCTAGGCATTAGCTAGAAATGCAGATAGGCGGCGATTTTAGTTTTCTAAGAACATTTAAAATATGCATCCAGTTATTATTATGGATGATGATGAAGGCATGGAGATGAAAAAGGGCTATGTGGCAGTTTAAAAACAATAAAAAAATGAGAATTTTAATTCCGCTTGGTTGCAGACACTGCCACAAACAACAACCAACATTGTGTGTAGCCATCGGATGAGGGAGAGAGAGAAGAGGCTAGATGAAAAGGCCTGCTGACTCATCTTTGACAAATAGATGAAATAGTATATGATTTTACATGGCAGTTTTGTTGATCATGACACTGTGCAATAGCATGGGCGAGGTTTGCCATAACAATAGTATGAGCCGAATTTCTGTAGTATATGTAGAAGTGTGAAACTACATGAAGCAATAGTGACATAACGCATGAACAAATTTAAAATAAAAAGAAATAATACACGCAATAAAAAATAACTAAATCTCAAGACGTTTTTGAAGCTAACATGGCAATGTTGGGTGGTGTTCAAACTTCCATTTCTGTCCGTGCAATGTTGGGTGGTGATCGCTTCATGTAGAGGAGTTGCTTTGACCAGCAGCATAGGTGGCTACGATAGGATGCCCTCAGGTTCTCTTTATGTCTGATAACCAACAAAAATAAGAGATGGTACAAGATTGCCATGAGCAGGATTATACACAAATCCCACCATTTAGAGAAGTTTGACTAGTTCCCATAAATGTATCTCACCATGTCTCCCCATGATTCTCAGCGTTCCTACCCCTTATCAAACTCCAAATCCAATAGGTCATTTTTGAACTCCCCCTTTTGGCAATTATTGTTAATACTTATCTTGATAATGCAAAAATGCAAAATTATCGTTAATGTTCATGCCAAATATACTGCAAAAGCTAACCTGTATGGCCAAGTGCAGAAGGATACATATGACATGGGATATCGCCATACCACCTTTGGCAGTTTGGGGATGCTTTCGAAGAATCCAGAGGACAGCATGCATAGTGCTTGGAAAATGACTTGGCACAACATGAAAAATTAGAATATAAAATTGAATAGCATATGAAAATTGAAAGATTAGGACCATGTCCACAATGAAAATAAAGCCTCTTCCAAATTTTGGTATAAAAGGAGAATTCTTGGAATTTTATCAAAATTCCAGCTCCTGAGATTATTCCCAGGAGAAAACTGGGTACAATAGCTGCAACAGGAATCATCACACTTTCAACCACAGCCATGCAGAGATATAGATTCAACATAATGAATAAGAAGTGGTCGAATCCTGGGTTCGTTCCAGTCATATAGTATGCAATGGTCCCTGATATGATTGCTATCAGAACAAGAAAGGAATGTGCAGATAGAGGGTTGGAAATCACAAAGGCCATCACACTGTAGTGTCCATTCTTTCTTTCCTTGTTGAAAACCTGTGCATGGCATATGGGTCACTATGTTTGTTGTGACAAATTTGGTTTGTTTTCAGACAAACCCGATTCCGAACCTTCATGTCCTCCAAAATGAAGGAAAATCACCTATGGATAAGAATACTAAGAACCCAAATACATAACTTATGTAGTTGCTTTTGGCCTGCCAAATTGCATATACCCTTAATTATAGTGTTCCAAGAAAAAAGCTAATATCTAATCGGAAAAAAATTCTAAAATAGCTCTCTCTCTCTCTTCTTACTTCCCTAGCAAATGACGATGGATATAACTAGGAACTACAATGGTGATAGTAGCATGTAATGATGTAGGTGACGTAGCTAATAGCGGAGTACATCTCTCTCTCCCCTAACTCTCATAGGTGTATGAGCAACTAGTGTAGGCACGCAGTGGTAATCAACAATTGTAGCAAGGTTCTATCTTCTTTCTCTCTTCGAAAATAGTAGTGTGCACGTTAGGAGACTGCACAATGTGCATCAAGGGCTTCTAATGGAAACAACGTTGCATGTTTCAAAAGTAGTGGGGCAAGTGAGATTTTGGGGCAAGTGAGATTTTGTTTTTCCTCCCTCCCAACAACAATCAACAACTGATGCAGACAATGCTTGGCAAACAACAATGCACACTCCAGGCTCTTGTGTAGTTGACATCAGCAACGACATAGGTAGTCTCTCTTCCACCAACAATCGCCAAGGGGTGGCAGTTTTCTTGCAAGGAGAATAACCTCTCTCTCCCTCTTGATAATGACAACATGCACAAATGGTGGCAAATAGCACTGCAGTAGTAGATGCATCAACTATTTGGTTAGCAATGGTGGAACATATATATCTCTCTCTCCCTCTCTGACGATAATCGAGGTCTTCCTGCCTGGAAATAGGCACCACTAGCAATGATAGATCGAGAGCAATAGTAAGGATCAAGGAAAAGTTTAAATTTTTCTTATTACCTACTGTATTTTCATGAAGTCTTAAAATTTAAGATAATTATCTAATTTAAATTCTCCTATTTTTTTTGTTTTCTTTAATTTTTGAACATCAAATAGCCCAATCCAATTGAGATTATTCTAGGGTTTCCATACCCATACCCATACGAAAGGCACCCTAGGCAATAATCTCCTCAAATGAGTTGTTCTTCTTGATTTTCTAGTGTTGATGCGTCCAAAATTTACACATCAAGTACGGTCCTCCAATATTGAGGTCAAAATAAGTAAGGCCTTAACCAATAATGTGTTGTGGTATTTAAAGATTAATTTCATTGACTTAAATTTCTTAGGCTCTTCACATTTAATGTCATCAGGCCATGCCAGGTGGCTAAGTACCCATTAAAGGAAAAGGTTGTGTCTACAAGATTTCAAGCTTTTGGGCTTTTCAGGGCACTGATAAGCAACCAAATGGAAAACCTCGTTCCAAGCCTGAATTCCTGATAATCATGCCACACCAATGATTCCACATGCTCAGTTCATGGAAAAGCCAACGCAGATCTGAATAGGACTATGCAATATGCAATTTTCTAGCTCATATCTTAGGGGGGAATTCATGTTTTTCATTGAAGCAAGTAAATAAACTACGTAATGACAAATCAATGCAAAGGAGGGATTCACATATCCTATGTTGTGCTTTGTACACTACCTGATATGCAATTTTCCTTGCTATTCATCCCTGAATTTCTAGGACTTTACGCAAGCTGTAGCTCAGTGTATAGTAATATTCTAATCATGATTTTCCTACCCAAGACTTTTCATGCGGTATCCATGGTGCAACTTATGTTAATTCATGTATCCACGTGAACTGTACAACAGTAAGGAAATGCAGGTTGCTAACATAAGCCATTGATGGTGTAACTGAAGGAAAGTTGGAGCTGGTAAGACAACCCATGTGAGGAAATTTAGGTAGGTAGCACAACCATTTCTCACACAACTCATAATAAGAGCATCTCATCATAAGGATTTAAAAAGAGACACGTAACAGTTAATTCATGTGATCATGTTTCCCAAAAACATCCTTCTGCCTTGAGCTTTCTTTTCGAAGCCAAGTCAATTGACTATGTTCATCTTATATTCATTCATGTATGCTTCAAGGTGTCCCTCAAAGCAAAGCATATGATAGTGATGATACCAAGATAACTATGCAGTCAATAACAATAGTTGCAATGTTAGTGTTTGTGGGTTTGTGATTCTCTTTGCTTGTTAGAAAAAGGAAATCTTTGCAATTAACAAAACTTTGGTTTAAATATGTATATTTAGGATTTTTAGAAATATTAACATTTTTTTTGTTATCTTTATATGGATTTTGCAATCTTGCACTTTTGATTTAGCTATAAAATATGATATTTTCTCATTTTATTATTATTTTAGTACTTTAGCATGAGACTTAATAATTGTTGCATCTATACTTTTCTTTTAATGAGTCTCACCACCTTATCTTTGTGGTTAATGTGAGATTTTATGTTTTTTTGTATTTTGATTATCATCTTATGATGTTAACTTTGTTGTCAATAGATAAGGATAGGATGACTAGATGTGGGCCCTACTAAATATGATGTTTATCTTTATCTTCAATTTGTCACATTTAATAAGTCTCGAGTTACAACTTTTTAGAAGTCATGTACAAGAATGTGTAATTTGGCTTTATAAGTAGCTTATAGGTTTCTCTCTTAACCATCATTTTTCATCCATGTCTTCTACTATCTTAAGTTTATTGGTGCTTTATGCTTAGGATCTCAAGAAACTTGCTTGTCAATAGAGAATATCTAGGTGATTCAGGATAGTAAATATGTTCTTTATTTCATATTTCTTCTTAGCTTTAGGGATAATTTTTCTTCTTGATGGCTTTTCTAAGTCTTATGGTTGCTAAAGTTGCCTTAGTTTCAAATCTTGGAGAATAGTGGCTAATTTAGATATGGTACAAGTTGTAGAAGACATAAGCAACGTCACCTCAATAGTAGCAAATAGTCTTAACATGGTATGGGATATCAATAACAAGATACACATCATGTTTATCTGCCAATTCCTCAACAGTTTCATGTGGTAGATATTCATCCTAATGAATATGTACCCGAATTCACCTTTATTCTCTATCAAGAAGAATAGCAGCATTGGTGTGACTTAGAAGGTAACATAGTGTTACCTCCCGACCATGCAGTCCCAAGTATGCTCCTTCGTGCTCTCACACGAACAGGCATGTAACACTTACACGCAGAGTACATTGCGCAAGAATATGATTCGAGAGACTATCATCCCACAGAGGCACAATGTCAAAGGGATTTGCAACAAGAGAGACATCATAAGTCTTGAAGGGGAAATGGTTAAAGGATGCCGCCATTGTTTTAAGCAAAATTGAACGTGAACCTGCTTTAGGTAGTCACCAACATAACGATGTTCCTCCCCTTGACTTTGGCCAAAGGGTTGTGTATCAAATCCTTCATTCCACTATTCACAACCTAGGTGTTGATACCAATGGATACAATGTGTCTAATAAAGGAACAAGGATACATGACAAAGGTGGGTATTCTAATTGCAATCACGATCGAGGCAAAGACCATCCAAGAGAAGGTAGTAGACACCATCATGATGGTGGTTCTCCTTCTTCTTCATCTTCATCATCTTCTTCATCCTCATCTTTAGTGTCCGAATGCAGCCATAGAGAGATAGATCGTGAGGATAAGGGAAACCAAAAGGGAAGTCACAGATAAAATAGCCAAGACAGAGGATGGAGGCATTCTAGGGAATCACAACATAGAAGAGGGGAGAGTAGGGAACATCATAGGCACCATAGACGCTACGAACAAGATGATCATGATGAACCCATACTCGCTACTCAAAGCATGCTAGACATAACTAAGGCTGTGAGAGTTCCAAAAAGGCACCAAAAAGAAAGTAGGATCAAGAGGTTAGACATGAATAACATCCCATGATTTGAACGAGGATATAATGCAGATCCTCAAAATCACTTACCAGCATTTCACAATGCATGTGCCTTGCAAAACATAGAAAATGAGCAGCAAAAACTTAAGTTGTTTACATGGACACTAATAAAAGAAGCTAAAAGCTAGTATCGGTCCTTAGAACTAGAATCCATTCATAGGTAGAATACTATGTTATAATTGTTCAACGATACATACCAAACATACTCCTAGGTGTCTAACCTGTGAAGGAAAATCCAACAATGAAAACAAGAAAGTCACAAACCCTTGGATGCTACCATGGGCCGTTATTATGCAGTATTACATCATTGTCTTGGCCATGGTTATTCAAAATGGAATCAGCTACGCAATCTCGTAGATGGGCTTAGGCATGAAATGAGAAGAAACCTTGGAACTTATGCCCAATTAAGACTATCTGAGCTTAGGTTTCATCAAATTCACAGATTATTGGAGCAAGTAGCTAAGGAAGAAGGTGAGCTCTGAAAGAGAGAGTGTGTGAAAGAATATAACCAAGATCCTTCCCTCTAAAAGAAGGTAGTAAGATTTTGTAAAGATGAGGAAGAGTCATCACTCGAAGAGATGGTGAATAGGAAAACCTTTCCTATTCAAAAGTTAGCATTAGAAGTATTGGCAGAGGTAGATCAAATGTGGAAATCCCTAGATAGTAGGTTTCAAACTATTATCAAAGGAGTAGAGGAGTTTAGGGAGCAAGGTAGTGATCATGACAAAAGAAAAGATAGAGAAGCAGAAAATGCACGTAACAAGGGTAAGGGTAAAGTTTCTATTATTGAAGAGGTTGTAACCTTAGATACAAATGATGATAGTGGATGCTAGATCTATCAATACGACCATCCTAAAGGATGTTGCCTTGTGATCTCACATCTGAAGGAATTTCGGATGTATGCACTTAATCCATGTTTAAAAAAATGGCAAACATCCCAACGATTACCTAACCCCCAAGGTAACCCAAGGTAGTTCCACCAACCTTTAATGTATTATCCAAGTGGAACTCCACCACAACCAATTAAGCAACATCAACAATGGCAACACCCAAAATCATGGAGAATGCAACCACCAAGGCAACAATATATCCTTATTGGCAACCTAACCTGTATGGATACTACGTGTAACAACCAATCTCTCCACATGACTCTGTTGGTCANAAATCATGGAGAATGCAACCACCAAGGCAACAATATATCCTTATTGGCAACCTGACCTGTATGGATACTACGTGTAACAACCAATCTCTCCACATGACTCTGTTGGTCACGTTACTCCCCAACATCACTACCAAGCATGCAAGTACTATAGGACTCCCTCTCCCAGGGGCAATATTCCACAAGTGTACCATCCTTCCAATCTAGCTGCATCTCTCCCACCAATAGCTCCATTACCACATTCTGTAGCAATGAAAGGTGGGCTCCCTACTCAACCACAACAATGCAATTCCACAAGGGCTGTTAATCCTCAACCTACTGTTAGGTCTGACAACCGTATGAAGAAGAGATCTTTCCTCGAAACCAACAATCTAACCAAGCCTTTGCAACCCCAAACGGCTAAGTCCTTGGACGCCTCTGTATCAAATAAAGCTTTAGAGCCCCTTTCGAATCTAACACCACATTCAACGCATATGGTCATGTTAACACATCCTAAGCATGTCTTAACCACTACTAGGTTACCAGACATCAAGTGTCACTGCGTTGTCAAGTCTCAGGTATATGTTCGAGATGGTCGTGCCTATGGTTCTTATAAACTATGAAAAGAGCTATAACCATAAAAAGATAATAATAAAGGCTTTTAGAAGGAATAAGACATTAAAATATAAAATGTTTAAATGCTTAAGTAATTAAATCCAAATGCTGCAAGGAATGTTGAAAAAGCTCATCTTTATTTCTGGTCACACCAATGGGCTCAGGTACATTGGTACTCGAATAAAGAGTCATACACCCTTCTCAATTCTATTACGAGCACTTGGGAAATATTCTAAATTTTATGGAAACAAAATAGAAGAACTTCGCTACAACTAACTTAAAATATGCCATAAATGATGTGGGTGCACACATATTTCTAGCGGAAGATAAACTTTGTGTTAATGAGGTCACGTTAAAGCATGGACGGATACATCGATGGGGTCACATCATCGTGGCCGCATCAATGGGGCTCCGTTAACATAGCCTAGTTAATGTATCAACTGAACACTTCATCAACATCTAAAATAACAAAGGTATTAAATGATTGCCAAACCCCTAACATATCTAGATTCTTAGATGCATAAGACATAACATAAAGTATAAGAAGAAGTTGATCCAAATACTGATCTTCCTTTTATCAAATACTAAAATTTCTTAGTCCATTATCAATGCTGTGTAATAATCTTCCTTTTAGAAAACTGATTTCATCAATTATTATATATCTTACCTATAGTATTTCCTTGATATATGCATTGTCTATTAAAATCTTACCTAACTTTCCCTCCTTCAAATTGCAATAAGAAAGAAGAGCACCATGATTGGATAAAATAATGGTCAGAGAAATTTGGGTGAATTTTAGAATACTACCTCTTCATTATTTCTAATCTGGATGCACGTGAAATAGTGGAAAGAAGATATGTGTTCTTCAGCTGGAGATAACTAGTGGCACAAGCGGTAACAAGAAAGAAGATCACCGTGATTAGATAAAATAATGGTCATAGAAATTTGGGTGAATTTCAAAATATAGCCTCTCCATTATTTTGAATCCAGATGCATGTGCAATAGTGGAATGAAGATATGTGTTCCCATGTTGTGGATGGCTAGTGGCATAGGCGACAACAAACAACAACAGCATAGCATAGCAATGGCAGCTAGATCAGTGCAGTGGTAAGATTGGATGGGCAATGCAACATCAACAACAAAATATGCAGTGCTACAATTGTGAAACTGCAAGGAAAAACTAACAAAAATAATGTTGCAGGAGCAACGTTGGTAGGAAACAGCAGCAACAAGAATGAGAAGGGCACTAAAAAATGGTAGCAGATCTCTTGACGTTGAGTTAAAATCAAACACATTAGGATGGCCATGATGGAATAGAACTATGCATGGAGTGTGATTAAAGCCTCCTTGAAATTTGCAAAAGGGAATGAGTATATATATTTTCCTACCAAAATCATCTACCATAAAATATGCTGTGCATGCATCCTTGGTGGACTGGGAAGTTGGCGTCTTCTATCTGTACTACCAGAGATCCCAGAAGAAATATTTTGTTCATTACCCCGAACTGGCTGCCGACATGCTAGTCGACATTAATTTTTTTTTTGGAAACTTGCTCATACTGGACTAAACGTGTCATCAAGGACTTAGCGTGACCAAAACAGCAAGGAGGGAAGAGTTAGAACATACTGTTTCATGCGATGTTAACGATGTCACAGCCAACGAAAATGAATGGAAATAATTCTAAGCTGCAACCTTATAGCTACAAAGACATGTAGGGAAAGATGCTATTTTACATTTAGTTGAACATTGTTGTTTTGGTTGCATGATGTACCAAAATATCATTTCAATTTTCCCCCTCATGATATAGCCTCAAACTTTTGAATCAGTCCTATAATGTTTTAGTATTCTGACAGAATACCAAAATTTGACATGGATGAAATGAGAGTTTTTCTTATATGGTAGAGTTAAAAAATTTTCTAATTACAACAAAGGACACCTTCTGTAATTTTAAAATCTTACATTTTTTAGATAAAACCCTATATAGATCCTATTACATTTCTATGCCTATATAAGCCATTTGCTTCTGGTTAACTTTCTTAGTGTCCCTCAAGTTATTAACTATCTGAATTGTTTTCAAAGAAAATTATTTGTTTGAATTTTTTTCAAAGAAAAGGAAATTTTAAAGAATTGAGAAAATCCATATGTTAGTTTGTCAAGTATAAGTTTCCACATATAACTCATAATCTGAATGTCAAGGGCAACGATAAGCCAAAACCTGTACAATTGAATTATATATAAAAGTTTTACATGTTTATGTGTGAAAGAGTGAAATTGAGGTCCTTGAACCTGGTACGAGTCATAAAATATTGGCAATTGAAAGCAAACAATTTTCATTTTCATTTGTAGCAAACAATCCATAAAGTTTTATGCCGTTGCTGACCCATATCTCAATAGCTATTCATCCCATTTACTGCGGCTCCACAACAAATACCTTGCACACATTAAAGCCCCAAACATAGTAGTCATGTACCCAAGGCTAACTATGTATGTTGATTGATTTATGATATATATATCTAGGCCTTGAACAAAAAATCCAGATGGTTTGGAATGGCTGCAGTAGGTAAGCCTCATGGTGAGGAAATCAACAACAGTGACAACTAATAGGTCTCCCATTGCCATAAGAGGAAGTAGAGGAATCCATCGAAGATGTACTAGCAACATTTTAGCAGGCTCTCGGTAGAATAGTGGTTCCGAACGGTAGTTGTCCCAAATATCTGAGCAAATATTGTTTGAACGTATCGGCTATATGCCCAAATTGAACAGCTTCACCAAGGGTGGAAACATATGCCTGCAGAACATGGTTGAGAAATTGCATGCCCTGTATGGTGGCCATGACATCAGTACTGTGCAACAGCGTGGATCCTTCACATCACACCAAAATCATGGTATTCCTAATAACTGATCCATGGTTTTAGTTTATATTTCCTCCCCTTGTTCGAAGCCTCTACTCAAACCCAACCCTGTTCTTGTTTTTTGGCCATAGTAGCTCTCAGCGGTCCCAATTTTTGGCTTTTGCTAGGCATCAGCCACAAATGCAGATAGGTAGCAATTTTAGTTTTCTAACAATGTTTAAAATATGCATCTAGTTATTATTATGGATGATGATGAAGGCATGGAGATGAAAAGATGCATGCTTACCATGTAGGGTAACTGGTCCTTGTCAATCTACAGCATCTAAACTTGCCTCGAAGCTGAAATAACAATGCACTATAGTTGTTGATGCATAAATTTTGTCCACACAACCACTAGAAAAACAAAAACTTATTTAAGGAAACTATTTCCTAAGGTTCCCCCTATGGGTATGAAAACACGAAGAATAGTCTCAGCTAAAAAAGGGCTAAATGGTAGTTTAAAAATAATAAAAAAATGAGAATTTTAATTTCGCTTGGTTGCAGGCACTGCCACAAACAACAACCAACATTGTATGTAGCCGTCGGATGAGGCAGAGAGAGAAGAGGCTAGATGAAAGTGCCCGCTGATGCATCTTTGACAAATAGATGAAATAGTATATGATTTTACATGATAGTTTTGTTGATCATGACACTGTGCAATAGCATGGGCAAGGTTTTCCATAACAATAGTATGAGTGGAATTTCTGTAGTACATGTAAAAGTGTGACATTGCATGAAGCAGAAGTGAGATAATGCACGAACAAATCAAAAATAAAAAGCAATAATACATGTAATCAAAAATAACTAAATCTCAAGACATTATTGAAGCTAACATGGCAATGTTGGGAGGTGTTCAAACTTTCATTTGTGTTCATGAAAAATATGAAAAGTTTTTGGAGGTTTTGAGAGTAGTGATCACTTCCTGTAGAGGAGTTGCTTTGACTAGTAGCATAGGTGGCTGCGATAGGACGCACTCAGGTTCTCTTTATGTCTTATAACCATGAAAAAGAAGAGATGGTACAAGATTTCCATGACCAGGATTATACACAAATCCCACCATTTAGAGAAGTTTGACTAGTTCCCATAAATGTATCTCATTGTGTCTCCCTGTGATTCTGGGCGTTCTTGCCCCTATATCAAACTCCAGGTCCAATAGGTCATTTTTCAACGCCCCCTTTTGGCAATTATTGTTAATACTTATCTTGATAATGCAAAAATGAAAAATTATCGTTAATGTTCATGCCAAATATACTGCAAAAGCTAACCTGTATGGCCAATTGTAGAAGGATACATATGACATGGGATATCACCATACCACCTTTGGCAGGTTGGGGATGCTTCGGAAGAATCCAGAGGACAGCATGCACAGTGCTTGGAAAATGACTTGGCACAGCATGAAAAATTGAAAGATAAAATTTAATAGCATATGAAAATTAAAATATTAGGACCATGTCCACAACGAAAATAAATCCTCTTCCCTAAACCCTAAACCCTAAGCTCTTGAGATTATTCCCAGGAGAAAATTGGGCACAATAGCTGCAACAGGCATCATCAGACTTTCAACCATAGCCATGTAGAGATATAGATTTAACATAAAGAATAAGAAGTGGTCGAATCCTGGGTTCATTCCAGTCATATAGTATGCAATGGTCCTTGATATGATTGCTATCAGAACAAGAAAGGGATGTGCCAATAGAGGGTTGGAAATCACAAAGGCCATCACACTGTAGTGTCCATTCTTTCTTTCCCTGTAGAAAACTTGTGCATGGCATATAGGTCACCAGGTTTGCTGTGACAAATTTGGCTTGTTTTCAGAAAAATCCAATTCCGAACCTTCATGTCCTCCACAAATGAAGGAAAACCACCTATGGAGAAGAATACCAGGAACCCAGATACATAACATATGCAGTTGCTTTTGGCCTACCAAATTGTAGATACCCTCAATTACAGTGTTCCAAGAAAAAAGCTAATATCTAATTGGAAAAAAAATTGAAAATAGAAATGATTGGATCTGAATTTCGTGCATTCGGTCTCAAGGTCTCAATTCTCAGCATGGACTATATAAAGAAACTTCTGTAAATTCAGTAAATGTCACTTGATGCAAGGACAAAATTAAAGCAAAATAAACTAATGATTACCTTGACATCGTCATAACTTGTTCCGAGACTAAAGAAAATGGCTCAGAGGGGAAATGCTTAGTGTAGTGTAAATTGACACTCTTAGCCAGTAGTATCCTAGGTCTCTATACATGTTTAGCAAAGACACTTTCTAAGTGTGTAGATTTGCATAACCGGGCTCTACATAACCACTGATTCCATGTAGAATCGGATAATTCAACTTACTTTTGTTGATGGTGGTAAGTTTGACATTCTTCCATGATACCGAAATTGGTGTATTGGACATCTTTGCTGCCACTATCTAAACCTCCAAGCTTCTGATTTACAAGATAGAAGCATGTTCTAAATTAAGGATACATTCACCTAGATTCAAATCTACATAGCTTAAAAAATAATTTTGTATGTATTGATGCCAACATCGTCCATTCTAAGCATGGGGCCATGATCAGCAAGCCTAATCCCTTGGCACCAAGCATAAATAACGTTAATCTCTAAAAGTATGTGTTGGGGCCCAATTCATAATGGCGAGCTTGTGGCAGTAGTTACACTATCATGCCATGATGGCATGGATGTAATGGCCTAGGTGGTGCAAAGGTGGCATAATCGATGATGGTGATGCCAATATTTACATATGTTATGCAGAGATGTAGGATGTGGTTGTAACCAATGGTGGACATGGTGGAGAACATGGTGATAGTGGAAAGAGTTACGAAGGTTTTGGGAAATGTGGGATGTGATGGAAGTTATGTTGAGTGAGTGGTGGTAACTGTCGGCATGGAAGTACGATTGAAGTAACCAACTATGGGTGGTAACCAAAACTGACATGGTACATGGGCATTTAAAATTTCCAAACGAGTTTCTAGAAAAGGAAAAACATTCAGGCTAGCTTGTCTCTCACATTGGAGGCTAGCCTCCCTCTCATTGAGGACAACCTCTCTCTCACATTGGGGGCTAGCCTCTCTCTCATCAGGGCCAACCCCTCTCTCACATTAGCAGCTAACCTCTCTTTCATCAAGCTTAGCCTCTTTCTCACATTGGGGGCTAGCATCTCTCTTATCAAGGATAACCTCTCTCTTGCATTGGAGCCAACCTCTCTCTGTTATTGGGGCTAGCCTCTCTCTCACATTAGGAGCCAACCTTTCTCTCATCGAGGTCCATCCTCTCCTCTCTCTGATGGCACATGTGGCAGCTAGAATGGCATACACACCAAGAGATAGAGGTTCCGAATGATGTGTCTGTAGCATGCAGAGTGGGAGCCAACCTCTCTCTCCTTAAGGTCCATCCTCTCCTCTCTCTGATGGTGTGTGTGGCAGATAGAATGGCATGCACACCAAGAGATAGAGATTGTGAACGATATGTTTGCAGCATGCAGAGTCAACAGTAGCAGCAGCTCTCTCTCTCTCTCCTCACTTCCCTAGAAAATGACGATGTATATAAGTAGGAACTGCAATGGCGATAGTAGCATGTAATGATGTAGGTGACATAGTCAATAGCGGAGTAGATCTCCCTCTCCCCTCACTCTCATAGGTGCATCAGCAACTAGTGTAGGCATCCAGTGGCAATCAACAATTGTAGCAAGGTTCTATCTTCTTTCTCTCTTCGACAATAGTAGTGTGCACGTTAGGCGACTGCACAATGTGCATCAAGAGCTTTTGATGGTAACAACATTGCAGGTGTCAAAAGTAGTCGGGCAAGTGAGATTTTTTTTTCTCCATTCCAATGGCAATCAACAAGTAATGCAAACAATGCTTGGAAAATAGCAGCACACACTCCATTCTCTTGTGCAGTTGATGTTAGCAATGGCATAGGTAGTCTCTTGTCCACCAACAATGGCCAAGGGGTGGAAGTTTTCTTGCAACGAGAATAACCTCTCTCTATCTCTTCACAATGACAACATGCATAGATGGTGGCAAATAGCACTGAAGTAGTAGATGCATCAACTATTTGGTTAGCTATGGTGGAACAGATCTCTCTCTCTCTCCCTCTCTGATGGTAATCGAGGTTTTCCTACCTAGAAATGGGCATCACTAGCAATGATAGATCGAGAGAAACAGTAGGGATCAAGGAAAATTTTAAATTTTTCTAGTTACCTACTTTATTTTCATGAAGTCTTAAATTTTAAGACAATTATCTAATTTAAATTCTCCAATTTTTTTTCTCTGCTTTACTTTTTGAACATCACATAGCCCTATTCAGTTGAGATTATTCCTGTGTTTCCGTACCCATACCCATACGAAAGGCACCCTAGGCAATAATCTTCTCAAATGAGTTGTTCTTCTTGATTTTCTGGTGTTGATGCATCCAAAATTTACCCATTAACTACAGTCCTCCAAGATTGAGGTCAAAATAAGTAAGGCCTTAACCGATAATGTGTTGTGGTATTTAAAGATTAATTTCGTTGACAGAAAATTTCTCAGACTCTTCACATTTAATGCCATCAGGCCATGCCAGGTGGCCAAGTACCCTTTAAAGAAAAAGGTTGTGTCTACAAGATTTCAAGATTTTGGGATTTTCGAGGCATTGATAAGCAAGCAAGTGGCAAACCTTGTTCCAAGCTTGAATTCCTGATAATCATGCCACACCAGTGATGTCATATACTGAGTTCGTGGAAAAGCCAACGCAGATCTGAATAAGACTATGCAATTTGCAATTTTCTAGATCATATCTTAGGGGGAAATTATTTTTTTTCATTGAAGCAAGTAAATACACTAGGTAATGACAAATCAATGCAAAGGCGGGATTTACATATCCTATGTTGTGCTTTGTACACTACTTGATATGCAATTTTCCTTGCTATGCATCCTTGAATTTCTAGGACTTTACACAAGCTATAGCTCAATGTACAGTAATATTCTAATCATGATTTTCCTACCCAAGACTTTTCATGTGGTATCCATGGTGCAACTTCTGTAAATTTGCATATGCATGTGAACTGTACAACGGTAAGGAAATGTAGGTTGCTAATAGAAGCCATTGATGGTGTAACTGAAGGAAAGTTGGAGCTGGTAAGACAACCCATGTGAGGAAATTTAGGTAGGTAGCACAACCATTTCTCACACAACTCATAATAAGAGCATCTCATCATAAGGATTTAAAAAGAGACACGTAACAGTTAATTCATGTGATCACGTTTCCAAAAAACACCCTTCTGCCTTGAGCTTTCTTTTCAAAGCCAAGTCAATTGACTATGTTCATCTTATATTCATTCATGTATGCTTCAAGGTGTCCCTCAAAGAAAAGCATATGATAGTGATGATACCAAGATAAACTATGCAATCAATAACAGTAATTGTTGTTGCTACTTTAATAAATGTTTAAAAAAATGGCAAACATCCCAACGATTACCTTACCCCCAAGGTAACCCAAGGTAGTTCCACCAACCTCTAACTTATTATCCAAGTGGAACTCCACCACAACCAATTAAGCAACATCAACAATGGCAACACCCACAATCATGGAGAATGCCACCACCATGGCAACAATATCCTTATTGGCAACCTAAACTGTATGGATACTACGTGCAACAACCAATCTGTCCACATGACTCTGTTGGTCCCATTACTCTCCAACATCACTACCAAGCATGCAAGTACTATAAGACTCCCTTTCCCAAGGGCAATATTCCACAAGTGTACCATCCTTCCAATCTGGCTGCATCTCTCCCACCAATAGCTCCATTACCACCTGCTCTAGCAATGCAAGGTGAACTCCCTACTCAACCACAACAACACAATGCCACAAGGGCTGTTAATCCTCAACCTACTGTTGCTTGTAACAACCATATGAAGAAAAGACATTTCTTCAAGACCAACAGTCTAACGAAACCTTTGCAACCCCAAACAGTTGAGTCCTTGGATGCCTCTGTATCAAATAAAGCTTCAAATCCCCCTTGAAATCTAACACCACATTCAACGCATACGGTCATGTTAACACATCCTAAGCATGTCTTAACCACTACTGGGTTAACAGACATCAAGCATCATTAGGTTGTGAAGTGTCAGGTATATGTTCGAGAGGGTCATGCCTATGGTTCTTATAAACTATGAAAAGAGCTATAACCATAAAATGATAATAATAAATGCTTTTAGAATGATTAAAACATTAAAATTTAAAATGTTTAAATGCTTAAGTAATTAAATCCAAATGTTTCAAGGAATGTTCAAAAAGCTCATCTTTATTGCCAATCACACCAATGTGTTGAGGTACATTGGTACTCGAATAAAGAGTCATACACCCTTCTCAATTCTACTATGAGCAATTGGGAAATATTCTAACTTTTATGGAAACAAACTACAAGAACTTAACTACAACTAACTTAAAAGGTGCCATAAATGAAGCGGGTGCACACATATTTATAGCAGAAGACAACCTTTGTGTTAATGAGGTCATGTTAATGCATGGATGGATACATCGATGGGGTCACATCATCATGGTAGCATCAATGAGGCTTCGTTAACATGGCCTAGTCAATGTATCAACTAAACACTTCATTAACATCTAAAATAACAAAGGTATTAAATAATTGCCAAACCCCTAAAATATCTGTATTCTTAGATGCATAAGACATAACATCAAGTATAGGAAGAAGCTGACCCAAATATTGATTTTCTTTCAAAAACTTCATTGTGATGCTCATAAAAAATTTCTTAGTCATTTATCAATGGTTTGTAATAATCTTCCTTTTACAAAACTGATTTCATCAATTATTATATATCTTACCTACAGTACTTCCTTGATATATGCATTGTCTATTAAAATCTTACCTAACTTTCCTTCCTTCAAATCGCAACAAGAAAGAAGAGCACCGTGATTGGATAAAATAATGATCACAGACATTTGGGTGAATTTTAGAATACTGCCTATCCATTATTTCTAATCTAGATGCATCTGCAATAGTGGAATGAAGATATGTGTTCCCCGGTTGCAGATGACTAGTGGTCACAGATGTTTGGGTGAATTTCAGAATACGGATTCTCCATTATTTCAAATCTGGATGCACATGCAATAGTGGAATGAAGATATGTGTTCCCGTGTTGTGGATGGCTAGTGGCACAGGTGGAAACAAATAACAATAGCACAGCACAACAATGGCAACTAGATCAGCATAGCGAGAAGAATGGATGGGAAATGCAACATCAACAACAAAATATGTAGTGCTGCAATCATGAAACTACAAGGCAAAACAAACAAAAACAACGTTGTAGGAGCAACGTTGGTAGGAAACGGCAGCAACAACAATGACAAGGGCACTAAAAAATGGTGGTAGATCTCTTGACGTTGAGTTAAAACCAAACACGTCAGGGTGGCCATGATGGAANAACTAAAAAATGGTGGTAGATCTCTTGACGTTGAGTTAAAACCAAACACGTCAAGGTGGCCATGATGGAATAGAACTTTGCATGGAGTGTTATTAAAGCATCCTTGATGTTTGTAGATGGGAATTAGCATATATATTGTCCTCCCAATCTACCACAAAATCTATCGTGCATGCATCCCTGGTGGACTGGGAAGTTGGCATCTTCTATGTGTACTGGCAGAGATTGCGGAAGAAAGATTCTATCGATTATGCCGAACTAGCTACCCACGTGTTGGTCAACGTTAATTTTTTTTTGGAAACTTTCTCATACTAGACTGAACATGTGAGTAAGGACTTAGGGTGACCAAAACGGCAAGGAGGGAAGACTTAGAACTTACCGTTTCATGTGATGTTAACGATGTTGCAGCCAACAGAAACGAATGGAAATAACTCTAAGTTGCAACCTTACAGCTACAAAGACATGCAGGGAAAGATGTTGTTTTATATTTAGTTGCAACCTTACAGCTACAAAGACATGCAGTGAAATTGAGGTCCTTGAACCTGGTGCGAGTCGTAACATATTGGCAATTCAAAGAAAAAATTTTTATCTTCATTTGCAGCAAACAATCCATAATTTTTTATGCCGCTGCTAACCCATATCTCAACAATTGTTCATCCCATTCACTGTGGCTCCACGACAAATAACTTGCATACATTAGAGCCCCAAACATAGTAGCCATGTACCCAAGGCTAACTGTGTATGTTGATTGATTTATGATATATATATCTAAGCCTTGCATACAAAATCTAGATGGTTTGGAATGGCTGTAGTAGGTAAGCCTCATGGTGAGGAAATTAGCAACAATGACAACTAATAATTCTTCCATTGCCATAAGAGGAAGTAGAGGAATCCATTGGAGGCATACTAGTAGCATTTTAGCAGGCTCTCGGTAGAATAGTAGTTCCCAACGGTAGTTCTCCTAGCTATCTGAGCGAATATCGTCTAAACATATTGGCTATATGCCCAAATTCAACAGCTTCACCAAGGGCGGAAACATACACCTGTAGAACATGGTTGAGAAATGGCATGCCTTGTACGGTGGCCATGGCATCAGTACTGTGCAGCAGCACAGATCCTTAGCACCTCACAGAAATCATGGCGTCCCTCATAACTGATCCATGGTTTTAGTTTACAGTTCCTCCCCTTATTTGAAGCCTCTACTCCAACCCAACCCTGTTCTTGTTTTCTTTTCATAGCAGCTCTCAGCGGTCCCGATTTCTGGCTTTTGCTAGGCATTAGCCAAAAATGTAGATAGGCAATGATTTTAGTTTTCTAACAACATTTGAAATATGCATCCAGTTATTATTATGGATGATGATGAAGGCATGGAGATGAAAAGATGCATGCTTACTATTCCTGGTAAGTGGTCCTTGTCAATCTACAACATCTAAACTTTCCTGGAAGCTGAAATGACAATGCACTATAGTTGTTGATGCATAAATTTTGGCCAGACAACCACTAGAAAAACAAAAACTAATTTAGGGAAACTATTGTTGAAGGTGCCTCCTATGGGTATGAAAACCCCAAGAATAGTCTCAACTAAAAAAGGGCTATGTGGTAGTTTAAAAATAATAAAAAATGAGAATTTTAATTCCGCTTGGTTGCAGACACTACCACAAACAAGAACCAACATTGCGTGTAGCCATCGGATGAGGTAGAGAGAAAAGAGGCTAGATGAAAAGGCCCTCTGAGGCATCTTTGACAAATAGATGAAACAATATATGATTTTACATAACAATTTTTTTTTTTTGATCATAACACCGTGCAATAGCATGGGCGAGGTTTGCCATAACAATAGTATGAGCCAAATTTTTGTAGTATATGTAAAAGTGTGAAACTACATGAAGCAGCAGTGACATAACACACGAACAAATCGAAATGCAATAAAAAATAACTAAATCTCAAGACGTTGAAGCTAACATGGCAATGTTGGATGGTGTTCAAACTTCCATTTGTGTTTTTGCAAAATTTGAAAAGTTTTCGGAGTTTTGAGAGCAGTGATCACTTCCCATAGAGGAGTTGCTTTGACTAACAGGATAGGTGGCTGCGACAGGATGCCCTCAGGTTCTCTTTATGTCTGATAACCAAGAAAAAGAAGAGATGGTACAAGATTTCCATGAGTAGGACTATACACAAATCCCACCATTTAGAGAAGTTTGGGTAGTTCCCATAAATGTATCTCACCGTGTCTCCCTGTGATTCTGGGCGTTCTTGCCCCTGTATCAAACTCAAGGTCCAATAGGTCAATTTTAAACTCCCCCTATTGGCAATTATTGTTAATACTTATCTTGATAATGTAAAAATACAAAATTATCATTAATGTTCATGCCAAATATACTGCAAAAGCTAACCTATATGGCCAAGTGTAGAAGGATACATATGACATGGGATATCGCCATACCACCTTTGGCAGTTTGGGGATGCTTCAGAAGAATCCAGAGGACAACATATAGTGCTTGGAAAATGAATTGGCACAACATGAAAAATCCAAAGATAAAATTGAATAGCATATGAAAATTGAAAAATTAGGACCATGTCCACAATGAAAATAAAGCCTCTTCCAACTTCTGGTATAAAAGGAGAATTATTGGAATTTTACCAAAATTCCAGTTCCTGAGATTATTCCCACGAGAAAAGTGGGCACAATAGCTACAATAGGCATCATCAAAATTTCAAACACAACCATGTAGAGATATAGTTTCAACATAAAGAATAAGAAGTGGTTGAATCCTGGGTTCATTCCAGTCATATAGTATGCAATGGTCCCTGATATGATTGCTATCAGAACAAGAAAGCGATGTGCAGATAGAGGGTTGGCAATCACAAAGGCCATCACACTGTAGTGTCCATTCTTTCTTTCCCTGTAGAAAACATGTGCATGGGATATGGGTCACCATGTTTGCTGTGACAAATTTGGCTTGTTTTCAGACAAATCCAATTTCGAACCTTCATGTCCTCCACAAATAAAGGAAAACCACCTATGGATAAGAATACCAGGAACCTAAATACATAACTTATGCAGTTGTTTTTGGCCTTCCAAATTGCAAATACCCTCAATTATAGTGTTCCAAGAAAAAAGCTAATATCTAATTGGAAAAAAAATTCTAAAATAGAAATGATTGGATTTGAATTTCATGCATTCGGTCTCAAGGTCTCAATTCTTAGCACAGACTATATAAAGAAACTTTTGTAAATTCAGTAAATGTCACTTGTTGTAAGGACAAAATTAAAGTGAAATAAACTATTGATTACCTTGACATAGTCATAACTTATTCCAAGACTAAAGAAAATGGTTCAGAGGGAAATGGTTAGTTCAGTGTAAATTGACACTCTCAGCCAGTAGTATCCTAGGTCTCTCTCCATGTTCAGCAAAGATTGCTTTGTAGGTATGTAGATTTGCATAACCGGGCTCTGCATAACCACTCATTCCATGTAGAATCGGATAATTCAACTTGATTTTGTTGATGGTGGTAACTCTAAGATTCTTCCATGATGTAGGATGTGGTTGTAACCAATGGTGGACATGGTGGAGAACATGGTGATAGTGGAAAGAGTTACGAAGGTTGTGGACAATGTGGGACGTGGTGGAAGTTATGTTGAGTGAGTGGTGGTAACTGTCGGCATGGAAGTACAATTGAAGTAACCAATCGTGGGTGGTAACCAAAACTAACATGGTACATGGGCATTTAAAATCACCAAATGAGTTTCTAGAAAAGGCAAAACATTGGGGCTAGCCTATGTCTCACATTGGAGGCTAGCCTCCCTCTCATCGAGGCCAACCTCTCTTTCACATTGGGGGCTAGCCTCTCTCTCATCGGGGCCAACCCCTCTCTCACATTGGGGGCCAACCTATCTTTCATCAAGCTTAGCCTCTTACTCACATTGGGGCCTATCCTCACTCTTATCAAGGACAACCTCTCTCTCGCATTGGAGCCAACCTCTCTCTCTCATCGGGGCTAGCCTCTCTCTCACATTGGGAGCCAACCTCTCTCTCATCGAGGTCCATCCTCTCCTCTCTCCGATGGCACGTGTGGAAGATAGAATGGCATGCACACCAAGAGACAGAGGTTTTAAACAATGTGTCTACAGCATGCAGAGTGGACAACAGTGGCAGCTCTCTCTCTCTCTTTACTCACTTCCCTAGAAAATAACGATGGATATAACTAGGAACTACAATGGTGATAGCAGCATGTAATGATGTAGGTGATGTAGTCAATAGCGGAGTAGATCTCTCTCTCCCCTCACTCTTGTAGGTGCATCAACAACTAGTGTAGGCACACAGTGACAATCAACAATTGTAGCAAGGTTCTATTTTCTTTCTCTCTTCAACAATAGTAGTGTGCACATTAGGCTACTCCACAATGTGCAGCAAGAGCTTCTGATGGCAACAATGATGCAAGTGTCAAAAGTAGAGGGGCAAGTGAGATTTTGTTTTTCCTCCCTCCCAAAGACAATCAATAACTGATGCAAACAATGCTTGGCAAATAGCAGCGCACACTCCAGGCTCTTGTGTAGTTGACATTAGCAACGACTAGGTAGTATCTCTTCCACCAACAATGGCCAAGGGTGGTAGTGTTCCTGCAACGAGAATAACCTCTCTCTCCCTCTTGATAATGAGAAAATGCACAGATGGTGGTAGATAGCACTGCAGTAGTAGTTGCATCGACTATTTCGTTAGCAATGGTGGAATAGATCTCTCTCTCTCTCCCTCTTTGATGGTAATCGAGGTCTTCCTGCTTGGCAATGGGCATCACTAGCAATGATAGATCGAGAGCAATAGTAGGGATGAAGGAAAAGTTTAAATTTTTTTAGTTACCTACTCTATTTTCATGAATTCTATTTAAGATAATTATCTAATTTAAATTTACGGATTTGTTTTTGTTTGCTTTAATTTTTGAACATCACATAGCCCAATCCAGTTGAGATTATTCCTGGGTTTCCATACCCATACCCATATGAAAGGGGCCCTAGGCAATAATCTCCTCAAATGAGTTGTTCTTCTTGATTTTCTAGTGTTGATGCATCTAAAATTTATGCATCAACTACGGTCCTCCAATATTGAGGTCAAAATAAGTAAGGCCTTAACCGATAATGTGTTGTGGTATTTAAAGATTAAATTCGTTGACTGAAATTTCTCAGGATCTTCACATTTAATGTCATCAAGCCATGCCAGGTGGCCAAGTACCCTTTAAAGCAAAAGGTTGTGTCTACAAGATTTCAAGATTTTGGGCTTTTTGGGGCACTAATAAGCAACCAAGTGGCAAAGCTCGTTCCAAGCCTGAATTCCTAATAATCATGCCACGCCAGTGATGCCACATGCTCAGTTCGTGAAAAAGCCAATGGGGATCTAAATAGGAGTATGTAATATGCAATTTTCTAGCTCATATCTTAGGGGAAAATTAATTTTTTTCGTTGAAGCCAGTAAATATACTACGTAATGAAAAATCAACGCAAATGTGGGATTCACATATCCTATGTTGTGCTTTGTACACTACGTGATATGCAATTTTCCTTGCTATTCATCCTTGAATTTTTGGGACTTTACACATGCTGTAGCTCAGTGTACAATAATATTATAATCATGATTTTCCTACCCAAGACTTTTCATGTCGTATGCATGGTGCAACTTCTGTAAATTCATGTATCCACGTGAATTGTACAATGGTAAGGAAATGCAAGTTGCTAACATAAACCATTGATGGTGTAACTGAAGGAATGTTGGAGCTGGTAAGACAACCCATGTAAGGAAATTTAGGTAGGTAGCACAACCATTTCTCACACAACTCATAATAAGAGCATCTCATTATAAGGATTTAAAAAGAGACACGTAAGAGTTAATTCATGCGATCACGTCTCCCAGAAACACCATTCTGCCTTGAGCTCTCTTTTCGAAGCCAAGTCAGCTGACTATGTTCATCTTATAATCATTCATGTATGCTTCAAGGTGTCCCTCAAAGCAAAGCATATGATACTGATGATACCAAGATAAACTGTGCAGTCAATAACAATAGTCGCAATGTTAGTGTTTGTGGGTTTGTGATTCCCTTCTCTTGTTAAAAAAGGGAAATCTTTGTAATTGAAAAAACTTTGGTTTAAATATGTATACTTAGGATTTTTAGAAATATTAACATTTTTGTTTGTTATCTTTATATGGGATATGCAATCTTGCACTTTTTATTTAGCTATAAAATATGATATTTTCTCATTTTCTTATTATTTTAGTACTTTTGCATGAGACTTAATAATTGTTGCATCTATACTTTTCTTTTAATGAGTCTCACCACCTTATATTTTTGGTTAATATGAGATTTTATGTTTCTTTTTATTTTGATTATCATCTTATGATGTTAACTTTGTTGTCTCTAGATAAGGACAAGATGACTGGATGTGGGCCCTACTAAATATGATGTTTATCTTTATCTTCAATTTGTCACATTCAATAAGTCTTGAGTTAGAACTTTCTAGAAGTCATGTACAAGAATGGGTAATTTGGCTTTATAAGTAGCTTATAGGTTTCTCTCTTAACCATCATTTTTCATCCATGTCTTCTACTATCTTAAGTTTATTGGTGCTTTAAGCTTAGGATCTCAAGAAACTTGCTTGTCAATAGAGAATATCCTGGTGATTGAGGACAATAGTAAATATGTACTTTATTTCATATTTCTTCTTATCTTTAGGGCTAATTTTTCTTCTTGATGGCTTTTCTAAGTCTTCTGGTTGCTAAAGTTGCCTTAGCTTCAAATCTTGAAGAATATTGGCTAATTTAGATATGGTAGAGGTTGCAGAAGACATAAGAAACATCACCTCAATAGTAGCAAATAGTCTTAACATGGTATGGGATATGTACAAGGTTAAATGATAAATTAGCAATTCTTGATTTCAACATGGTATAAGACACAGGTGAAGCTAAATTAGTGATGAACCACGATATTGCGTCCATGATATCGGATCAACCATGCGATATCCGATGCCCAATATCGTGGCCTATCTCCTTGCATATAAATAAGAGGTGATGCCCTTGGTCTGCACATTAGAAGTTAGTCCCTTAGCCAAAATCTTGCCATTTTTACCCTCTAGAGTTTGAATTATTTCTGCGCACCGGCAGTAGATGTCATAGAGTGAACAGATCTTTATTTGAGCATTGTGTACCTAAGCACACTTTGTGTACGGAAATAAAGACATACTTTATAATAAACCTTGTAGCATATAGAATAGATTAATTATTGATTAATTATTATTTAATGCTTTCTTAGTTCATTAATGATTTCTCTCACCCTACAACTCTCTTAGTTAAATACACTCAGTACGACTGCTTCGAGCACGTGTGTAGTGCTTGGTAACCGAGTAACGATTAGTGTTTGGTAATCCCATAAGCGTTACACTAGTTTAGGATGTGTATAGAAAGTGGGAATGGATACTAGTGTTAGGATTAATTAGAACTTAGTTAATGAATAGTTAAATTAGATAAGTTACTTAGTTATCTCTCTCCCCCTCCTTACTAGCGTAGGATATAAAACATATAAAATCCATAAAAATCATATGCCTCAAGCTTACTTCATCATACAACTATGACATACAAGTAAGTTTGGGAAGATAATGATTAACCAAGCCATTATCCTTCCACAAAGGTGCATAGGCACTTAGTCCTTGGAATTCGATTGGATCATGCGCGAAATGCTTGTATTCATATGGTTGAGCATAGGGGTACCTTGCCAGTCATCATTGGCACTGTTGTTGTAGACTTACTTGTTTGTGCACTAAGTAGAATGTAGGAAATCATTCACATTGTTGGAACAAATCCGTAGGGTTGATTAAGGAAAAGATAATAGTACATTGCACATTGAACAAGACAAGATGTCTTCTTCTTTGCACAAAAGCACTTCACGACCTAGGACTAAGACAAGAAGCAATCGACAACAAGATACACATGATGTTTATCTGCCAATTCCTTAGCAGTTTTGTGTGGTATATATTCATCCTGATGAATATGTACCCAAATTCACCTTTATTCTCTATCAAGATGAATAGCTATGTTGGTGTGACTTAGAAGGTAACATAGTGTTACCTCCTGACTATCATCTCACAGAGGCACAACATCAAAGGGATTTTCAGTAAGAGAGACACCATAAGTCTTCAAAAGAAAATGGTCCAAGGATGCCCCCCATGTTTTAAGCGAAATTGAAGGTGATGAACCTGCTTCAGGTAGTCGCCAACATAACGATGTTCCTTCCCTTCACTTTGGCCAAGGGGTTGTGTATCAAATCCTTCATTATACTATTCACAACCCAAGTGTTGATACCAATGGATATAATGTGGCCAAGAAAGGAACAAGGCGACATGACAAAGGTGGCTATTCTAATTTCAATTGCGATTGAGGCAAAGACCACCCAAGAGAAGGTAGTAGACACCGTTATGATGGCAATTCTCCTTGTACTTCACCTTCATCATCTTCTTCATCCTCTCCTTTAGCGTCCGGATGCAGCCATAGAGAGAGAAATCATGAGGATAAGGACAACCAAAAGGGAAGTCATATATGAAACAGGCAAGACAGAGGATGAGGGCATTCTAGGGAATCACAACATAGAAGAGGGGAGAATAGGGAACAACATAGACACCATAGACGCTATGAAAGAGATGATCATGATGAACCCCTACTTGCTACTCAAAGCATGCTAGACATAACTAAGGTTGTGAGAGTTCCAACAAGGCACCAAAAAGAAAGTAGGATCAAGAGGTTAGACATGAATAATATCCCACGATTTGAAGGAGGATATAACGTAGATCCTCAAAATCACTTACAAGAATTTCACGATGCATGTGCCTTGCAAAACATAGAAAATGAGTGGCAAAAAATTAAGTTATTTTCATGGACACTAATAAAAGAAGCTAAAAGCTGTTATCGATCCGTAGAACTGGAATCCATTCGTAGGTAGAGTACTATGTTAGAATTGTTNAGTGTTGATACCAATGGATACAATGTGGCCAAGAAAGGAACAAGGCGACATGACAAAGGTGGCTATTCTAATTGCAATTGCGATTGAGGCAAAGACCACCCAAGAGAAGGTAGTAGACACCGTTATGATGGCAGTTCTCCTTGTACTTCACCTTCATCATCTTCTTCATCCTCTCCTTTAGCATCCAGATGCAGCCATAGAGAGAGAAATCATGAGGATAAGGGCAACCAAAAGGGAAGTCATAGATGAAACAGGCAAGACAGAGGATGAGGGCATTCTAGGGAATCACAACATAGAAGAGGGGAGAATAGGGAACAACATAGACACCATAGACGCTATGAAAGAGATGATCATGATGAACCCCTACTTGCTACTCAAAGCATGCTAGACATAACTAAGGTGGTGAGAGTTCCAACAAGGCACCAAAAAGAAAGTAGGATCAAGAGGTTAGACATGAATAATATCCCACGATTTGAAGGAGGATATAACGTAGATCCTCAAAATCACTTACAAGAATTTCACGATGCATGTGCCTTGCAAAACATAGAAAATGAGTGGCAAAAACTTAAGTTATTTTCATGGACACTAATAAAAGAAGCTAAAAGCTGGTATCGATCCATAGAACTGGAATCCATTCGTAGGTAGAGTACTATGTTAGAATTGTTCAACGATAAGTACCAAACATACTCCTAGGTGTCTAACCTGTGAAAGAAAATCCAAGGATGGAAACAAGGAAGTCATGAACCCTTGGATGCTACCATGGGCCGTTATTCTACACTATTACATCATTGTCTTTGCCATGGTTATTCGCAACAAAATCATCTACGCCATCTCGTAGACGAGCTTAGGCATGAAATGAGAAGAACCCTTGAGACTTATGTCCAAGGAAGACTATCTGAGCTTATTTTTCATCAAATTCATAGATTATTGGAGCAAGTAGCTAAGGAAGAAGGTGAGATCTGAAAGAGAGAGTGTGTGAAAGAATGTAACCCATGTGAGGAAATTTTGGTAGGTAGCACAACTATTTCTCACACAACTCATAATAAGAGCATCTCATCATAAGGATTTAAAAAGAGACACGTAACAGTTAATTCATGTGATCACATCTCCCAGAAACACCATTCTACCTTGAGCTTTCTTTCTGAAGCCAAGTCAGTTGACCATGTTGATCTTATATTCATTCATGTATGCTTCAAGGCGTTCCTCAAAGCAAAGCATATGATAGTGATGATACCAAGATAAACTATGCAGTCAATAAAAATAGTCGCAATGTTAGTGTTTGTGGGTTTGTGATTCCCTTCTCTTGTTAGAAAAAGGAAATCTTTGCAATTGAAAAAACTTTGGTTTAAATATTTATACTTAGGATTTTTAGAAATATTAACATTTTTTTGTTATCTTTATATGGGTTTTGCAATCTTGTACTTTTGATTTAGCTATAAAATATGATATTTTCTCATTTTGTTATTATTTTAGTACTTTAGCATGAGACTTAATAATTGTTGCATCTATACTTTTCTTTTAATGAGTCTCACCACCTTATATTTTTGGTTAATATGAGATGTTATTTTTATTTGTATTTTGATTATCATCTTATGATGTTAACTTTGTTGTCTCTAGATAAGGACAGGATGACTGGATGTGGGCCCTACTAAATATGATGTTTATCTTTATCCTCAATTTTTCACATTTAATAAGTCTCGAGTTAGAACTTTATAGAAGTCATGTACAAGAATGTGTAATTTTTCTTTATAAGTAGGTTATAGGTTTCTCTCTAAACCATCATTTTTCATCCATGTCTTCTACTATCTTAAGTTTATTGGTGCTTTAAGCTTAGGATCTCAAGAAACTTGCTTGTCAATAGAGAATATCCTGGTGATTGAGGACAATAGTAAATATGTACTTTATTTCATATTTATTCTTATCTTTAGGGCTAATTTTTCTTCTTAATGGCTTTTCTAAGTCTTATGGTTGCAAAAGTTTCCTTAGCTTCAAATCTTGGAGAATAGTGGCTAATTTAGATATGGTAGAAGTTGCAGAAGACATAAGCAATGTCACCTCAATAGTAGAAAATAGTATTAACATGGTATGGGATATGTACAAGGTTAAATAGCAAATTAGCAATGCCTGATTTCAATGTGGTATAAGACACTGGTGAAGCTAAATTAGTGATGAACCGCGATATTGCGTCCACAATATTGGATCAACCATGCGATATCTGATACCCGATATCGTGTCCTGTCTCCTTGCATATAAATAAGAGGCAGCACCCTTGGAATCCACATTAGAAGTTAGTCTTAGCCAAACTCTTGCCATTTTTCCCTCTAGAGTTAGAATTATTTCTGCGAGCCGGCAGTAGGAGCCATAGAGTGAATGGATCTTTATTTGAGCATTGTGTATCTAAGCACACTTTGTGTACGATAATAAAGATGAACATTATGATAAACCTTGCAGCATATAGAAATGATTAATTAGTGATTAATTATTATTTAATGCTTTCTTAGTTGATTAATGATTTCTCTCACCCTACGACCCTCTTAGTTAAATACACTCAGTATGACTGCTTCGAGCATGCGTGTAGCGCTTGGTAAGCTAGTAACGATTAGCGTTTGGTAATCGCAGCAGTGTTACACTAGTTCAGGATGTGTATAGCAAGTGGAAATGGCTACTGGTGTTAGGATTAATTATAACTTAGTTAATGAATAGTTAAATTAGATAAGTTACTTAGTTATCTCTCTTCCCCTCCTTACTAGCGTAGGATATAAAACACATAAAAGCCATAAAAATCATATGCCTTAACCTTACTTAACCATACAACTGTGACATACAAGTAAGTTTGGGAAGATAATGATTAACCAACCTGTTATCATTCCACAAAGGTGCATAGGCACTTAGTCCTTGGGAATTCGATTGAATCATTCGTGAAATGCTTGTATTTGTATGGTTGAGCATAGTGGTAGCTTTCCACTCATCATTGGTGCCATTGCTGCAGACTTACTGGTTTGTGCACTAAGTAGAATGTAGGAAATCATTCACATTGTTGGAATGAATCCTTAGGGTTGATTAAGGAAAAGATAATTGTACATTGCACATTGAACAAGACAAGATGTCTTCTTCTTGGCACAAAAGCACTTCACCACCTAGGACTAACACAAGACGTAATCGGTAACAAGATACACATGATGTTTATCTGCCAATTCCTCAATAGTTTCATGTGGTAGATATTCATCCTGATGAATATGTACCTGACTTCACCTTTATTCTCTATCAAGACGAATAGCTGGGTTGGCGTGACTTAGAAGGTAACATAGTGTTACCTCCCAACCATGCAGCCCCAAGTATGCTCCTTCGTGCTCTCACATGAATAGGCATGCAACACTTACACATAGAGTACATTGCATAAGACTATGATTTGAGAGATTATCATCCCATAGAGGCACAATTTCAAAGGGATTTGTAACAGGAGAGACACCATAAGTCTTGAAGGAAAAATGCTCAAAGGATGCCTCCCATGTTTTAACCGAAATTGAAGGTGATGAACCTGCTTTAGGTAGTCACTAACATAACGATGTTCCTCCCCTTGACTTTGGCTAAGGGGTTGTGTATCAAATCCTTCATTCTAATATTCAAAACCTAGGTGCTGATACCAATGGATACAATGTGTCCAAGAAAGGAACAAGGAGACCTAACAAAGGTGGGTATGCAAATTGCAATCGTGATCGAGGTAGAGACCACCCAAGAGAAGGTAGTAGACACCATCATGGTGGCGGTTCTCCTCCTTATTCACCTTCATCATCTCCTTCATCCTCTCCTTTAGTGTCTGGATGTAGCCATAGAGAGAGAAATTGTGAGGATAAGGGCAACCAACATGGAAGTCGCAAATGAAACAACCAATACAGATGATGAGGGAATTCTAGGGAATCACAACATAGAAGAGGGGAGAGTAGGGAACAACATAGGCACCATAGATGCTACAAACGAGATGATCATGATGAACCCCTACTCGCTACTCAAAGCATGCTAGACATAACTAAGGCTGTAATAGTTCCAACAATGCATCAAAAAGAATGTAGGATCAAGAGGTTAGACATGAATAACATCCCATGATTTGAAGGAGGATATAACGCAGATCCTCAAAATCACTTACAAGCATTTCACGATGCATGTGCCTTGAAAAACATAGAAAATGAGTGGCAAAAACTTAAGTTGTTTCCATGGACACTAATAAAAGAAGCTAAAAGCTGGTATCGGTCCATAGAACTGGAATCCATTCGTAGGTAGAGTACTATGTTAGAATTGTTCAACGATAAGTACCAAACATACTCCTAGGTGTCTAACATGTGAAAGCAAATCCAAGGATGGAAACAAGGAAGTCACGAACCCTTGGATGCTACCATGAGCCATTATTATGCACTATTACATCATTGTTTTGTCCGTGATTATTCACAATGGAATCAGCTACGCCATCTCGTAGACGGGCTTAGGCATGAAACGAGAAGAACCCTTGGGATTTATGCCCAAGGAAGACTATCTAAGCTTAGGTTTCATCAAATTTATAGATTATTGGAGAAAGTAGCTAAGGAAGAAGGTGAGCTCTAAAAGAGAGTGTGTGTGAAAGAATATAATCGAGATCCTTCCCTGTGAAAGAAGGAAGTAAGATTTTGTAAAGATGAGGAAGAGTCATCATTCGAAGAGATGGTGGATAGGAAAACCTTTCCTACTCAGAAGTTAGCATTACAAGTATCGAAAAAGGTAGATCAAATGTAGAACTCCCTGGATAGTAGGTTTCAAACTATTATCAAAGTAGTAGAGGAGTCTAGGAAGCGAGGTAGTGATTGTGACAAAAGAAACGAGAGAGAAGCAGAAAATGCATGTAACAAGGGTAAGGGTAAAGTTGCTATTATTGAATAGGTTGTGAACTTAGATACAAATGATGATAGTGGATGTGAGATCTTTCAATACGACCATCCTAAGGGATGGTGCCCTATGATCTCACATCTAGAGGAGTTTGGGGTGTATGGACTTAATCCATGTTTAAAAAAATGGCAAACATCCCAACGATTACCTTACCCCCAAGGTAACCAAAGGCAGTTCCAGCAACCTTTAATATATTATCCAAGTGGAACTCCACCACAACCAATTAAGCAACATCAACAATGGCAATACCCACAATCATGGAGAATGCCACCACCAAGGCAACAATATCCTTATTGGCAACCTGACTTGTATCGATACTACGTGCAACAACCAATCTCTCCACATGACTCTGTTGGTCACGTTACTTCCCAAAATTACTACCAAGAATGCAAGTACTATAGGACTCCCTCTCCCAGGGGTGATATTCCACAAGTGTACCATCCTTCCAATCTCGCTGCATCTCTCCCACCAATAGCTCCATTACCACCTGATCTAGCAATGCAAGATGAACTCCCTACTCAATCACAACTACACAATGCCACAAGGGCTGTTAATCCTCAACCTACTGTAGGTTCTGACAACCATATGAAGAAAAGACCTTTCTTCAGAACCAATAGTCTAACCAAGCCTTTGGAACCCCAAACAACTGAGTCCTTGGATGCCTCTGTATGAAATAAAGCTTCAGATCCCCCTTCAAATCTAACACCACATTCAACGCATACGATCATGTTAACACACCCTAAGCATGTCTTAACCACTACTGGGTTACCAGATATCAAGTGTCACTGGGTTGCCCAATGTCAGGTATATGTTCAAGATGGTCGTGCCTATGGTTCTTATAAACTATGAAAAGAGCTGTAACCATACAACGATAATAATAAAGGCTTTAAGAAAGATTAAAACATTAAAATATAAAATTTTTAAATACTTAAGTAATTAAATCCAAATGCTACAAGGAATGTTCAAAAAGATCATCTTTATTGCTGGTCACACCAATGGGATCACGTACATTGGTACTCGAATAAAGAGTCATACATCCTTCTCACTTCTACTGCGAGCACTTGGAAAATATTCTAACTTTTATGGAAAGAAACTGCAAGAACTTCGCTACAAATAACTTAAAAGATGCCATAAACGATGCGGGTGCACACATATTTATAGCAGAAGATAAACTTTGCATTAACGAGGTCGTGTTAATGCATGGACGGATACATCGATGGGGCCACATCATCGTGGCCACGTCAATGGGGACTATGGGGCTCCTAGTCAATGTATCAACTGAACACTTTATCAACATCTAAAATAACAAAAGTATTAAATGATTACCAAACCCCTAAAATATCTAGATTCTTAGATGCATAAGACATAACATCAAGTATAAGAAGAAGTTGATCCTGATCTTCTTTCAAAAACTTCATTGTGATGCTCATAAAAAATTTCTTAGTCCATTATCAATGCTTTGTAATAATCTTCCTTTTGCAAAATTGATTTCATCAATTATTATATATCTTACCTATAATACTCAATGTTGTATTTCCTTGTATATGCATTGTCATTTAAAATCTTACCTAACTTTCCCTCCTTCAAATCGTAAGAAGAAAGAAGAGCACCGTGATTAGATAAAATAATGGTCACAGACATTTGGGTGAATTTTAGAATACTGCCTCTCGATTATTTCTAATCTGGATGCACGTGCAATAGTGGAATGAAGATATGTGTTCCTTGGTTGTAGATGACTAGTGGCACAGGGGGCTACAAGAAAGAAAAGCATAGTGATTGGATAAAATAATGGTCACATATGTTTGGGTGAATTTTAGAATATGGCCTCTCCATTATTTGGAATTTGGATGCACATGAAATAGTGGAATGAAGATATGTGTTCCCATGTTGCAGATGGCTAGTGGCATAGGAGGAAACAAATAACAATAGCATACGCAGCAACGGCAGCTAGATCAACGCAGCGGTAAGATTGGATGGGCAATGCAACATCAACAACAAAATATGCAGTGCTGCAATCATGAAACTGCAAGGAAAAATAAACAAAAACAACGTTGGAGGAGCAACGTTGGTAGGAAATAGCAGCAACAACAATGACAAGGGCACTAAATAGTGGTAGCAGATCTCTTAACGTTGAGTTAAAACCAAACATGTTAGGGTGGCCATGATGAAATAGAACTCTACATGGAGTGTGATTAAAGCCTTCTTAATGTTTGCAGATGGGAATCCGTATATATATTGTCCTGCCAAAACCATCTGCTGCAAAATCTGTAGTGCATGCATCCCTGGTGGACTGGGAAGTTGGCGTCTTCTGTGTATCCTACCAGATATCATGGAAGAAAGATTCCATTGATTACCCCAAACTGGCTGCCGGCATGCTAGTCGACGTTAATTTTTTTTGGAAACTTGCTCATACTAGACTGAACATGTCAGCAAGGACTTAGGGTGACCGAAATGACAAGGAGGGAAGACTTAGAACTTACCGTTTCATGCGATGTTAACGATGTCACAGCCAACAAAAACAAATGAAAATAATTCTAAGCTGCAACCTTACAGCTACAAAGACATGAAGGGAATGATGCTATTTTACATTTAGTTGAACACCGCTGTTCTGGTTGCATGATGTACCAAAATATCATTTCGATTTTCCCCCTCATTATGTAGCCTCAAACTTTTGAATCAATCCTATAATGTTTTAGTATTCTGATAGAATACCAAAATTTGACATGGATGAAATGAGATTTTTTCTGATATGGTAGAGTTAAAACTTTTTCTAATTACAATAAAGGACACCTTTTGTAATTTTAAAATCTTACATTTTTTAGATAAAACCCTGTACAGATCCTATTACATTTCTATGCCTAGATAAGCCATTTGCTTCTGGTTAACTTTCTTAGTGTCCCTGAAATTATTACTTGTGTAAATTATTTTTAAAGAAAATTATTTGTTTGAATTTTTCTCAAAGAAAAGGCAGTTTTAAAGAATTGAGAAAATCCATATGTTAGTTTGTCAAGCATAACTTGCCACATATAACTTGTAATCTGAATTTCAAGGGCAATGATAAGCCAAAACCTATGTGATTCAATTATATATAAAATTTTTATAGGTTTAAGTGTGAAACAGTGAAATTGAGGTCCTTGAACCTAGTGCGAGTCGTAACATATTGGCAATTGAAAGCAAACAATTTTCATCTTCATTTGCAAGAAACAATCCATATATGTTTATGCCACTGCTGACCCATATCTCAATAGCTGTTCATCCCATTCGCTGCGGCTCCACAACAAATAACTTGCATACATTAAAGCCCCAAGCATAGTAGTCATGTACCCAACGCTAACTGTGTATGTTCATTGATTTATGATATATATATCTAAGCCTTGAACACAAAATCCAGATGATTTGGAATGGCTATATTAGGTAAGCCTCATGGTGAGGAAATTAGCAACAATGACAACTAATAGGTCTCCCATTTCCATAAGAGGAAGTAGAGGAATCCATCGAAGAGGTACTAGCAGCATTTTAGTAGGCTCTCGGTAGAATAGTGGTTCCCAACAGTATTTGTCCCAGCTATCTTAGGGAATATTGTCCAAACTTATCGACTATATGCCCAAATTCAACGGCTTCACCAAGGGCAGAAACATACGCTTGCAGAACATGGTTGAGAAATTGCATGCCCTGTATGGTGGCCATGGCATCAGTTCTGTGCAGTGGCGTGGATCCTTAGCACCTCACCAAAATCATGGCGTCCTTGATAACTAATCCATGGTTTTAGTTTATAGTTCCTCCCCTTGTTCGAATCCTCTGCTCCAACCCAACCCTGTTCTTGTTTTGTTGTCATACCAGCTCTCAATGGTCCCGATTTCTGGCTTTTGCTAGGAATCAACCAGAAATGCAGATAGGTAGCGATTTTAGTTTTCTAACAACGTTTAAAATATGCATCTAGTTATTACTATGGATGATGATGAAGGCATGGAGATGAAACGATGCATGCTTACCATGA